>OZ023152.1:18370031-18565412 GCA_963675895.2 Styela plicata
CTGTTTTACAAGGGAGGAAAGCTGAAAATATGGCCCAACCGTATAGCGAACCACTAGATCAATATATTTATCTCGACATTCTCATCTTTGCTATGAATTTAATAAGTCTGCATAAAAAATAAAATGATGGACAAAAATAAGGGGGTGGCAGGCAATTTGTACCCTGGTCAAATTATACCAGTTTGAAATTCTATTAAGAGCGACTCGTCGAATTGTGCCCTGAAAAAATTGACGATGGTCAATTCGTACCCATGTTAGAAATTCAGGCAAACTTACCTGCTTATTACTTCTGATGTAGAAGACAGTTGCAGTGATGTGTGCAAATAATAATACACTCTGCACTGGATTAATTACTTTCCGAAAGAGTTATCTTATTTTGTGATATTCTTTGTAAAATTCACGGAAATTGTCATGTAGTCATTCCATCGTTAATATTCACTTGAAACTTGTTGTCCTTGTTCAATTTGAACAAAAATTCCTGCTCTTCCTGGCTGGATTTTATTTCATTCTATGGGATATAAAACCAGAGAATACGGCTTAACAATATGACCAACCCAGTTTTGATAATTCCCACAGACATTGACTTTTATATCGATCTGTTAAAAATAAAATACATGTAATTAAATATTTTAACCCTAAAAAAGACCTGCATGACTTCCACACCAAGTTCACTGTAAATTTTTTCAGGTTACGAATCGATGCTCATTTTTTTTTTTGGTGGAATATATTTTCCTGAGTAACTACCAGTCTATCACTCTGTCTCAGGTCTATGCCGAGCACTCAGAGCAGAGTACTTGAGCTTGTGCCTTCCTGTAGAAGAGAGGTGTTGTTGAAAAAAAATTTCTTTTTTGAATGTTCTGACTGTGCTATCACACCCTGAGCTGAGCGATAAGTGGTTTTTTGATATGCATTCCGAGATGAGCATCATTACTAAGAATTTGAAATTGTTTTCAGTTTTTCACTTAGAGTGCATTACCCTGTCCAAAGCCCTGTAACATCGGCCACTTATAGACGGGCAGGGTTAGAATTGCTGGAAAGATATGATCTTTCCCTTTCGGCTTAACCTACCCAAGTTATTGCACTTTAGGTTGAGTGAATTGAGTTTGGCATGGATAAGCGAGCGGGACTCACTGGGACTCGAACCCGAGATCTTCAGCGCGTGATATCAACATTATTAACCATGAGGCCATAACGACCACGAATCTCATTTTAAAGAGGTCGTATCATCAGGGATGTTTTAAACGAATCTAATATTTGAATATGCTGGAAAATGGACATATTCGTTATAATAAAATTCTCGATTTCGGATAAATTTTAGAATAGTGAGATTTGAAAATGTCACTTTTATTGCATAAATCGGAACAAAATCAATATAAAAATTCCTATTTGCTCTCCATATTGATATGTTTTCACGAAACAAAGAAAATTGTTTACCTTTATCATAATTTTCTGGATTTTACAATTTATATTTTCCTTTAAAAAAATTAATATGCTACCTTCCATCTAAAACATGGATTAATTTAGAACGTATTCGATATTTCATATTCGAAATTATAGTAGAGTCCTTGATATTGTCCGTTCCTGCACCCTATATTTACCTTGTGTAGGTAAAAATATAATTCAATAATAAATTTCAATATTAATCTTCTGTGATGTTTGGCAAACTGACTGAATTTCATTTTTATTTTTTTATGTAAATAAACTGTTGTTCAAGGTCATTTTTTGAGTAAATTGAAATGCTTGATAATTAGCCTTGTAGTTACGATCTTTAGAATAGTTCTAACGTATTTCCTGCGTGTCGTAAGAGACGACTAAAAGGAAACAAAGAAGTGGTGGATGGTTTCACCATCAGCTAAGGAAGACACCACTCACTGCACTTTACCATGGCAGTTCATTTTGGGATGTTTTCCGCTTAGAGTGCAGTTGCTGGTACTACATTTAGCTACATTATTTAGTAGCTCTTTGCTACTGAGTGGCTGTTTGTTGGTTTCTTTTAGGCACTGCTTCCGACCTTGCCCAGAGGGAATTTCGATAAAAAAAATCATGAATGGAATTGCAGTGTTGAAATTCAAAAACCGATTGTACAATATGATTGAATATCGACAATTTCTGATTTGTTTATCTCAAATGCTGAAACATTTATTTAATAGTTACAGAGTTATGATGAAATTTTAAAATGTTCACTTGAAGGATGAGAGTTTGATTCTTTGTGGTTCCTTTTGCTTATTTTCTGTGTAATCCGGTATCAATTCCATATAATATTCTATATTACCCTCCCTGTGGTGAAAAAATTTGGAATCTTGTAAATTGTAACAAATTTATGGAATTTTGGATACCATTGAAAAAAATTATTCAGGAAAATTCGGGAAAAACCTAATTTTATTGGTAGCTTGCTAGGTTTTCTTTAAGCTTTTTTGGTCTCCTTCAGTGTGAAAGAATGTCAGCTACTCAGACACTCGAAGAAAATGTACGAGAAAATGAACCAAATGTTCAAAATTTCATGATTTATATTGATAGAAGACAAAAATGGCTTTTTTGACTGTTTCGAAGCAGTAAAACTGTAGAAAAAAGTTTCAAATCATCAACACTGCTATGAAATACAGTGTTCATGGTTTTGAAGCTTTTTCGTGTTTCGAAGAAAACAATATGAACATTTCGAACATACGATGACAATGTTCTGTTGCCATGAGAAATGAAAATGCCTAAAGCGGTTGACATTCTATCTTCATCAATTATATTGATTGATTTCCCAAGTTTGACCGAACTCGAAAATTTCTTTTAATTCACATGTATTGATCATTGCACAGTTAACGACCAAATCAATGTAGATTATTGAGCATTGCTGATTAGAACTTTGCTGTTAATCACGTGTTATTTTCATTGCACTTTTTTACTTCATAAAGCCCGAGATCCAAATGAGGATTACCGAGATATTTAGCTAGGAATGTCAAAAGTGACTCGTTTTTGTTGTTTTTTTTTTACTCGAATTTGCGATTTAGATATATTTTGAAATAAAAACCTTTACGTGTTTATTGCAGAAATTTAAACAAATTCATCGGAAAAATGCATTATCACCGTATATTTTTCATGAAACAAAATAAGTGTGTACTTCTATAAGTTTTCAAAGTCAAATAGAAAATTTCAATTTTCAATACAAATATCAATTAAGAATGCATTCGATATTCCATATTCAGAGAAAATTTTTGGAACATATTTGAAATAGTAAAATGTACCGTTTTTATTTTTTTTTTATTTTTTTTTATTAAAATTCACTTTGAGCGAGTTCTGAAGCAGAGCCTAAAAAGGAACCAACTAACGGCGACTTAATAGCAAAGAGCTACCAAAAGATGTAGTACCAGCAAATTGCACTCTTAACAGAAAACATCCCAAACGAAACTGAACTGCCGTGATATAGTGTGGTGAGTGGTATCTTCTCTGGATGATGGTAAAACCATCCACCACTTCTTTGTTTCCTTTTACTCGTCTCTTACGACACACAGGAAATACGTTAGAACTGTTCCAAAGCCTGTGCCTACAGGACTTCTGACCATCCTTGCCTGAAGGATATTCCGAGAACTATAAACTGCTATTACAAGGTAATTTCTACTGCAGTGTGACGGAAACTACAGTCTGTTTTCGACCACACACTTATTTTCTAGCTACAGATATTTCAAGAAATATTGCTATTTGCTAAGTTTTGGTGGAACCCATTTTCTTCAACTACATCAGTATCTGACATTCTACCAGTTTGCGCATAACACAGTATAATGCCTCGTTTTCAGTTATCTTAATAATATTGATAATTATAATATAACTGAGCCCACAATGAATGAGACACCCGGCTAGAAATAAACGGATATACACGAACGGTGTTTTGACATTATATTTGGAACTATGCAGACTAACGGACCTCAGTCACTTTCACAACTACAAGTTACAGGTGGGGATAGAATAGGATTTCATTTTTATCATGCGGGAGAGAAAAGCTGAGAATACAGCTTAACCATATGGGGAACCATGACCTCTCGTGCAGATACCAGTTCCAAATCGGGGTGAAGGTTTTTGGATTATTCTATTTCTTATTTTTTCTGTGCATGGACCTGGTTGGTGGAGGAAGCCATAAGTGGCGCTTAAGTGATCACCCTGTACCGGCGGGGCGTTCAGCAGACCTGACGCATATAATCATCATCAATCACTGGATTCGAAGCTCCGTTATGACGAACGGAGACTCGCAGCTTTACTGATTGGTCTTACCGGGCACCCCAAGCTAATCAGCAAATTTTTATTACAATAAAATCAAGCATACCCAATCAGTGATTGTTATTCAATATTTAGTGCAAGTCGAGTATCGCTTTTTGAAACCTCTTTTCCCTCGGTTTAATCTGTTGTTGCTGAGGTTGCTAGAGAACCAGACTGCTAGCCAATTTGCTTTTCTGTACACCCGAAGAAAATGGGTTTTATCGGAAGAAAATTTAGTAGCCGGGCTGTATGTCATGATATATCTGTGGCCAGAAGATTTAAATGTCCGTTTATGAGCATCTGGTAGCTCCCTAATTGCATAAAAAGGTTCAAATCATCAGTACTTCTGTAAAATAGAATTTTTCTGTCTAACTGAAGAATGATGACATGAGCATTTCAGACGCTGAAAAAAAGAAAAACTGCAACGAGTTGTTGTATTTGGCGGCTAATCTAATTTCTTCGCATCACTGCGGCAGCCTTGTCAAAAACCCCGATTTGGAAGGAAACATGCAAGTCAATACGAACACTTTTTTTTCAGTGAAAAGTGGGGTCCTACATCCTCGAGGATGGTTTGGTACAATCAAAGTCGTGGACTCGTACGTGTCAGTGCGACTGGACGGAGATCCACCAAAGAAAACACAGATTATTAACAAGTCTAATAATCCTCAGTGGAACGAGCCTTTCACATTGTAAGTTCTCATTCTTTTATAATACAGGAGAGCAAGGATTCCCCCATAGTCTAGTGTTTCAACACTCTAGTATTTCATGAATAAATCCCAACAGTTCCATATAAAAACTTCCATTTCACTACAGCGTTCTCCTGTAATGTTTCATTACATCGGAAACTCTTGAGAATGTGTTAAACCAGTGTTTTTCAACCTTTTTTGAGCCACGGCACACTTTTTGTATTAAAAAAATCTTGCGGTACACCAAACAAAATTTAACAAAATTGTAAATTACGTTTCTTTTTCAAATATCTATCCATCACTGGAAGTTTAAGTTTTAGACAGATTATTTGTACTGTTTTCCAATCTAATTACAGCGCTGTTGAAGTAATAATAGGCGCACTGTAAACTTATTTACTGTTATTGCGCTATTGCAGCAGCAACGGGCCTACATAATAAGATTCTTATTACTGCGCAACGGAGACTCACCATAGTGGTATACCCCGTGATCATTACTCTCCTACTATATGAGGCTAAACACGTTGGAAGACCCAAACTGGTGGTAATGGATAATCACTTCCATAAAAGAAATGCTCTTTAGACCCATTGCCTAAAACTAATTAATTTCTTGCGGAACAGCTGACAACCCCGGCTGAAAATCACTGTTTTAAATAAATCCAGAAGAAATTCACAGACAGGTTTCACACTTGTAAACACTCTATTTTAAGTAAAATTTGCAATTTACGCAAGGATTTGAAAACTCTCGCAAGGATTGGACAAGATTAAGGCTCTCCTGCGCTTGTGATATTTGCACCCTTGTAATATGACTTTTGGAATTTTTTTTCAAGCCACTCCTTAGTGGATCGCTCTGTCCAAGGCCCTGTAGCAGCGGCCACCTATAGACGGACAGGATTACAATTACTGGAAAGATATGAATTTAAGTTTGATGGTTTTTTTGTATTTATTCGTATTCAATTGAAATGAATATTATGTAAATTTTATGATTTGGTCAATCTTGTAGAAAGACTATTTATTTTGAGACTTTGATATTTTGATTCGTTTTGTGCCTACTAGGGCTGGGCAGTTTTGGATCGATTCAAAGCACAATTTATTCGAATCAATCGTGAATCATTCATAGGATCAATGGCTTGCTATATAAACTATAATTTTTCATTTTAACGACAAAAAGCAATCAATTTTGGTCAAATTTGACCAAAATTAAATGTATTTTCTCGTTAAAATGGGAAAATTGTTCCACAAAATAATACTATATTTTTCCAAATTTTCAAATTGGGGACGAGTTGTAATTGTGAAAAAGGGACATTTGATACATACACGAATTTAGTGATTGGATCATATAGCAAAAAAAATTGTTCAAATCAGGTTCAAATCATAAATGATTAAGTTCTGCCTAACCTACCCAAACAGTTTGACACAAATATACCAGACACAAAAAAAAAAAAAAAATTTTGCCTCAATTATTGGGAACATTTTGTTTTTCGCAGGTTAGTCAAGCCAACGTCAATGATAGAGTTCAAAGTATTCAGTTATAATTCATTGAAAACCGACACAATCCTGGGATCAGCCACGCTGAGTGTGCTGGATATGTTAAAAGAAAATGCTGGAAAATGTAAGTAGACATCATGGAGCAGATTGCTGAGTTAGATTCTTTAAAATATTCGATTCGCAGTATTCGAGTTATAGATTATGCGATTTGATTTCTGCATCCATTTGAAATCAACAAAATGTTAAATGATAAAAAATTTTCAAAAATGAGTGGATTTTCATGTAAATTATGAGCTGATAAAGAATGTTTTTGTTTGTTTATTATATGACTTCTGATTTGAATAATATATTGAAATGAAATGAACTTTATTTCACAGTATGTAATTAACAATGTTTACAATTATACCTGGTCACGAGATTTATCTTGCATCTTGCAATTCCATTCCGTGAGGAACCGGTGAGGTTATCGAGCATCGTTCCAAGGCTGTGGGTTACAGTGCGTCGCCCAGGGGCACTCCGAAAGTATTACTCTTTGAAGGCTTTTTCGTTCATCGATCTTGATCATACTTTGCCGGGGTTCGAACCTGCGTCACTCATTATGTATTCAGTCGGCAGCTATCGTTGCTTTCATCACGCCACCGCAGTCCACGGTCGGCTTCGGCAAATTTATTCGTTTCGATTCTGAAACCAAAAGATAATCAATTTCGGCCTCTGTTTTTAACCTCTTAGGATAGGCCGGCCATGAGCGAATTATTGTTTTTTTTTTGAATGAAATGGGTTTCGCTGATGATGATTGCTCATGTTGGGTCCAATACATCGACTGATCACGTTTGTGTTCGTATAAGTTTCTTATTTTACTGTGGATTAATTGTAAATTACTCCTCAGGAAAAAAGCGCAATAATACTACGGTTAAACCTCTTTTGTCTGGTAAATGGAAAAATAAATCTCTCTCTAATATGGCTGAGAGTTTCTACAAATCTGTACCACAAATGGAAGCCTATTTTTTTTGTTTATTTGTGACTTTTGGATCAGTTAGTGCTGTTGCCATAAGGAGATCGTATCAAATTCAAGAACAGAAATATCATATGATTTCTTTCCATGAAATTACAAGTATATTTGCGGCATCAGCCTGACCTCTTAAGACAAAACAGCATAAATATGGTGCATCTTCTTTTCAAGTTAGGCCATAATTTAACTAAATCTTTTATATTTAATTTTGTGGGAAGAGATCATGTTATTTCTGTTTTATTCATCCATTTTTTTCACTCCTTATTAAAGTATCACCGGTATATGACAATGATATTGAGAAGTTCTCAATATTATTTAATATAGATCGATTACAACAGACCGCACACTAACAATAGAGCACCATGTTCTAGGATCACAGTTTCAGAAGACCCGTTTCCAGAACAGGTTTTAGCAAGGTCAAAGGTCATAATTATGGGAGCCATAAATGTTCAACAAAGAAATTGTATAACTAATAATGACGAGATAATTTCTAATGTAAATAAACAGAGTATTAACAGATATATTGTACGGGATATTTTTTCCTAGTGTTCAACATTGAAGCAAAGCTTGTTCTCAAACCCGACGCCAAATCCAACTCCACTGATTCAATGGGAGAAGTAATCGTTATTTTGGACGGAATGCAAGTTGCGAAAGAACAAATTGGAATCGTGGCAAACGGGGATGCACTTTGTAAGTAGCGACATGAGAGTTATTCATGTTATTTCGGAATTATCAATGTTTTTTTTTTATTAAAATTTGCTCAGAGCAAGGCCACAGGAGACAAATCATACTTGAAAATTCTCCCTGAAGCCACTAAAGTGCAAAGAGCTGCATGAAATGCAGGAATAGGAACTAAGAAACCCCTATCCCCGATAGATGTATTAAAGCCGTCAGACGAGTTTTAAAGCCTTGTAGATCAACACGAGAGAAGGCAAGGAATTCCAAAGTTTAGAGATTCTGGGAAAAAAGCTTCTTGCATAAAACTGTTTTACTTTTACCTAAAATTTTGAATAGAAATAAATTTCGTTTTCGATTATTTTTCAATTGATCATTTTGTAGTTATATCATGATATACGCCAAACATAATAATTCAGGAGATTCATAATCTCGCTTCATACTCAACATATTTAGCTACTTTCTTCTAAACTGTCCCTTTCGAGACTTATACTTTGCTTCGACTGATGTATTGTTTTTCGATACACGGCGAATTGTGAAGAGTTTTTTTATTTATATATATGTAGATGTTAACGTAATGTGTGCAGACGATGCGACTACGTGTTTGCGGTTGTTCGGTAACCCAGGACATTTTGTACTGAGGATATATATCTCAGATTTTATATGTTCATATTCTATTTGTACAATAAATTTGTGTGAAATACATCACAGAATTTCTCAAAGTGCTAATATTAGTATCATGGTTGAAAAGTCTGAAACTGTGGTATCTACTGCAGGCACACACACGAACCACAAGGTGATAAACGAAACGAAACTTTAATACACGCAATACATAAAGTTGAAGATAAGTAATAAGGTATAAAATCCTAGCCAGCATAACAGTGGCAAAGTTCTGAAATAAATAAACATAAAACAAGAACAGTGTGGTTAATGAAAGTTCGCACAGCAGGCAGTCAGTGTGCAGGCTAATATTGCCTGTAAAGTGAGAGCAGTCTCTGTGTTGCACAGCGTCTATTACGTCACAAACGTAACGCGTTTTCATTAATAGCGTTCCGCATAGATGACGGACATAATAACACTCCCAATCTTTACCACAGTTAATAATATCCCATTTCTGTATAACCAGGTTTGTTGAAGTCCTGTAGTTGTTTGAGAGCCCTTGGTATTCTTGTGGAATGGGAATTTAGCCTGGTATCTTGGCTCTGGGTGCTATTGGTATCTGCTTCATTGGTTGGTGTCAATTCTCTTTGTTGCTGATCTTGACCTTGTTCTCTTTGGACATCTGTCTCGATCTCGTCGAAAGTTGAATTGGCTGTGTGATGGAGAAACTCAGCATTTCCCATTGCCCCGGGTGGTGTCCACATAAAACATAGTTTTTGAGTGTTTGAGTATGCCGAGGCATCCTCATATGTGGCCAGCTTTATGTCATTGCAATGTCTTTCAACAATTTTCCCATCTGGTCGTCTCTGCAATATTGCTCCACTGCCTTGTGTGCTGATGACTTTGTACATTTGAGGGCCGAACAGTGGATCAAATTTATTCCTGATTGTGTTACGCAGAAGTACCAAGTCACCTGGTTCGAGCTGTGTTGGCTTGCAATGTGTGGATTTGTTTCGAGTATCAGCTCTTTCGTTCTTACTGCTTTGATCCTTTTGGAAGGCTGCCGTGACTTCAGCTGAGCTTAAAACCTTCCTCGATAAATCTTGCTTGTATCCTCCTCTAAACATCAAATTTCCTGGAGTCTCACCTGTAGCTGGATGTGGAGTGGAGCGATAAGACGTCAGAAGATTGTTTATAGCATTTTGCTTGTTTTGCCTTTCCCAGTTTGCTACCTTCAGCGCTTTTCCCAATGGCTTCATAAAGGTTTCGACCGGGTTGGCTTGTGGGTGGTAAGGAAATACTCTTCTATGCTCGATAGCATTGGTTTGTGAAAATTTTGCGAATTCCTTGGAGTTGAACGGAGGGCCATTATCGGTGCGATGAGAGTCAGGTTTCCCGTATGCTGTGTAGACATCCTCAATGGCTGGTATAACGTGAGATGCACTCGTCGAATTTACAATGGATGCTGCTGGAAATCTAGTCTTTATGTCCTGAATTACAACAACATGTTTTCTATCTGGCATTGGCCCAAACAAGTCGATGCTTACGTCCTGCCAAGGTGATTTTGGTTGAGGAATTGGCTTGATGGGCTCAGATGTGGTTTTGTTGGTGAACATTTGGCATGGTTTGCATGACTTGACCGCTTCTTCGACTACCTCATTGATTCCAGGAAACCAAAAATGGCTGCGAATCCGTCTTTTCAGGCTATTCATCCCTGGGTGGCCACCCTGGTGAGCTTTCCTGACGGCCCTGCGTCGGAGTCTTTCTGGGAGGACAATTTTGCTACTTTTCATTATCATGTTGTCAACTATGGTCAATTCACTGAATACCTTTTTGAATGCGGAACATTCCTGACTTGACTTTGGAATGTAGCCCTTTTGAATGTACTTCTTGAGCCTTTCAAGTGTGGGATCTTTTGCTGTCTCTCGTATAATTTGATGCATAGAGATTGACTCAGTATATGGGCTATACTGCAACATCCACACAGTTTTTTTCCAACTCCTGAGACTCTTTCTGCCATTCTCTAGGTATTTTCTGGAAAGGAGTTGCATGTCTTGATAAGAAGTCAGCACAGTTTTCATTCCCAGGTTGCCACTGTACAACATATGAAAGATCCTGATGACGTAGCTTAATGCGATCCGTCCGGATTGAGCCTTTACGGGTGTTCGCAAAAATGCTCACTAATGGCTTATGGTCTGTGATGACCGTAAATTGGGGGCCGCCTGCTACATAAGAACGAAATCTCCGTAGGGCAAAGTCGATTGATACCGCTTCCAGATCAAGTTGCGGATATCGGGTTTCCTCATCCCTAGTGGCACGGCTAGCATATGCTACAGCTTTGCAATTATCAGCGCTTTTACCTTGTGCAAGTATGGCTGACAATCCAGTATTGTGAGCATCCACAAAGATGAATGTGGGAAGAGCTTGATTGTAATATGTAAGAAGTGTTTTCTCCTTCAGAGCATTTTTAAGCATGATAAATTCCTTCTCACAATCTTTCGTCCATCTGAATGATTTATGCTTCTTTGTCAATTTACGAAGATACTGTGTCCTCTTCGACAGTTGGGGAATGAAATCAGAGAATGACTGGACAAAGCATAGAAAAGACATGACGTCCTCTTTTGATTGTGGCGGTGATGCATCCTGGAGAGCCTGGATCTTTGAAGGATCTGGCTTGATCCCTTCACTGGATACAATCATACCCCAGAATGGGATCTCTGTCTTTCTGAATATACATTTCTCTGGATTGAGCGTTAGTCCATGGCATTGTATCCTATCCATCACCGAGCTAAGGATAGAGTTGTGCTCGTCAAGAGATCTACCCGCTACAACGAGATCATCATGAATAACATGGCAGCCGTCGATATTGCCGAATACTGGCATGAGTGCTTTACTGAGCTCTCCCGAGGCTGGTTTGGCTCCCATGACAAGCCTTTTGTATCTCATGAGTTGAGTGCCAGCATGAAAAACTGTTAGCTGACGAGAATCCTCATCCAGTTCCAGTTGATGAAAGGCAGATTTGAAGTCAAGCTTGCTGAAGACCTTGCATCCCGATAACTTGATCTTGATATCTTCCACCCTTGGAATTGGTATATTTGTCGATTTGATGGCTTTGTTGACTTCTCGTAGATCCACTGTGATGCGGATTCCCCCATTATCTTTGGGGGATATCACAGGATTCGATACCCACGGAGCCGGGCCATGATGTTCCTCAATAACATCTTGCTCTTTCATAAGTTGGATCTCCCGTTCAAACCGATCTCGAATGTGGAAGGGTATGGGTCGAGCCGCCTGAGCCACAGGTGCTACCTCCGGGTCAACATAAAAGTGAACTTGATAATTGCGAAGAGTTCCTATGCCACGGAATGCTGATGGGTATGAATTGATGATACTTTGTTTGATTTTGTCCTTGCAGACAATGCGGTGAATGACTTTGTCAGTGAAGGTTTCATGAGCATTGAACTTGATGATTCCCAATGCTTCACAGAGTTTACCGCTCAGCAAAGTTTCAACGCTCGCATCAACGACATAGAATTTTGCCACAGCGAAGGCATCTCCAAAAGTGACACATCCTTCATAACTCCCCAGACATTTTAGAGACCTGGATCCATAGGGTTTCACTCTGACCTGTGTTTCCATGAGTGGCAGCTGTAGTTTTTGTTCGCTGTGGTACTGGACATGACGTTGACATCTGCGCCTGTGTCCGCAAAAGCGGTTATTTCTTGCTCCTTCACTATGACATGGACTTGATAGCGAGGCCTTTTGTCTTTACTTTTGGCTGCTTTTCTTAGATTTACTCGATGAACACCTCTGCTATTGCCTGTTTGCTTCTTTGCGCGATCCCGCAAGTCAGGTGGAGGTGAACTGGTGGCAGATGATGATCGACTTGTGGAGCGCGAACTTTTGCTTAACGGACTGTCGGCTTCTCTTTCACCAGATGCTACCCTTCTGGCTTGTCCTCTGGATTTCCTTGGTCTATGCTTGCAAGCATGAGAGCCTTTGAAATGTCCGATTTTCCCACAAGCAAAACAAGTCATGTTTCGTGCTTTGCAGTTCCTGCCGCCTTTACATGATTTGTCCGAGCATGTAGTGCACTGGGATTGAGTTGATCTTCCCTGACGTTGTGTACGGGAATATCTTCCTGGCTTGATTCGTGATATCCCGGGGGCGTCACCACTCTGATGATTGCTGGAGATACGTTGTGCCCCGAGTGCTGCCGCTTCAAGCTTTCTCCCGTTTTCAATCAGTGCCTTCAAATCCCATTGATTACTTAAGGCATTGCGCCTAATTTCATCGTCAATAGTGCCAATAACAATTTGATCTCGCACCATGATGTCCGAAACAGAGCAGTCTTCATGCGAGCACTTGAATCGGCATGATTGAGCATCATGGCGAACCCGATTCACAAACACATCAAAACTCTCTTGAGGCAATTGGACGATCTTGTGAAATTCATAATTGGAAAGAGTATAGTTTCTAGTAGGCTCATACCGGTCTTTCATCATTTTCACCAAGTCTGTGAAAGTGAGTTCTTCACGTTCTGCCTCTGCGACTGTGTCTTTGTATTCAGTTTGGAATGTCCGTGAGACATACCGACCCAGAAAAACTTTGCGCTTGTCGATTTCTTTCCACTTTGCCTTATCCCCAGTGTCAACAGGCGGATCCTTTGCGATAGCATCGTACTCAAACAAGAATGCATCAACATGTTCAGAGAAAGCGTCATGGATATTGTTGCGATGAGAATCAGGGTCAAACTTCGGCAGAGCTGTAGATGCAGTGTCCATATTGAGTTGAAAAAACAAAATTCCAATAATCAAAGTATGTGACGTTCACTTCGTGGTTAAGGCTGAGACTGACTAGGATTATTACATGTGCACGCATTGAAGAACGTTATTCACCTCGTCGCCATTGAAAAGTCTGAAACTGTGGTATCTACTGCAGGCACACACACGAACCACAAGGTGATAAACGAAACGAAACTTTAATACACGCAATACATAAAGTTGAAGATAAGTAATAAGGTATAAAATCCTAGCCAGCATAACAGTGGCAAAGTTCTGAAATAAATAAACATAAAACAAGAACAGTGTGGTTAATGAAAGTTCGCACAGCAGGCAGTCAGTGTGCAGGCTAATATTGCCTGTAAAGTGAGAGCAGTCTCTGTGTTGCACAGCGTCTATTACGTCACAAACGTAACGCGTTTTCATTAATAGCGTTCCGCATAGATGACGGACATAATAATGGTCAGTTCTGGTATCCGTCATACAAGAGCCTTAGATGATGATCAAATCGTTCATGATTTGCAGACTTTGTAAAACCTCGCATTAAGGGAGTATGTTTTTGTTTCACGCAGCACGTATCATCTGGTCTGACGTGTGTGTTATGTGTTGCGGGTGTGATGTCGAATAACATAACATAATCGAATTGTTTGTGATTAAAGTTTCTTTTCTAACTTCATTTTTATTGAATTTACTGATATTCTTGCACTCGTTGTGATACCAAACATGACTGGGAATTGGGAATTCTCAAGAATTTTGAAAAAATGCTGACTTTAAAAACCCACAATTGTGAAATCTAATATTTTTCGGTAATTATTAGCCGGATTTTCAAAAAAAAATGAATTATTTTATTAGCAATGATATATTGCCTGAAATATCTTTTCAAAGAATCTTAACTTAGCAAGTTAAGCGCAAATTACCTCGGAATTTCGAAAAGATGTCAAATTCAAAATCCCACAGTTGTGAAATTGAAGAATATGTTTTCGTATTATTAGCCAGATTTTTAAACAAAAATTGACTCACTTTATTAGCAATGATATGATGCTTGAAATATTTTTTCTTAGGAATCTAAACTTAGCAAGTTCGACGTGAATCACTTTTACATTTTGACGCCAATCCTTTAAATTAACCAAAACAAGAAAAATACCACAATTATGAAATCAAAGAATATATTCCAGTGTATATCAGCCAAATTTGTAAAAAAGAATTATTTTATTATCAATGATATGTTGTTTGGAATATCTTTCTAAGGAATCCAAACTCAACAAGTTCGACTGGATAAAGTTCAATAATTAAAATTTCAAAAATTGAATCCGCATCATGTAATATATTCGATATTATTAATATTCGATCGAAGAAATTGTAAAATTTTACAATCATACATTTTTATATGTTTTGTACTATTGTGGAAACCACTTTTGCCATGTAGGTTCTGTTTATGTTCACGACATGACGTCTTGTGTGGTTGTTTTCGTCCCAGAATAAATGGGCCATTTGCCAATCGCACTTATTGGGCAACAATTAATTGTTGATTTGAAGTTTTCGCAAAATGAATCACTTAGTATAAGATGGCGATGTTGTAAATGTATATCTCGATAAATATTAATTACAATTAGAAATGGCGAAATTCAATCACAACCCTTCAAAATCTTCGTTCTCTGTGTCTGAGGAGAATAGATCGTATAAAAGTAGTTGGTTATTCATCAGGAGTAAAATGATGTTTTTTTATCAACGCTCGACACGAAATTGCACACTTGCCAAAATGTGATACATCATTATTATTCAAGTGTCGATCGCATGTTTTGTGTTCATTTCCATTATTTTCCATGCTCTTTTCATCTGTTTTCAGTCATTTTCATCATATTCAGTTTGTTTCATTTTGTTTCTGTTTTAGCACGTACACCACCCCCAGTTCCTCCTCGGAGCCCAAAAATTGGGTCGGCACCTCCACTGCCGCCCAGGCCACCTGGTGAGTATTATTTGTTTTGCAAATATTCGTAGAGAAATTGTGTGCTTGGAGTATGGATGCCAATTTCGTAGATTCAATTCAGAAAACATCCCAAACGAAACTGAACTGTCATAGTGAAGTGCAGCAAGTGGTATCTGCTCTGGACGATGGTTAAACTTTTTTCGTCAATTTTCATGATTCAATCCGATTCAGTTTCGATCCGAACATAAATTAATTTTGAAATTGGTAATCCTAGTTCAATCCAGTAATTGGAGATGTCACCACCAGAAATATCCAAAATTGATCCAAATGCTTCGAATATGAACACATTCGTTAGAATGCTCGATTTCAGATATGTTTCAGAATAGTTTTATATAAAAATGGTCGTTTTTATTGCTTTAATCTTGGCAGAATCGGCGGATGCACTGTAAATTCCTATAGTTTTAAGAAATATGGGCAGCTTTTCATAAAAAAAAATGGTTTAATTCAGCGTGTTATGTTTCCAGAATGTATTCGATTTGAGATGCTTGGCATGACATTCAAATTCAGCATGCTTCTTCAGGTCACAAAATGCATGAGATTACAGAAATCAGATTTCCTACTAATATTTTGTATCATATGTCTTCCCTTTCCTCCAAAAAATATATCCTATATCAGTGGATCTCATCGCCGGTCCGCGCCAACTTTCCTCCCGGTCCGACAAACATATTACAATTTTTATCTCAATTGCAAAATTTGCGGCGATGTTGAGCGCTTGTCTATTGATTAAGAAAATAAAACATCCAATTTTAAACTGATTTAGAATTTCGCACGTTCCGTAACTTGCAGCATTGTGACGTAAGACAAAGTTCGGAGTCTACTTGGAAACGCGTTTAACACGCATTATATTAAACAGACAGCAGCCAGCAAACTTATCATTAAACTGAAGTTTTCATACTCCTTTGCTTCTGCTTTGCATAGTTTTTATCGTAATTACATTTTGGTTTGATTTTGAAAGTCCACAGGTTCGCAAAATTTGTTTTGAAAGTTTACCAGTCCGCAAACCTAAGATTGAGAACCATTGTTCTATATATTTGGGGAATGAAATAAATAAATATTCGTGACGATCCGAATTATTTTTTTTTTTCATAAACTTCTATGATTTGGAATTCATCACTTCCACACTGCTTTTCCGACCGTGTGGATGTGCAAACTTTTAAAACTCTTGTCGAAGTTTTTTCAGGGATGATGCATTTTTGGTCCTTATTTCTGAATTTATATAGCTCTTTGCGTAATAGAGGTTTTGGAAGACTTGCCAGGAGTCTTGCTCTGAGCGAATTTAAATAAAAAGAAGACTCCCTTCCATTTTTACACCGAATTGGAGCTTTCTCTCTCATTCTTTCCAATGATCAGAAGTAATTTTATTCGTTGCATGTTTTTATCTGGTGATTTTGCTCATTGCTATGAGAAATATGCCTAACAGGCAATAAGAAAATTAAACTAATTGTGATCAGGATTATGAATTATATAAACACTAGCTCGGATATGCATTTCTCTACACCTCGACAGCACAAAACAAACACGAAATATTTAAACAAACAGAGACAATGTTAATAATAAACAGAATTGCACAAACTTAATTAATCAATGAGAAATTTTATTTTGTCGAGCATGAGCCACAGATGGAACGTGTCTCATCGACGAGATCCATCAGTGACTCATACTTGGTAAAAGGTGTTTTTGCCTATTTTTCTGGTAGAGTGGCACTGTCTCTATGCTTTTAAGTAAACAACAATTTTCAGTCAATTGCAGCTACATTGTAAAATCATGGACTTATCAATCATTTAGATGGCTCAATGGTTTATTTTGTTGCTCAAAATATAGATGTTGCAAGTTCGAAACTCGCATCTGTTGAATTTTATTTGGCAAGATGTTTAAGACTCTTTCTACACACATACACAAATTTGTTTCTGTAACTTTTGTTTCTGTAATTTTTGTTTCTGTAATTTCTCTCAGCTGCAGAGGTGACCGACCTAATTAGACGACGCACGATTTTATTGCATTGAAATTTTCTTGGTCGGGCTAAAGTGGGACTAACTACTTATCCTTCTTCTATGCCTTTGCGTGCGTGGATCCATATGCTAAAAGCAAGGATGCTATAAAAAGCGAATGAACTATTAGAAAAGGGGTTCAAGAGTGTTTCTACGCACATACACAATTTTATGTACATGTGTAGACACACACAAAAGACACCCATTACACAAATTAGTGTAGGTGTGTAGAAAAAATAAACAGGGATCTTTTATTTCTAACATATTTCCTTCGTGTCATAAGAGGCGACTAAAGGGAAGCAAAGAAGTGGCAGATGGTTTCACCATTGCCCAAGGCAGATACCCACTCACTGCACTTTACCATGGCGGTTTAGCTTTGGGATTTTTCCCGTTTAGAGTGCAGTTGCTGGTACCACGTTTTTTAGTAGCTTTTTGTTTTTAAGTGGCCGTTAGTCGGTTCCATTTAGGCTCTGCTTCCGACCTTGAGTGAATTTTAATAATAAAAAAAATTTGATTGAAGAAATCGAAATTCTGTAACCTGCCGGTAAAACCACCTCCCACTTCTTTGCCTCCTTTTAGACGTTCCTCGCAATACATAGGAAATACATTAGGACTATTCTAAAGCCTGTACCTACAGGGTACGGGCACTGCAATCGCATGCTTATGGTTTAAAAAAATAGCAAGATATACCACAGATTGGCAGAATACCAGCTACTTTGCTACTCAGACACCCGAAAAAGGGTTTCATGAGAAGAAAATTTGGCAAATGGGCAACAATTCATGATATATATGTTTCTCAAAGATAAAAAAGTTTGTCTTGAGTGTCTGGCAGCAACCAAGCTGTAGAAAAATGTTCGAAATCATCAATACTGCTACAGAATAGCAGTGCTGACGGTTTTTAAATTTTTTCGTTCCTGCAAAGAAAATGGCATTAACATTCTGGACACTCTAAGAAAAAATGATATTATGTCCGTCCCCTTATATACCTTACAATGAAGTGCCGGTGCAAAATTGCAACCATCTTTCAATTTTAAATGATTTCTCTCTTCAATTTAGTTTCATCGGAATCAGTGACGAGTTTTTCATCACCGACTTCGACCCAGAATGACACACAACCTGAATCCGATGCGCAATCCACAAAATGGCAGGTGGTTCCTGTTGCACCTGTTCCTCCACCCAGGAACAGTGTTGGGGGGTAAGTTCTGACAGGCACTTGTAGTGTGATTAAATTAGGGAGATGAATATGGAATAGCATTGTTGATGAATACAAAATCTTTTGTGTGACGTTCATAGTTATTTGTGGACGTGATGGCCTTGTTGTCAACATGTTGGCATCGCAGTTTGAATATCTTGCATCCAGCTGTTAAAAAGTCTTGGCCTGTTAAACCCCATGCCAACCACTCAACCCAGGGTGTAATAACTTGGATAGGTTAAGCTGAACTGAACAGGAAAAATCTTTCCGACAACTCTAACACTGTTCGTCTATAAGTGGCTGCTAGTACAGGCCCTTGGTCAGGGTGATCCCCTATAAGAAGTTGCTAAAAAAAAAGATATAGTACCAGGAACTGCAGTCCAAACAGAAAACATCTTAAACGAATCTGAACCACCTGGGCAAAGTGCAGTGATTGATATCTAACTTGGGCGCGATGGTAAAACATCCAGCCCTCCTTTACTTCTTCTAAGTCGCCTCTTACAACACACAGGAAATATGTTAGGACTATTCTAAAGCCTGTACCTACAGGGCTGAAAATATCACGCTAAGCAATTATTGGTACTGTGGATATTTAAAGAATCGTGGGAGCATGGGCATAGGTGCAAATGCTCTAATGTGTGAGAAAAAGGTCCAGGTATATACGGATGCGAAGCTTCTGCCATATTTTTTTTATTAAAATTCACCTTGAGCAAGGTGGAGCAGTGCCTGAAATAACCAACTGCTGGTCACTTTAAAGCGGAGAGATGTAGTACCAGCAACTGTACTTTAAACGGGAAACATCCCACACAGAACTGAATGCCATGGTAAAGTGCCGTAGGTGGTATCTGCCCTGAGCAAGGGTAAAACCATCTACCACTACAGGGGTGTGCTTATCAAACGATGTGAGATTACAAAGGATAAAAGTGGTAGTTTCGGGCTAAAAAATTAGGGTGCATTGGTGTCAGCCAATCACCACACAGAACAGACCTTGTCACTGCCTGCCCAATCACACTTGCTTGATCGATTCTTTTATAATTTTATTTTGTTTGTTTTTCAACAGTGGAGCCAGGAAGAAAACAGCACGAGCTCCCCCTCCGAGACCAGTTGCTCCACCAAGCACTTCAGGTTTGATTATTTGATTATAATTTGTGAAGCAGTGGGAATGGCTAGTAGCTACGCATCTCTGATCGTCCATGCTCAGGAAAAATACGATAATCCAAAAACCTTCACCCCGATTCGTAACTGGGGTCTGCACATATGGTTAAGCTGTATTCTCGGCTTTCCTCTTCCACAGGATAAAAATGATATCCTATCCTATTTATAATTCATATTTGCCATGAGCAAGCATGGCAGTAAGGATGCCTGAACACAGAATGGTAGCTATTCTAGCTATTTCATAGCATTCATAATTAGTTCTGTTTGATTTAATCGACATACTAAAAATTTAGAATATTTAGGAAATCTTCTGGAATAATATATTTAGTACAAGCAATAATTATTATCAGTTATTAATTAATCAATATTATCAGTTTCTTGGTAATTGCTGGGTGCGTTGGCATTGTCGTTTTCATGTTGGCGACCCAGGTTAGAGAGTTCAAGTATGGCTCGTTAATCCATGCCCACGACTCAACCCAGGGTGTAATAACTTTGATAGATTTCCTCATTGGTTCCACACTGAATGGATATCAAGATCAAGAAAAATCTCGTAACCAGATATAATTGTGAACATTGTTAATTGCATAATGTGAAATATCGCATTACTAACTGGCTGTGAAAACAAAATATATTCATAATAATATAACAAATAAATATATTAATATTTATATTTCATGTTAAAAATATATTGTATTAAAATAAATACTCATCATATTATATATACTTTACATTTATACTTTTCTGTCTATCTTATCTCAGGATCTACATCTGGTAACAGCACTCCGACACCTACAATTAGAAGCAATTCAGTGGCTCCTGCTTCCTCCACTATTGGAGCAGCAGCACCATCGAACCCTCCTGTCCCCCCAGTGGTGAGTAGGGCTGGGTAAAACCGAATCACTTGGAATTCTAATCTGATTTGAAAATACCAAATATCCAATTTTACTTTGTTTCCATCGTGAAAATAAAGAAATTTCCATATTTTAACAACGAAATAAAATCGATTTTAGTCAAATTTGCATTTTGTCGTTAAAAATGTAAATCTTAATTCACTTCACAAGTTTTTATTCCTATGACCGATTCACGATTGGTTCGAATTGATCGTTCTTCGAATCGAGCGTTGAAGTTGAACGTTGAAGTTTTTAAGGGGAAGGTACTAAAATAGCTAGGATGCAACTTCCAGATCCGAATACATGTCCAGTGGTTATTTTTTCGAACCCCTATTTTGTCATTGGTCATGTTTCGAAATTAACTTCTTCGTTAAGCAAAAATTTCTTTATCTGTGCAGAAATTTTAAATATATATCAGAACTTGTTGCCAACATAGTGGAAATTTTGGCCATTCATAAATATATTTCATTAAAGCTATAAAAAAAAGAAACAAATCCAGATGGATTCAATTTAGAATGGAACAATTTGAAATGGATTCAATACCAACGGGGTCGGCAACCCATTTGTTAAACCTCACCTTGACTCAAAATATTGTAGACCGATCACTGACTATCCAAGCGGGTGAGAAAAATCTCGTTTTTCTTCAGGTGTCTGGAATGTTAGTGAATTTTTTTTCGGGTGAAGCCATAAAGCTTTCTTAGCATCGTCAATGATTACGAACCGGAAACTCCAAAAGATACGTTTTAACTAGCAAGTGATATATCATAAAGTATTTACCTGTTTACTAAGTGAACTAAACTAAACCAGTATCATAAAGTGGTATCTGCCCTGGGCGATGGTGAAACAGGAACTAAGTTTTATAAAAGGTAGCAATGACAGAAATATATAAATTCTTGTATTTCATAATTTTTTGCAGATCGCTGGTGGAGCAACAGGGGTAACCCCCCAAGCAAATGCGGGAAGTATTAAATCAAACGGTCAACCTCCTCCCCAGAATCAACATCCACCTCTACCACAAGGGTGAGTTGATACCTTCCAGTGTGCAGCAAAATCATGATCATCCTGTTTAAATATTATAACAAAAAGTCTCTTCCGAATAAGAATTCATTTTCTCAACCAGCCCCCAAGGCCCTGTACGAGCCGTCACATATAGACGGACAGGGTTACAATTACTGGAAAGATATCATCTTTTCCTGTTTGGCTTAGTATACCCAAGTTATTTCACCCTGGGTGGAGTGGTGGGCATGCAGGCTTGCAAATTTGCGAATTTACGGGTGTGTAGAATCTCGGACAGACTCTCGTAAATCTCTTATGAAGCCATATAGAAATTCTAAAACATTCATTTCAAGGACGAAACATCGATTTTTTGTGGTGTAGTCTATCCAAGTTATTACACCCTGGGTGGATTGGTGGGCATTGAGGCTTACAAATTTGCGGGATCACGGGTGTCTTGAATATCACGCAGACTCTCTTAAATCTCTCATGAAGCCATGATGAAGTCTTAAAATATTCATTTCAAGGATGATTCCTTGAGGTTCTTTTACTTATTTCCTGTGTAATTCATCATTAATTCCATCTAATCTGCTATATTACGTTCCTTGTAGGAATATATAAACATTTTTAAATCTCGCAAATTGTAACGAATCTGCAAGCCTGAACATGGATTCAGACTTGAACCCGAGATCTTCAACCTGCGATGCCGACATGTTTAACCACGAGGCCATCATATTTTATTAAAAATGCATCTCGACATGTACGATCATTCAGTGACTCGTATATATTAAGATATCTGGTTCATAAACGGGGAAAAATAAGAAATATTCTAAGCTAAGAAGAAAAAACCTTGGTAGCAAAACATCTGCTGCACAAGAGAAGGTTTAAGAGTCTAAACACCTACACAAAGCTATTTCTGTAACATTTCGTTCGATCAAGATCAAGTTTCTTCTTCGTTGAAAATGTCTGTCTGAGGAAGTATGAAAAGTTACAGGAATGAATTTTGTGTGTGCGTGTGTAGAAAGATTTGTGATCCTCTTGTTGTCTGGTTAGTTCATATTCTTTCCATAGCATTCTTGCTGGTGTAGCTCACATCTTGTCAGTCGTCTACTAATTAAACAGTTAAATGTTTTATTCTCACAGCTGGGAGTCTCGAATCGATCCGATGGGCCGAGTTTACTACGTCGACCATAATACGAGGACAACAACTTGGGAAAGACCTGAACCATTGCCCCAGGGGTGAGTTTTATTTTGAAATTCTTTTTCCTCCAATCAGAGAGAGCATGGACATAATGGAAGAATGCAAGCATTGTAATTCGCAGACTTATAAACGGGGCTGCTGATTTCCATATAAATTTTTTTTGGAATTGTTAATTGTTGAATGATTTATTCTATTTTAGTCATTTGTGGTGAAAAAATAATGAACAACCTAAATATTAAACTTTTTAATATACTGGAAAACTTGATAAAACATCCACTGACACCCTAGACAGGATATGGGCAAACTATGACCTGTAGGCCAAATCCGATCCCATCTTTTCAGAGTTCTAATCACGTCACTGTTTGGATCTACGTGCGTTTGAGAACAGATGTTCAACCTAATAAACTTATGAGCAAATCCTGGCACAGGTCTGAATTGACTGATATATTTGGTGCCCAGTTAGCTCAATCGGTAAAGCATTGGGAATACTCTTCGAGCTACGCATCTCTGATCATCATGACCTGGTTCAAATCCCGTGCGAGATGATGATTACATGCGAGAGGTCTGCTGGACGACTCGCTGGTGCATGGTGGTTCACGTAAGCACTGCTTACGGCTTCCTCCTTGTCTTGTCAAAAATGTCATGTGTCCACACTGCAAAAATGAAATCGGATGCATTTTCACACTGCAAATTAAATATCGCCTTTCGGATGCTTGAAATAAAAAATTGCTCTGATTTATAACAGTTTGTCGCCGGTTTGTCAGAAACAATTTGTGGCAACAAATGAGCCTGACCAATGTTACAGTATATATATATACACGTAACACAGTTACGTCTCGGATGTTTTCCGTTTAGAGTGTACGTCTTTGAGTAGCTCTTTGCTATTAAAAAATCCAGTTGGTTTCTTTTGTTTTTACCATATTTTTCTATCACTCTATAATGGGAGCGAAATACAGTAGAAATAAGCAATTCTTTCGATATCGTGTTTTTTGTTGATGCCAAAATTGAGTAACACTCGAACGACGACCTGGGGAAACGTCACCAACAGTGCTTATTTCAGGAAGAAATTTTATACTTTGCAATGGATGAACGCATCAAGATTTTAGATAATATGCAATGAGTTCAACGTAGGACAGGTATCGGAGGGTGAAAGAGTCAAAAAATCTGTATCGTTCGGTTGCAAAAGGGAATAGGCTATACTTGAAAAGCACATAACTTTTGACTAACTTGCGGTCACTGGAATGTTTTTTACGGCAGTGGTTAGTTTTAGCAGAGTCAAATTCATAATGCTGATGCAATAGTCTGGTGTCCGATGGCCTTAGACATGTGGTGGAGTTGGATCTCGGGTTCACCCTCGAGATGTTCCCTTATCTATCCCCACCACTCAACCCAGGGTGTAATAACTTCCCCCTTATCTATCCCCACCACTCAACCCAGGGTGTAATAACTTGGGAAGGTTAAGCCAAACAGAATATATCTGTGACAGGGCCTCTATTACCCAGCATCTAAAATCGTTAAGGGCCTTAGATTTTTTATTTCATCTCATATTTTTCTATCGTCTAGATGGGAGCGAAGTAGATGGTCATTCGGACCAACCTCCCAACCCTGGTCCTGCACCGACGGCCAATTATAGATGGACATAGTTAGAACAGGTAGGAAGAAGGAGATCTGATTTTAGGGAATAGGCGCAATTTTTGTAAAAAGCTTTCTAGAGCAAGTTATTACACCCTGGGAGTGGCTCTGGGGCATAGTTCTAAAAATTAACAAGCTGTATTCGAACCCAAGATTGTCAACCTGCCAAGGCGATAACCACTTCACTGAAGCAGATGTTGAAGATCATTGAAAAAAGTTCTCTTACTACTCATATTGCTAACATCAGCCGCTTAATGCTTTTTTTTTTTTTCACTGCCATTTCTTAGAGTGGATCACCCTGTCCAAAGCCCTGTAACAGCGGCCACTTATAGACGGACAGGGTTACAATTGCTGGAAAGATATCATCTTTTCGTGTTCGGCTTAGCCTACCCAAGTTATTACACCCTGGGTTGAGTGGTGGGCATAGATGAGCGAGCCGGACTCGCCGGGACTCGAATCCGAGATCTTCAACTTGCGATGCCAACATGTTTAACCACAAGGCCATCCCGCCCACGAAACAACACTGTCTTAACACTGATATTATTCCAGGCCTACAATCAAAGATTCATGGTTGGGGGCCAGCAACAACCCCAGCCCCCCGAACCAGATTCACTGGGTGCGATGCCAAAAGGATGGGGTGAGGATTTTTTATTTAGTAGGAATCACTAAGTAGGGTGAAATAGGAATTCTTTTTTATTCTGCGGGAGAGAAAAGTCGAGAATGCAGCTTAATCATATGGCGAACCACGACCTCTCGTAGAGAAGATACCAGTTCCGAATCTGGGTGAATTATTCTAGATTCTCATATTTCTCATGTTTTCTGAGAGTGGACATGGTTTATTGAAGAAGCCGTAAGCAGTGCTTACGTGAACCACCGTGCACTGGCGAGGTGTACAGCAGATCTTTCGCATATAATGCGAGCTGATGATCAGAGATGCGTAACTCGAAGCGTATTCCATCGATTGACTTGACCGGGCTCCTAAAGTGAGGCGGGACTTTGTACCTGCACTATCAGAATTTTTATTTTGTCAAGCATGAGCCACAGATGGACCACGCCTAACATTGCACATAACATGGGGATTTGTACTTACTCTATCAGAATTTCTATTTGGTCAAGCATGAGCCACAGATGTACTGCACCTAACCGGTGCGGTCCATCCTTGACTCCTGCTTGACCGAACATGTCCAGTAATATTGTTGACTGGGGCCCAGTGAGTGATTTCTTGTCTTGACACATTTTA
This sequence comes from Styela plicata, assembly GCA_963675895.2. NCBI lineage: Eukaryota > Metazoa > Chordata > Ascidiacea > Stolidobranchia > Styelidae > Styela > Styela plicata. The sequence goes on from OZ023152.1 coordinate 18,395,785, forward strand.
AGTATGCGTCACAGATGGGTCGCGCCGCAAAAACGGTAGTCGCATCTAAAACGTAGCCTACCACTCACAACCTGCAGCGATGTATGATCCCTGACATTGGAGAGAATTCGACTCGCAGTTTTCCATGAATAAAAGAAATTTCTGAGTCATTTTGCGAAAAAAGCAACAAAAATTTATCTGAAAAAATATATTAATGATATAATTTGGTCTTAAAAATAGAGGAAAAAGAAAATTTGCGCCGAAGGCATGTGAAAATCTTTCCACCACCAGTACTTACAACCCTTCTTGTTACTTCATATTCTGAAATATTTTTTTGAATTTCAAAGTATGCTAGTATCGTAACAAGAAACAACCGGTCCGAGTTAATTTCTCAACAAAACTTTTTATTTAACAATTTATCTTCAGAAAAACGAATGGATGAAAACGCCAAAGTGTATTTTGTGAATCATAATACAAGGACAACACAATGGGAAGATCCCAGGACGCAGGGGTGAGTACCGTGTTTACTTGATCGTAAGCCGCCCTTTTTCTTGCTCCCCTCGGGCTTTTGTTCAATTTAAGACCTGAGGGAAGTATACGATCTGTATCCCTGGAAGGATGGATGTTTCATTCAACTTAATCGAGAAAGTCAAAACTGAGAATCCCAATATGTTTAAATAAAGCCATGAAATAAATGAAACCACAGTAGAAGTAACACGTCAACTGAACTGATGTAACGGTCAGCGTATGTTCAGTACTTACCACATGTACCCTGGCAGGATGGAGGTTTCGTCCAACTTATTCGATCAAGTCAGGACTGATAACGGTCAGCGTACATTTAGTATTTATCACAAAGCCTGACTGTCCTGGTGATTCGAAACCGGTGATGGGAGGAACTATCATTCAAAGGAACAAAACTGCTAAATAAAGTGGAATATTCATAATCTATTGTTTTTTGTTGTTGAAAATGGCAATTTTCAATTTTTTGCATGGATTGTGAATTTAACCAAAATTGATTTGCAAATAAATTGCCTTCATGTCTGTTTAGGCCTTTAGTATTTGGTATTTATATGGAATTAGTGACTCATTCAGATTGAAAAAAAAATATCCGAATCAGATTAGAATTATAAACGATCCGATTTCACCCAGCCCTATCTACTCGTTTGAGTGACCATTGGGATTTCATTTTCATCCTGTGGGAGAGGAAAGCTGAGAAGACAGCTTAACCATACCTGAACCACAACCTCTTGCAGATACTGTTTGAGGTTTTTGTTTTAACGGTTTTACTACTTTTTTCCTGAAAAAGGGCATGGTCAGTCATGCATAAATGGTGTTTTCACACTTGACCATTATTTAAAAATAATAATAATATTTTCCTAGAATGGTCAACGAGGAGCCGCTACCATCAGGTTGGGAGATTCGATTCACACCGGAGGGCGTCAGATATTTCGTCGATCACAATAAAAAAGAAACAACATTCACAGATCCGAGGCCTGGAAATAAAAGGTGAGCGTTAAGTCAGAATTTCTTTATTTCGGATACCAAAAAAACAAAAAGAATATTTCCAAATATGGACGTCAGATCATTTTTGTATAGGAATGCAGTTTAAGAGTATCTATGCCAGCTATTCTGCTACTCAGACACTTGAAGAAAATGGGTTCGATCAGAAGAAAATTCTGTAAATAATTAATAATTTATGATAAATCAGTGAAGGAAAAGGTTTAAAATCATCAACACTGATGTGAAATAGCAGTGTTGATGGTTTTGAAGCTTTTTTGTTCGTTTTGTTAACGGTATAGTGTGAAAAAGGTTCAAAGGTTTTGAAGCTTTTTTGACCGTCCGAAAAAAAAAAAAAAATGAACATTTCAGACACCCGAAGAAAAACAAGATTCTGCCTCCCTTGGGGGGGGGGGGGGGGGGGGGCTCGAAATTTTGGGGGTGATCTGTGATACATATGTAATAACTCAGTGAATATATTTTTAACATTGGACTTAAGTATGCAAATGCATGTCACTAAATTCAAATCTGTATTTAAAAGAATTTCACTGTTAAACTTTCTGGTAACTCAGAAATATGTTATTTATTATTATATTTATATATATTAATTATATATTTATTTAGATTTATATTATTTATTCGAAATAAACTTTGTTAATGTCCTTGTATAAATAAAAATATATTTTGTTTCTCAGCATGATTGGATCCTATGGAGTCCCTGTCGCGTATGAACGAAGTTTTAAGTGGAAACTTGGACAATTCAGGTACCTTTGTCAGGTAAGTGATGTTTGTTCATTTTCTGATGTCATTATCATCTTGTGAAGTTAAATTCTTCACGAGATGATAATTTAAAAAGAAGCACCGTCTAAAACAGTGGTTCTCAACCAGTGGGCCATGGAAACATTTTGAAGTGGCCACAGACCGATTTAAAAAAAGCTAGAGCTATTGAAGAATTTAATTTCATTTGTGCAACTATACCTAATTTCACAGGAATAATGGTTTGGGGAGGAATTGAGATTTTTTAATTTGATTGGAACATAGTGGTAATCCTGGTGCACATAGGCTTGCGAATGCTACCAGGGTTCCCCAGCATGTATGTGACCTGCAATTGCGATTCTTGCAATAAATCGTGCTGTACATGCACACTGAATTCGATTTTTCAGTCTGCGACTGTTGTGATTTTTTATAGATTCTCGCTTTCATAAAAATTTATTGGGCGCAGAACCGGGACTCGAACCTGTGATGCTAACATGTTAACTACTAGGCCATCGGGCCCACAGTTGAATATTAAACTTCTCTTTTTACAGTCAAACGCACTTCCCAGCCATGTTAAAATCAATGTAACGAGAGATAATATAATCGAGAACTCATTTCAACAAATTATGCACTTACAACCGTTCGATCTACGACGAAGACTATACATTATCTTCAGAGGGGAAGAGGGGCTTGATTATGGTGGTGTAGCAAGGTAAGGGTGAAAGATTTTTGTTCTGGTAGATCGTGTAGCAGAATCAGAGTTTGATGAATTTTTTATATAACAGCCTTATGGCTGTACCCCCCATCATCGACCACAAATATAGCATAATGGTGTACAAAGTCCTAAAATTTTTTAGCATGGAACATATGAGGAACCGGTGAGGTTGCCGAGCATCGTCCTGAGACTATAGGTGACAGCGCCTCGCCCAGATGCACCCCGTGTATTGGTTCTTTAAGCCTTTTGTGTCCGTCAATCTTGAACATGCTTCGTTGGAGTTCGAACCCGCGTCATTCCTTAGGTGTTACATTCGATAGCCCGGTTAGCTCAATCGGGAAAAGCACTCGGAATACGCTTTGAGCTAAGCATCTCTGATCGTCATGATGCAGGTTCGAATCCTGCTAGGGATGATGATAATAGACGAGAGGTCTGCTGGACGACTCGCCGGTGCTCGGTGGTCCACGTATGCGCTGCTAACGGCTTCCTCCATCAATCAGGTCCATGCACAGGAAAAATGAGAAATACGATAATACAAAAACCTTCACCCTGAATTCGGAACTGGTATCTACACAAGAGGTCAGGGTTCGCCATATGATTAAGCTATATTCTCGGCTTTCCTCTCCCGCAGGATAAAAGTGATGTCCTATCGTAGCTATTGTCGGTTTCATCATGCCACCACTGCCTGATTTCACTAACTTCTCAATATCTTTTCTCACACAGGGAATGGTTTTTCCTGGTTTCTCATGAAGTCCTGAACCCAATGTATTGTTTGTTCGAGTACGCAGGGAGTGAGAACTACACGATGCAAATCAACCCGGCCTCGAAGATCAACCCGGATCATCTCTCGTATTTCAGATTCGTAGGAAGATTCATTGCAATGGTGTGTGTCAAAGCGTAACAGAATTTTCAGGTTTCTTCGGGTGTCTGAAATGTTCACGTCCTTTTTTTCATATGGGCGAAAAAGGTTCAAAATCATCAATACTGCTATTTCATAGCAGTATTGATGATTTTGAACCTTTTCCCAACGGTTTGGTTGCTACTAGAGACGGGGAATTCGATTCGAAGCACAATTTATATGAATTAATAGTGAATCGTTCATAGGAACGAACCAAGCTAAATGAATTTGAAGTTTAATTTTCAACGAGAAAATTCATCGAACTTTGTTCCAATTCGACCAAAATCGATTATATTTTGTCATTAAAATATGAAAATTGTTGCCCTTATTGTTGACTGTGGATTGAAAATACACTGAAAACTGTAAATTTCTTGATTTTCACAATGGAGACGATTTGTGATACTAGAAATGAGAAAATTTCCGATTCAAGAAAAAACTCTAATCAGATTCGAATTCTATATGGTTCGGTTTTGCCCAGCCCTAGTTGCTACCAGACACTCTGCCATCTCAATAGTTTTCCCAGGAGATTTATCTTTTTATATAAGCCACTTCTTAGAGTGGATCACCCTTTCCAAGGCCCTGTAACAGCGGCCACTTATAGACGGACAGGGTTACAATTGCTGGAAAGATATGATCTTTTCCTGTTCAGCTTAGCCTACTTAAGTTATTACACCCTGGGTTGGGTGGCGGGCATGGGTAAGCCAGCCGGACACGCCGGGGCTAAAACCCGAGATCTTTAACCTGCGATGAAAACATTTTTTAACCACTACGCCATCGCGACCACCAAATGAATGAATTAATGAGCGTTGTTCGTTCGCTAAATTTTTGCCTAATGGTTGCTATTGTTATCGGGTGTCTGAAAAGTAGACAGGCATCATTCTCCCTGTTACATTTATTTTTATCGAATCGAAACATTTTGGATTCGATCCTTCCAAGGTTTGTTTCGATCAATTCACAAACTGAGTAATTTTCTCCTCCCACGATCTGTACCCAGAATAGGTTCCAAGGGTGCAGTTACCAACACTGAAAGATTCCAGGACTAAAGCCTGAACTTACATGGTTTCAAAAAACTATAGTGATTCTAATTGCTCAACTGGTGATGTGCAAACGATATTTTATATTTTGCCAACGTTTCGAACGTCTATACAGACATTTGTAATCAGGGCTATGGAATGGTTAAATCATCGACAATACTATATATTGAAAAAGGGGTCGTTCTAAAATATGTTTACTAGGTTATTTTAGAAAACAACTCTTAACACCTTTCCATTGCCTTATGTAGCGTCTGTTGATGACTTAAAAACGTTTTACATCACTGGTTGAACAATTAGCCTATGATCCCTGGTGGCAATCACTCTGTCTGTAAGGCAATAAAAGACAAACTCGAAACGTTGGCAAAATATAAAAATATCGTTTGCACATCACCGGTTGAACGATTAGATTCACTATGAATATCCCTGGTGGCAATCACTCAATCTTACAAGGATTAATATTTTCTCAGGCACTCTATCATGGGAAATTCATTGATACCGGTTTCTCTCTTCCGTTTTATAAACGAATGTTGAATCGAAAACTCACGATCAAAGATATCGAATCGGTCGATGAAGAATTTTATAATTCTCTTGTTTGGACAAGGTTTGTGAAAATTTCTCGGTATTATTTAATATAGATATAATAGATTTAATATACAACAAACCACACACTAACAATAGAGCACCATGCTACAGAAGACACATTTCCAGAACAAGTTTTTGCAAGGTCAAAGGTCATAATTACGGGAGCCATGAATAGGAAATGAAACAGAAGTTCAACAATGAAATTGTATAAAAACAATAATGAATCCGTTGGGATTGCGCAATGGCGTAACAAAGTTTCGTATACTGTCAGTGGTCTAAAAATTCTGGATTAAGCTTTAATATTCATGGATAAATCCTAGGATTCCAGACTGGCAGAATGCCAGCTACTCTGCAACTTTCACACCCGAAGAAAATTTATTCCATCAGATGAAAATTGGGCGAATGGCCATATTTCATGATTTATCTGTGGCTGGAAGTTTGAATGCCTTTTATGAGGGTCTGACTGTAACCAAACTGTAGAAAAAGGTTCAATATCATCAATACTGCTATGAAATAGCAGTGTTGATGATTTTGAAGCTTTTTTATCCATCCGAAGAAAATGACACTAACATTTCGGATGCCCGAAGAATCCAACCTGTGCCAATCTAACTAAGTTTTTCCTTCTCCATCCAGGGACAATGACATCGAAGAATGCGGACTTGAATTATTCTTCACGATGGATCAAGAAATATTAGGGAAGATTGAATCGCATGAATTAAAGGAAGGAGGGAAAGATATCCAAGTAACCGAGGAAAATAAAGAAGAATATATAAGGTGGGTGTGGCGAGGGGCTGGTTGTTAGCACATGTATCATTACCATGATCTTTAGGTTATTTTGATAATGATTCCTATCTATCTTTTAAGCCGTGTAGGTACGGAAGAATATATAAGGTGGGTGTGGCGAGGGGGTGGTTGTTAGCACATGTATCATGATTTCAACACAATTTTAAGAGTTTTCTAGAATATCCAATTTTTTTTTTGGTATAAACCTACGATCAATTTTAATGTAAATTATTCATTTCACAGGTTGATGATAGAATGGAGATTCTCACGAGGAGTCGAAGAACAAACCAAAGCATTCCTCAATGGATTCAACGAAGTTGTTCCCATACAATGGTTGCAGTATTTCGATGAACGGGAATTAGAGGTCAGTTTGGGTTGTTGGTAGGGATTAGTATTTTAAAATATTTTATCTGAAGGAAAATATCTTGTCTTCATAGAGATGGGTCTTATAAGATATCTTATCAGCAGATCTAAATATCTTATCAGAAGATGAATATCTCATCTTGATATAGGTGAAGATTTATAAATATCTTATCTTGTGTGGCTTTTCGAGGTAATTAGTGACCTTGAGGTTTTGAAGTGAATTTGCTGATATATGGTCGTATTCCGAGAGAAACAGGCATCTTCATATCTCTTCCATATGTGACTGGAGTAACTTCCTTGATTTTAGACCAGTTGGAGCCTTTGTTTCGTAGAGTGTTTGGTGAAGTAAATGAGTAGAAATAGCGGCCTTATTATACAACCTTTGACAGTGAGTTTCTTCTCACTGTCAAATGTTTTTTCCTATCTTGATGGAGATGGCTTCTCAAAATATCTTATCAGATGAAGAATGTCCTACCTAGAGATGGACATTTCTCAATAGCTTATCAGAAGAATATGTTATCTTGATAGAAATGGACATTTCTCCCTTCTTCTCGCTTTTACTCTACAACAGAATAAAATTAAAATCTGATTCAATATTTTTTTTCGTTTCCAGCTGATGCTTTGTGGAATGCAGGAATTTGATGTTGATGATTGGATGAGGAATACCATATACAGGACATATAATGTCAAAAGTAAACAGGTAAATTGTGGGGGAAGTTGTAACCAATGGTTACCTAATATCACTTTCTGATGCCGCAATTCCCAATATTATTAAACATTTTTGTTCAGTGCAATGAGAATGATACGAGGTATAGGAGGAATGCATAAAAATCCACTCCGAGGGCCATACATTACCGGTATTGGACCAATGTTACACATCAATGTTTATGAAACGAACTTCATTTTCTCCGTATTATTTTGCGTCTTGTCATTCTATCTAGTGCCAGAAATCTGTGAGGTTACGGAGTCCCATGGCTTGTCCCACCTCAGTGTGCTGGTAGAGTTCGTCAAGATATTTTAATAAATGTGGATTCTCGAGTGTCTGAAATGTCATGTCATTTTCTTTGAAAGAACAAAAAAACTTCAAAACCATCAACACTGCTATTTCATAGCAGTATTGATGATTCTGAACCTTTTTCTACAGTTTGGTTACTGTCGGACACCCAAAAGAGGCATTCAAATCTTCAAGCCACAGATAAATCATGAAATATCGGCCATTCGCCCAATTTTCATCCGATAGAAAACACATCTGATAGAAAAACTTTGTGGTCAGAGGTCGAACAATTAATTTTCTGCTGAGTCATGATTTTTTGGTGCACAGTCATGATGTATTTTTAGAATCGGCTATGGGAAATGTGAAATATAGATGAGGTGTATTTATTCTTTTGTAGGTGCAATGGTTCTGGCAGTATGTTCGAGAGATCGACAACGAGAAGCGAGCTCGATTACTGCAGTTTGTAACCGGTACATGCCGTGTTCCTGTCGGGGGATTTGCTGAGTTACTAGGTAAGTATATGAGACTTGACTTTTTTTTGCAGCCACTTCTTAGAGGGGATCACCCGGCCCAAGGCCCTGTAACAGCGGCCATTTACAGACGGAAGGGTTATAATTGCTGGAAAGATATGATCTATTCCTGTTTGGCTTAGCCTACCCAAGTTATTACACCCTGGGTTGAGTGGTGGGCCTGGATAAGCGAGTCGGACAGCTGGGACTCGAACCCGAGATCTTCAACCTGCAATGCCAACATGTTTAATCACTAGGCCATCGTGCCGATGAACTATCATCGACCAGGAGATTGTCATCCAGATACTGTTTCTATCCCTTTTCATTTTGCTCATGTTTTCTTATATGACCGACCACTGCACAACATTCCGGGTTGTAAATAAGAATATAGAAGAGTACGCCATACTCTTGTGGTTTTTAACACGCAAATATTCCAGTAATAACTCCTTATAATTTTGTTAAGAAAAAACTTCCATTTCATACTACACTTACTAGTAGCTACATCATAAGTTCAGTGCATTGGAAGACAACTACAATGTTTAAACAGTTGTGAACGAAATTTATGAATATAGAGATGCTCTATGATAAAATTGCTGTTTACGAGGTTATTTTCGTGATGATCTTCGTGCGAGAACGGATGAAAACAAGGCTCACATACTCTCGTGCTATTTGCAACCCTGGCGTTATAGTGTTGCATAGTGGGTGTGATCATTCAGGCATCTCCCATGATATACATACTGCCATGCTGGTCTTTGAAGGTCATTCAGTATTTTATGTCGCTGTGGCCGTATGCTGCTCTGTTGAAGTTGTGTCTTTTGAACCTCTGGGTTCGGGTTTACTGTCCGCAATTGTATTATTCTGAATTGCCCATAGTTAATAACGATATGATTAGAATGCCCTCATTGCAGTGCAGTGAGTGGTATCTGCCGATTCCTGTTGCCCCCCTCCTCAATGAAAAATACTTACAAATTATCTTACATTGCAATTTATTTCAGGGAGTAACGGTCCGCAACGATTTTGTATAGAAAAAGTTGGAAGAGACACTTGGTTGCCAAGGAGTCATACATGGTAAGATCATTTATTATTTCTCATTTTTACTCGATATAGTGACTAACTCATTTATGATTTTTAGTTTTAATTAATTCGATCGAATTGTTCTGCAGGATATTAGTTTCCATTTTTATACTGTGGGGAAGGAAAGCAAAGAATGTGACTTAACCATGTCACTAACCAAGGCCGAGATGAGATAGATAACATATCTTATCGATAATTTCTGACTATTTTGCTCAACTAGTGAAATGAAAACGATGCTTTGCCAATGTTTCGATTTCGAAACATTGACAAAGCATCGTTTTCCATTTCACCGGTTGAGCAGAATAGTTTGAAACCATGAATAACTCTTGTGGCAAACACTTGGGTTTCCCGGTCAGCTCAATCTGTAAAGCGTCGGGAATTTCTGAAGAGTTCGAATCCCGTGATTGATGATGAATATGTGCGAGAGCACCGCTTACGGCTTACCCCACCAACCAGGTACATGCACTAGAAAAATAAGAAAAGTGAATCTCCACCTCGATTCGGAACTGGTATCTGCACGAAAGGTCGTGGTTCGTCACATGATTAAGCTGTATTCTCGGCTTTCCTCTCCCGCAGGCAAGGCTGGCAGTACGGTACGATACGAAATTTTTATCGTACTTCGAACTAACAAAATAATTTCGTACCGAACTTCGTACCGTACCTTTCGAAAATTTTCAGTAAAACATGGCGAAACTGAGCCGATGTCACCCCAATATCATTGTTCACATTGAGCATACTATGAGAATGGTAGACCGGTGGTGGGATGAGCACAGTTTTCGCAAAAAAATCTGGCACGCAGCAATATTTAGCCTATTAGCAGCATTGTGTCGTCACAAGAAATTCTCACTCGACAATAGAATGCTTGTTGTGCACCACACATGCGTTGCATGCGGTCTCATTCGAAGGCATGGTTATAAGAACGTTATCATTGTGTATTTTTGCATCTGGTATTTCTAGTGCAATTTACGTTCTCTTTATATAACTGAATAATGCTATATATTGTTTCATACCAGACAGACGTATTCCCGACATGCCTCGTTGTCTGTATCGTGACTTGGCTGTTTTTTTTACAAGATATATCTTCTAATTAAGATGAGCGAGCATCAGCTAACATTCAACTCAAAACAGCCTAAATATATCTTTATATTCCGATGTTTCTGCTCTGATCATATACTTGTATGTGTCAGAGTACAAACAAAACGTATTAGCGGTGCTTACTGGTTAACTTAGTTGCATAGTTGGGATGGGTATTTAATTAAATTTTCGCGCGCCTGCGTTGCGCAATATTTGTCCCTGAATATTTTGTATATTTCGTAGCATTTAGCCTTTGAAGTGAAAATTTTTATTCAATTTTTAAAAAAGTTTCAGAGAGCTTTCGGCGCGCAGATACATTTTCCTGTCTGGTAATGTTTATTTCACTCTTAAAACATGTATTTTTGTTTCGTTCTCAATAAAATTTTGCGCGCCTCCGGCACCCTAATCTTTTTTTAAATTTGAAAACCTATGTTTGCATGTTGGAAAAAAATGTGCCCCCCTCTCAATTTTTTTTTCTGAATCCGCCATTGTAGGTGGTATATTTGGGCAGTGCTTCCTACGCCATTGTGAATTTCAAATAAAAACAGGTCAAAGCACATCGGCGATGGTAACGAAATATTCAGAAACTACACCGTGATTTTTAGTATGATGAATGATGCTTATCTTGTCGATTTTAATTGGGCTATCACAAATTTCGTTATTACAGAAAAATGCATTCAGATTAAGACGTTACGCCACTGCAGTAAAACCGATATGCGACATAGCTCATCTAATCAGCTCAAATGAATCAGTTGCATATTTATTACCTGCGCCGCTTTTAATCATTTTAAAATTGCCCTTTAGTTTAAAAATTCTTTGATAGACACAATTTATATTATCAGCACCCTGTTATGAAACGGCATAGATGTTAAATGATATTATTTTTTTGAATTCATTTGAGAAGAATAAAGTGTAATGCGAAGGTATGAAAAAGAGTACGGTACGAAATAAATACCGAACTTCGTCGTACCGTACTAAGTACGAAAATTAAAAAATGAATCGTACCGTACTATCGTACCGGACCGAACTTCGTAACGTACCACCAGCCTTGCCCGCAGGATAAAAGTGAAAATCGAGCTACGCATCAATGACATTCTGGGTTTGAATCTTGTAAGGGATAAATATATGCGAGAGTCTGGATGCCTCACTGGTGCACAGTGGTTCACCTTCCCGATGGATACCACTTCTTCCACTAACCATGTCCGTCTAAAAAAAAATCTATAAACGTCGTCAGAAAGATCCCAACTTGAAACTGGTTATTCTGCACAAGAGTTCATGGTTTGCCATATGACCAAGTCGTACTCTCGGCTTCCTCTCCCACAGGATGAAAAAGAAATCCTATCCTCCCTATTAATTCTGAAAACCATTTTCAGTGTGTTTATTTGTTTCATCTGTACTAATTTTTCTGGTTTACGAACATAAATATATATCTCTCCCTTACTCTCACTGTTGAGTTTGGCCTCACTGGATATCACAAACTCTATTTAACTATTGAATCATTTATTATTTTTCAGTTTCAATCGACTCGATCTTCCACCGTACAAGAACTACGAGCAATTAAAAGAAAAATTGACTCTTGCGATAGAAGAGACTGAGGGGTTCGGACAAGAATAAGCATAAGGGGGGTAAATAATTTTCGGGCCAAATTTTCGAAAAAAATTAATTTTTCGTTTAATATAATAGGGTAGTGCCATTCGTATGATTCGCCTGTCGGATTTATCTGACTTTTCCAGTCGGATTTTTTTGTCAAGCATGAGCCACAGATGGCCCGTGCCTGGATGGCATGATCCATTTGTGGCTCATGCTTGACAAATAATCTCCAGTATATGAAATCCATCAAAATTGAACAAACCATTGTTTACAGTCGAATTTGAGGATTTTCAAGTTCTGTACATCTAGTATAAAAGAATATATTAAAAATAGAGTTCAGAGGCCTGGTTTAGGTTCCAACAGAATATGCTTATCCTTCAATTGTTCCTATTAAAATTTAAAGAAGTTCGATTCGATTCAATTTTCAAGGGGAAAATAAATTCAATATCCGCATCATGAAATGTAGAGTTTCACGGCCTAGTTTACGTTGTGATGATTTCCTCGAATCCATTGCTTTAAAGATATTTAAGATTTCCGTTCGTCTAAATTTTTGGAAAAAAATTTCCCTGTACAATGGGAAAGTATCGAAAAATAGTGAGTTCCGAAGCCTGGTTCATTTTCACAGTAGCTAAATTTTGGTTCAAACAAATTTTTTAATGAAAAAATTCTTCATATTCAGCACACATTTATTGCGGAATATTGTTCCAAAGCCTGGCTCCAACGACTTACTCCTGTTTCACCCAGTCAGTAAGAGTTGTTATTTTTCAAGCAAGATTCAAACTGTGCTTTACTATAGTGATTCAGTCCCATAGGGGGTGTTTTCCTCTTAAGTGCAGTTTCTGGTACTTCATTTTTGTCCTAGCTCTTCGTCACTTAAAGCAAGACTCTGAACCTCCCTAGTTAGCCACAGTTACGCTTGCTACTGTATCCATGTATTTCATCTAATAACCAAATAATTATATTCTTTTTAAAATGAGCGAAAATCATTCTCAAATTTTTATTTTTTTATGACTTGATTTCTGTTGTTGTTTCTGCTTTGGTGACCAAACCCAGAATGACAGGTACTCAGACACCCGAAGCAATTGGAATTCACAAGAGGAAAGTTTTGCAAATTGGCAAATACTATAATATATCTGTGGCTAAAAGATTTAAAATATCTTTTTGGCTGCCGGATAAAAAACCCAAAGCTTCGCTGTTCACCCGGCGAAAATGACATGAACATTAGGGACTAGGGCTCGTCAAAACCGAATCACTTGAAGTTCAAATCTGATTCGAATAATTGTTTCGGACCGAATCACTGATTCCATAAAAATAACAATTATTCCATTTTCAATATTACTGATATTGTCTCCATTATGATAATCAAGTAATTTACAGTTATGAATTACAAACATTAGCTCAAACAGAATTAAACGAAATGTTTTTTCAATTGGACTCCAGTCCAAAAGCGGAAATTTTCATTTTAATGACCAAAGGCAATCATTGTTAATTATTAATTAAATGATTAGTACTAATTAGTACTAGTTAGTCCACGTCCCCCAGACCGATATAATGAAACCTTTGGTCCAGAAATTTCTGATTTTGTTCTCTGTAGAATACAGATAATGTGCCTGTTCATTCGACGTTCCCTCCCCGTTGCACTGAAGAAAATGGGACAAACTATTCGGTCCAACGTTTCCAATTCCAAAGCTTCTAATCAATCCCGAACCGTGTCTGGATCAGATAAAATGAAATTTGTAAAAAATTGTGCTGAATAGAATCAAAATTCAATAAGTTTCAATGATGAGATGCAGAAGTTGATTCAAAAATATAAATGTATCCGGATCTATTCCACACCACTGACCCTAACAATCCCTTCGATATCGCACCATATATATTAGTTTCCTGCGTCAGAAAATCCCACTCGGGCTAAACTAAAGCACTTTGCTGTCTGACTGTATTTGAAACATGTTGACCGAAAACTGATAAAATAATATTGAAAATCTCGAAAATGGTTTTTATCAGCCTATGACTCTCACATCATCAATTAACAGATAAAAATAACCACTTATCTGTACTGAAGTTCTTTTTATGATAAAACTGATAAAAAACTGATAAACTGATAAAATATTATTGAAAAACTCGAAAATGGTTTTTATCAGCCTATGACTCTTACATCATCAATTAACAGATAAAAATAACCACTTATCTGTACTGAAGTTCTTTTTATGATAAAACTGATAAAAAACTGATAAACTGATAAATAATATTGAAAAACTCGAAAATGGTTTTTATCAGCCTATGACTCTCACATCATCAATTAACAGATAAAAATAACCACTTATCTGTACTGAAGTTCTTTTTATGATAAAACTGATAAAAAACTGATAAACTGATAAATAATATTGAAAAACTCGAAAATGGTTTTTATCAGCCTATGACTCTTACATCATCAATTAACAGATAAAAATAATCACTTATCTGTACTGAAGTTCTTTTCATTGCATATCGGATTATTATTTTGCATAGAGCCACCCACTGATATAAGTCATCAGCTTTCCTCTCCTCCCAAAATACATATATAGTTCCTAGTGTTGTTTCAGTATGCTTACATAATACTCACTATTTTGCATAATTGCTTTTTGTCATGCTTTACTGCACTTTCGATTAACCCATTATGATGCAATTTAGTCCATATTGTTTCATCATAATGTTTTCTTTTGTTTGTTCACCGTGATTGTGTGATGTCATAGTAGTGTCCTTGTATTATTATATTTTGCTTTTGAATCCGCTTTATTTTTTTGTGTAATCTTTAAATATCTTTATTTTGATTGTACGGTATTTATCTTGCTTGTAGGATATTTTTTTCAATTCTACGAGTCGCATTCTTTAAATCAAAATATCTCAGCGATAATTAGGACCGGGTGCTTCAACTTTATTACCAAATCAGTAAAATTTTTGATCGAATTTTGATTTTCGTAGCAGAAAACTCTTGGGCTTCTGAAAAAAAATGATCCAGGAGCACTTTTCAAACCATTTTAGGAAAAATTTAACGATGTTAGTTCTTAGCCTGACCATTGGGTCGACTCTGATACTAAATTGTATCAATTTGCCCACAGGAGATTTTTTAAGATCAAATTCGGATTGTCGCGTGAGGAAATGTTTGCCTCCGTCAAATTGAATATAAGAAAAATAATGATTTCTTAGGTTTGCTTCCTTCAGGTTTGAACCAGTTTTGCAATTCCGGTTTGAACCAGTTTTGACAAGCATTAGTCACTGATGGATCGCGCCAATCCGGCACGATCCATCTGAGACTCATGCTCGGCAAAATCAGCTCATATCCCAGTATTTAACACTTTCTCATCATAGTTTGAAGATCCCTGGTTCAAACCATGTTCACTACACTCGTGTATTTATACCCACCCCCCAACCCAGGGTGTAATAACTCTGTTGGGCTCAGCTGAATTGGAAAGAGGTTCAGTCTGAGATGTTTATTCGCTTAAAGTGCAGTTGCTGGTACCGTATTTCGAAGTATCTTTTCGCCATGTTAGTTGTCGACTGTTGATTCCTAATGGGCTCAACGTACGATCTTGCTTAGAGCTAGTTTTAATGAGATAAAAACCTTTATCTTTTTGATGGCACTGTTTATTCTTTTTGTGTCGGAGTTCGCTATAAATCAGCAGTGCGGAAAGAAAACTAATTTATGGTCACTCAGATGGCAAAGTGATGTTACAAAATAAGTTACCAGCAACTGCGCTCCAAGCGGAAATCATACCAAAAGGAACTGAACCACCATGGTAAAGTGCAATGTGTGGTATTTGCCCTGGGCGATAATAACTGTTTACCACTATTTAGTTTTTCTTTCACTCACCTCCAATACCTACATTGCTTAATGAATCCTTTATAAGTGGTGGCCGGTATGGGGCTTCACTCCCCAATCAAAAATTCAATTTTGTTAAGCACGAGTCACTGATGGATCGCGTCTCATGGACGTGATCTATCAGTGACCCATGCTTAACTAAATACATTGCCGGCAAAAATTTCCCGATTGAATTCCCCCCTCACAAGTTTCCCCTTTCGTAGTTGTTTATTTATCGTATATATATATTACCCTAATTATTTTTCCTGCTTATCGTAAAATAATTATTTTCCTGCATAACATAATTAATTTTCCTCTTTAATTTACAAACCTGTAAATACTTTCGTGCTGGAATTTTATTATCTTACTTTATCTCTTGGTAAATAGAAATTGTTCAAAACTTATGTTTTTTTTATACAAGAGTCTGTGATTCTTGGAAAGTGATTCTCAGAAAGGGATTCTATGAAAGAATTCGCCACTTACTGGTGGTGTCTGGTTAGCTCAATCGGTAAAGCGCTGGGAATACGCTTCGAGTTAAGCATCTCCGATCATTGCGACGCAAGTTCGAATATTGTGGGTCGCCATATGATTAAGCTGTATCCTCTGCTTTTTTCTCCCGCAGGATAAAAATGAAATCGTACGGGAGATGCTGGTCCGAATATTGTGGGTAATAAATACGTGCGTTGAAGGATAGCCTGTCAGCGCCCCGGGATTTCAAACAATACAGTTTATTTTGATTTTTCTCTGAACATCAAAGTGAAAACAATAAGAGAAAAATCTAGAAAATAGACGAAAATAAAATTTATACCCGCGCATGGCCTATTCCCCGAAACAGAACGCGAGAGAGAAACACCTTATTATTTGTCAACCAAAAAGCACATAACACGAAAGATCAATATAAATATCTTCATTCAAAAATCTTCTTGGTACTGACTGGGAGGGTGCAATACGAACTTAGTGCACCAACACTGAAAGCATCAAATATATTTATGAAACTAGGTGTAATTAACTTTAAGACATATAATTGCATAAAAATGTTTGGGTGCCCGGTTAGCCCAGCAATAAGAGCGTTGGGAATACGCTTTGAGCTAAGCTTCTCTGGTTGTCATGACGCAGTTCGAACTCCGTGAAGGGTGATAATTAGACATAATCATAGTTTATTTCGACACGGAAGGCGATACAAATAGACATATCACATCACAGAGTTATCATGAAAGCAAACAAAACCTGTAGAAGAGTTTTAAAGCGTGTCACGGAATAAGTTTCAAAGAAACATTAGAAGGTTCACCATATGGTTAAACTGTATTCTCGTATTTCCTCTCTCGCAGGATAAAAATGATATCCTAAGAAAGAAACCCGCATTTGCTTACCTCAAAAACTATATAAATAAATATTACTAAATTCGACCAAACACATCTACGCCCCCCACGAAAAAAATGAAGAGGCATCAAACACACTCACACTATAAGTTAAAACACAAGCGAAAAAGAAATTGGACTCTACTATATATAAATGGTTATATCTACTACTATAAATATTGGTTATGATATGGGCCTGAAAATTAGAGCGAGGGGGGGGAGGATCGGCATAACACTTGCGTGCACACATTACAGGAAGGTGATGGGTCGATCGTGCCTTACGAGCTAAGGTATAATTGCTAGCAATAGGCGAGGCCAGAGTGATATTGGGGTGTTAAATGCTGACCACCATGGACCAAACTTATCATATTTTAAAGAGTGAATAGTATTTATTCCAAGATAGTCTGATTTTTGAATGCCAATATGGACCGAATTTGGCATTTTATTAACATGGATATTACCAATTGAAAGCTATGGCCAAATCTTTTTTTTACAAATGCGTCTTCAATATTTGTTCAACGTTGGTGAATTGATATCATTGTAATAAAACTAAGATTCAGAATATCGTTTTTATTCGGGTATAAAGTTCAAAAATAATATCATATCCTATCCTAACTTAAAATACATACATCTGATTTGCTAATATGAAAATAATAAATGATTTTGTGAGATTGAGAGATTTCGGTGCTTACTTGCGAGAAATTGGAGGTTTATTTATATACGCACATAATCGGTGTTCTTTGTAAAAGAAAGAGTGGAGTTAGTTAGGAATATGCTATATCTACTACGGTGAAATAACTGAATGGGAACGCTTTTTTATCCGCATAGAAATGATTCGATAAAATCCTCTAATCCAGTCGTTCTCGCTCAGAGTGCAGAGAAGGCGGGAGTGCTTTGTGAGTTTTTTTGCTTCAATTGGTTTTTAATTGATGTATTTTTGTGAAGATACAGCTAAGTTCGTTTGAATTATATTTTGATTTGTTTTCAGATGAGTGGATAGTAAGTTAGTTGAAGAAGTTATTGGTAGACGAACAGTAAATCGAGCCAGGTGATGCTCAGTGTCTTAGTTACGGTAACTTACCGTACATCGTACGTAACTTGCTCAGTGGGGTCTTATGAAGTTTAGTACCTACCGTATATCCGATTATCATAATAATTTCCCATGTTGCAAGGCACTCATCCTAACCCGGAAGACCCGCTCAGTGTTACCCTGACGTTAACACTGAGCAGTCTGCCGGTACCGGTCTACCAGAGAAAAAACGGCAAATTTGTCCCGCAGTTTGTGCTTATTGTTTGTCAAAAACACAGAACATGCTTTGGCTGAAAGATACACAGACTTGAAGAGTAGTGGGATTTTTAGAAGCCATTTATGGCAAAGTTTTATCCAAGATGAGAGTTACCGGTAGCCAAATATGGTCCATGGCTTATGAAAAGTATATTTAGCGGGACGGATTAGCCAAAACTGTTTTTCCTGCGTGATTACTTCAAAATTGCCAGGATTTGATTTTCTTTTCAATTTTGTGTCAAGTAACAGTAAGTTAATAAGTTAGCTGAATACTCTGATTTAAACAATTTTTTTTAATCTTCATGGCCGCGGTAAATTGCGATTTTTGGTGTCTGTTTAAAAAGCTGAAAGCAGTAACCCTGGAAAATTTTGCCACAGTATGATATTTTGGGAAAGAAACCTTGAATATTAAACAACAAGAAAACGTCAAATTCAATGTGACAAAGGGCAATGATCGAGATTAATCAGTTAATAATCTGTAATACAGTGATACCATGCTCCTCTTAAACAGTAAAACATCACTGGTCTGATACCGTTAGCTTTAAACTTGCTCACCAAGGGTTCGAAATGATGGCTGTTTTCAAATTTAGCCTTTTTTTTCAATAGTTTTATTCTTAATTTCATATACATACTCGTACTGTATAAGACAAAAAGACTTTTTCCTCATTCAGTCACTTGCTATGTATGTATGTATATTTATTCGTCTCAAAATAAATACATCACCAACATACAATAATAAGAAACACATTATGATTATGAGACAGGCTGTACGTACAAGACCTATTTGGCCTAAGACACAAAGTGCGACGTAAGCCTGATACCTACTTAAAAAAGGAAATTAAAAGTAAAATATAAGTGGGAAAAAAGAGAAAAACATACATTTTAGGTAGACAACATTGTATTGTATGTGCAGTAGAGTGTGATAAGAAGAATTCTCGAATGGGTGCGGAAACACCCCTGTCCAAATGGTTATCTCACTTTACTGCACATATTAGTACTTTATATAGTGAACTCTCAGCAAAAAGAATAAACACAAAATTACGCACGCATAAATATGTACATATATAAATAGTGGTTATTATTTGGGCCTGAAATACAAAATTACTCATTATTGCCATATTCCTGTGTTTATGACGCTGCTACAGTGATAAATTGCAATGGTTGTGTGCTCCCACCTCTTCCATGCCTCTGCACATCTGTTACTTTACAAGCGACCCAGAACAATGAATGTAGGAGTCAGACGGTTTTACCATCATCGAGATAAAAACCGTCTTGAGTCCTACGTTCATTGTTCTGTGACGTTTACTAGAATCCTCAGATCTTATTTTCCCACAAAACTAAACTTGAACTAAAAACCTATTTATTTCTGCAATCTTCAGTAAATGTAAATAACCTCTTAGTGTAAATATCATCCTTCATAAAATGCCTTGAAAACAACAATGCATGGACAATTTTACAACCATTTCACCAACCAACAGAACCGAACTGCCCAGAATCCGTCCGGAACGACACGGACGGCGAACGAACAACAAGCCCGTGCTTTATACAGGGCACAACAGCATGGGGGTGTGGTCAATGGACAGGCCTACCCTACGCATCAGCAACAGCAGCAGGCTAGAGTTCAGCCTACTACTATGCAGCAGCATGCAGCAGGCCTGACCCAACAATATAATCAGTTACTGCAAAGCCAAGCCTATTACCTTCAGCAGCAGCAGAACAGACAACAGCAGGAACAACACAGGTATTTTTTATTATAGCAGGATCGTGCTAGGTTGGTGATCACGTTTTTCTAAAAAAACGGCAATACATCATTTTTTATCACATGTACTAAAAGCTCCGAATCATCATAGCTGTGTTCAAACTGATGAAAATTGGCAGATTGGCAGCTACTCTGCTACTTAGACACCTGAAGAAAATATTTTCCATCAGAAGAAAATTTATCAAATAAAGACAGGTTGATATAGGTTTTGCTAAAAATATAAAAGGTCTAACTAACTTAAATATGGTTCAATCTCGTCAATACTGCTATGAAATAGCAGTTTCGATGGTATTGAAGCTTTTTCATTCATCCTAAGTAAATAACAAGACCATTTCGAACACCAAAAGAAAGATGATGTTCGGCCACCCCAAAGTGTAGAGCTGGGCGGCATATCGGTAAGGCGGTAAATACCGGTATTGAGTTTTCCAAAATACCGTATCGCCTTAATTTTTCGCAATGTCGGTTTGCCGTGATACTGCTATTTTGTGACATATCGTCTAAAATGATCCATTATCGCGTCAAGTAACACAAAAAACCGGTCTTTCGATCACTTACACTTGTTGGCAAGCTCGATTAAAGTTTTGTAATGCCATGAAACAACAACTCGCCCGCAGTTAGAGGTTTGCACCTGATTTTTTTTAACTAGGTCGCGCCTCGCATGTCTCTCTAAAACAACACAATAGCGTGTTTTAGATAGCAGAAAATGCCTTGACATACCGGTAATGTCGGCATTTCGGTTGCGCTATGCCGGTACATAACATACCTCATGCCAATCAAGCAATTCCTTTTCAACCTTCTATTCACCAGACTCCTACAACAACACCAGCAACAGCAAGTGCCCGGTCTTGATCCTGCTACATTACGCAATTTGAACTCTGACCCCACTACTCTACATACATTACTCGCGAGTACATATGGAAGGAATTCTTTCACCCAAATGCAGATGCAGAACACTTTGAACCAGGTGGGTAGATGAAAGAGAGTAAAACTGACAACGAGGCTATTCAAGGAAATATATTATATATTGTTAGTTTGAAAGCAGTAAATGGTTTAGCATTGCTCAGTTACCCAGTAATCGAAAACAGAAGTGGTAGATGGGTTTACCATTGCTCAGAGAAGATACCACTCACTGCACTTTACTGTGGCGGTGCAGTCCTGCTTGGGATGTTCTCCGTTTAGCGTGCAGTTGCTGGTACCACATGTTTTAGTAGCTCTCTGCTTTTAAGTGACCGTTATTTGGTCCCTTTCAGGCACTGCTCGGGGAGAATTTCAATACGAAAAAAATTGTTTCTCTTTGTTTGTTATAATTTTTCTGATTTGAATATTGGATTTCGTGGAAATTATTCGATTCTGCCTTCAATAGATATTTGATTCTGGCCACCCATTTGGCCCACACTACTCGCTGCATTTATTCAATCGCGCTCGGACTCGGTGATATTATGTGCGTTTTTCATCTGATTGGGAGTTACCTTGCCCAGAGTAAATTTCAATCATTAAATAATCTTGTATGGAGACTTAAAATTTGACATATATCATGATTTCACTGTCAAATGAATTAATTTAAGAATAATTGTGAAACAAAATTACTTTTATCAGAAATCTAAAATACCCAACCATCCTTCCTACTGGCCTATAATATTTCTTTCCCCATTCATATTTTGTCAGCTTGGTCTTGGGCAAGCATCAGTATCACCACACGGAGTACCTTCAAATTTACACGGGGACCACTTGCAATCAGCAAACAAAGTGATGTCACAATCGAGGATTATGACATCACAACCAAGGGAGATACCCAGGCAACGTGAACCTGTAGCGAACCAAGCACCACCACCGTTACGGAATATACAAGCTCAGACCTCGTCTCAAGCTGTTTTGAATCAGGACCTGCTCAGGGCGAGACATTTATCCCCCACGACCCCTGGACGTAGCCCCACTGGGTTCCATCAAACTGTGGGTGGGAATGTATTCTCGAATATTCTAATTTCACCGACAAATAACGCTGGAATGGTGCAGGGGCACCGAGGGGCAGCATTCTCACCCGCTATGGGACACATTGCACAAATGGGGATGAATAACCGACCCCAAAATATGCAAATGACACACACGGAGATAACCACAACATCGGATATTGCGGGAAGTAGGAATATTAGTTACGGAAGTAACCCATCCACGACGCCTGGGCGTAGCGTTAGCCGGGATTTACAATCACCTCAAAGACCCACTCCAACAGGTAAATAAATTATTATTTTATTATATTTTATGTTATATATATATATCTAAAGAAAAAGGAAACCAGAATCTTGGTTTTCTACTGAGTGTCTGAAATCTTACTTGCATGGTCACTATTCAATGATTTTGAATGTTTTCTTCAATTTGGTTACCACCAGACACTCGAAAGCATATATTGAAATCAGCTAGCCAAAGATACATCGTGATATATTGCCCATTAGATAAATTTTCTTCTAATACCAAATTCCGTTCTGTTCATTCCGGAATATTCCGCCCAGCATCACTTTGAATACAACGTTGGCATGTAATTCGGTCACTAAATATTATGAGAATTTTATTTTATTATTTTGATAATTTTTTCAGCAGCCTAGCCATGTTTGGTACCAAAATGAAATTGAAAATAAAATTAGAACCTCACCTTGACCGCTTCTATTTTAAACATTAGAAATTAGATATGTTTGCAAAACCGCTCGAAAATCGTGTATGGGCATTGCGAGTGCTGACTAGAGCAGGGTGGCATTAGGTATATTTTATATCGGCATACCACCGGTATTACCGGTATTCCAAGCCAATATTACGTATCAAAAACCATGCTATTGTGTCAGCTTAAAGAGCCGTGTGAGGCGTGACCCAACTGAAAAAATCTGATGCAGATGGGTTGTTGTGTCATGACATTGCAAAAGGTCAATTGAGGCATATCAGCAGATGTGAGTGGGCTAAAGACAAGTTTTTCTCATACTTGACGTGATAATGCATCAACGTCTCATCATTTTCCTCAGTATGTCATGAAATATCGGTATCACAGCAAAACGACATTGCGAAGATTAACACTATATGGCATTTTGGAAAACTCAATATCGGTATTTACCGTCCTACCGATATACCGCCCAGTTGTAGTGCTGAAAACTATATTAAGAATAATCAACTGTCCACCAAGCATGGGCATGGAATTAAATCCGAATGCAATTCTGTATTCGGAATGTTGATATTAATAAGTCCCACCACACGTATAAGCACCAAATAACATTAAAAAGGTTGTTAGTCAGATTAAAGTTAAATTGAAGTCCTAACCATGCAGTCTGGGCATTAACAATGGGCATTAACAATGGTCTGATCTATGCTTTTGAATTTGTGATAAGCGTTTGATACGACTTAGCGTGAATTTAAGTTTTTAAGGAGTCATTCATGTAAGTTTTGACGAACTTTAGTGCTGTATTTTGGTAAAATAATCTTCTGTGAACAATACTGAAAAGCTGCAAAATATCGAACATATCAATATAATTTTGCCCATATTTTAACTAAAGTCAGGATTGATGTCAAATTTTAGGAAAAAAAACAGAGTTTGAAACAAGAGGTTCAAGGACGTAAAATAAACCTCAATATTGTAAATTCAAACCTTTGTCGGCAGTAATTTTGTGTTACTGGTGTGAAGTTTGATACCAATTTTCAACCGCATTTGAAAATATAGCAAAATTTGTATTAAAAATGCAATCACTGCAAAATTATTCAATTGAAGAACAATCGAGAAATCTGATTACTTCTAATCCAAATTGTAGATTTACAAGACATTCCTTTATAAATGTTATAAAAGATCACTTGGTTTGGCTGTTAATAGGGCTTATTTATTTACTTATGCAACGTCCTATTATTCTATCACAATGATACATCGCACTCTGCCCTAATTACGCAATATCCTCCTTTATTGCGCAATGTTTGCTCTACATTAATTACTTTGAATTATCCTTTAAAGCTACTATGAGTTTAACCACGAATGTTCCCACATCGAGCATGTGCCATAAATGAACCAATCTTAATTACTAGAGTTTTTCTATGGCTCATACTTGGATTAACAATACAAAGTCAGATTGTGCCACACTAGCGATATCTCATAACTCACTATTAATCAAATCTTTCCAAACCTGATTTTATTTTGGGAAATCACAATATATTAGTGGTCTGGGAGACTTGGACTAACTACTTATCCTTCCTCTGTGCCATTGTGTTTGCAGATTTGTATGTAGTACGTGCAAGGATACAGTAGCAGGAGTAACTATTACTAACTAGAGAGGTTCAAAGTCTTGCTTCACACTTACACAAATTTATTTCTGTATCGTTTCGTCTGACTGAAGTCAGACTTCTTCAGACAAGCAGATTGGTAAGACGAAAAGTAACAGAAATAAATTTTGTGTAAGTGTGAAGCAAGACTTTGAACCTCTCCTATTAGTGGTTTTCGAAATATAATAAAAATTTCAATATATCTCTTGAAATTTTTGCTCAAAATCTCTAAATCACAGCCCACCAAGTTCTGATTTCTGTTTCCAACCCTGATAGTTATTGTTTTAATGTATAAGGGGCAACTTAGTACGGCTGAATCTTGATTTTCTTGGTTGTCTGAAACGGGCTTGTCATTGTCTTCACAGCTATATTGACGATTTTGAACCTTGTTCTACAGTTTGATTCTTACCAGACAAAAATATCATGTTCTCATTCCACAGAAATATAAGTTTATTGTAAGCTTTCGTTAGAACATAGTCTGACTTCTTCATACAAGATTATAGTGCAATGAATCTGAGAATGACCACTGTTATACTCTTGTTTGTTTGTATAAATCGATCTTTGTGAATTCTCTCACACACAGATCCAAATATTAAGGAAACAACGAGGATGGATAAATAGTTCATGGCAAGATATCAACGAATCATGTAAACATTACCGGAATCTCGAAAACAGATATTTTTATCTTCTATGAAGAGATGTATTATGAAATATTCACCATTCGCTAAATTTTCTTGTGATGACATTTTCCGATAGATTTGATATTTCGTAGCAGATGCATGATTGTGAACCAAAGAGACAAACTATATCCTATCAAGAGGCCTAATAATGATATAATTCTCACCAAATGTTCTTCCGATGGATTCCTTTTCAATCAGGCTTTGGGCAGCAGAGTACCCGGCATTCTGCTCTATCGCTCACCCAAATTTATAATGATGAAATATTCTGACCACTGTTATGTTCATTCATATTCAATTGAACGAATCATAGCAATGACTCATCGTTTTAATTTTATGAATGTAATAAAGTATTAAAGTATTATTGCGTCACTTCATCAACAATTTGCTTCATCAACAATTACACTTCTACTCAGACACCTGAAGAAAATAGGTGGCCATCAGAAGAAAATTTAGCAAATATGCAATATTTGAGGATTTGTATCGTGCAAAAATAAAAAAAAAATATATCTTTTTGGGTGTCTGGTAGCAACCAAACTGTATAAAAAGATACAAAATCATCGATACTGCTATGAAATACCAGTGTAGAAGGTTTTGAAGCTTCTCTTCCACCTGAAGGAAGTGATATGAACATTTTAGACACCAAAAAAAAAAGAATATTTTGTCCCACTGTTTGTTGACAGTATCCTGATTTCATTATACAAATAGATTTAAAAAAAAATCACTGATATTTGACAATATTCTGCAACAAATTTTACAAAGTTGAAAAGACAATTTCTCATAATCTTCTTTTACCTCCCAAGGGACGATAATCAACACAAACATCCATGTGAAACGTCAAACCTCATCGGTGAATTCCTGCACAGCTCCAGTGATCATCAGCGACAGTGAAGATGAAGAGGGGGACAAACCTTCAACATCCACAGCAGGGGAGAAGAAAGGTGAGATGGTCAGAAAATTGAGAGAAAGAGCATTTTGTCATCAATTATGGGTCACTGACGGATCGCATGTGTCGGTATGGGGAATCTGTGGCTCATGCCTAAGGAGATGAGAAGGCTTGGGTTACTGACACAGGAGAAAGTAAATGGCTTGTCTAGTTCGTTCCACAATTTTTTTTGTTTGTAGGGATGCCACTTTCAGAGTTAGATTTGGGTTGATTTGGATGTTCACTTGTGTTATTCTGTAAACCTGACAAAGGCTTTTTTTGAAGCAAAATTTCAACTGATATGTTCAAAATTTTCCATATTCTTCAAATTTTCGAAAATATTATTGAGAAAGGGGATCGTTTATTAAAAATTTTCTATAAATTTCTTGAATTGAATCAAGTTCAGAAATATTCGATGTAACTAGTCCTAACGTATCTCTTGCGTGTCGTTAGAGGTGTGAGGGGTGAATTTTTGATACATATATAAATTCTGGTTCTGCTGATTTTTGAATTGCTGGAAAAGTCATAATTTACATTCCACATTTCCATATTGCCGAATCCTGCATACAGAATTGTTATTGCGAGTACATCTTTTTATTATTGAAATTCGCTCAAAGCAAAGCCGATAAAGAGTCTACTAGAAGCCAACCAAGGTTTCAGAATCTTGTTTTTCCTCTGGTGTCCGCAATGTTCATGTCATTTTCTTCGGATGGGCAAAAAGCCGTCCAAACCATCAACACTGCTATTCCATAGCAGTATTGATGGTTTTGACCCTTTTTCTACAGTTCGGTTACCTCCAGACACTCCAAAAAGACATTCGAATCTTCTAGCAGAACCCATTTTCGGGTGTCTGAGTAGCCCAGTAGCTATCATTCTGCCAGGCTCAAACGTAGTACAAGCGACTGCACTCCATGTCGAAAACATACAGATAGGACTGAATTACTGTAATAAAGCGTAGTGGGCAGTATCTGCCCTGGATGATAGTAAAACCATCTACTACTTTTCCCATTCGAAAGGTAATTTTAATAGCGGAGTTAAAGCTTACAGAGTGAATTTTATTATTAAGGGCACAATACATGTGTAGTTTTTTTACCGATGCGTTTCATTTCGTTTTGGGTAACAAAATAAAAACGACAATGCACGCCTGCATTGCTTTGCATGCCTACAAAGTACAAACGCACGTAACGAAACGAGCACTCCGTGTTAGCTTGCATACCAAACCACTCCGTGTTAGCTTGCATGCCAAACCGTTCTGTTTCATTGTAAAACTTGAGGGAATGCATGCAGAGCATTGCGTATGCATAAAACAAAAGAGTAAAATGAAACAAGCCTAGAAAAAACGCAACCTACGCAAACGTGTAGTGCGACCTTTAATGAGATCTTTGTCTCCACATTTCAGCAGCCAAAGCCGAACCTTCGCTGACAGCGAAGCAGGATTTCACTCGAGTCGTGATTGATGACGATATTGAGATCACAGGAATGAGAGAAGCAGAAATCATGTCTCATATGCGATCGGATTGTCCGATCCATCCGTTCAAGTGAGTTTTGGGAAATTGTATTAGAATTATATTCCCTTTTTCCTCAACACTATTATGTTTAAAAATCTTTAATTTTTGATAAAAATGCTTTTTCACAACGTTTTTCCAACAAAATGCTGATTAATGTCAAAATGATGTATTTCTATAAACAAATAAAAAAAATTTGTTTTACCGAGACAATATAGTCCAAGCATGATTCAAGCATTAGGCAGTGAGTGTGCATGCCGCTGAGGCACTGGCCATCTGTGGCTCGTGTTTGACAAAATAGAACTTCCCACTGGAATAACGGTAATGTCTCATAAGCTAAATAGTCGCTGAGTTTGTTAAGCCTATTCAAGTTATTTCTTCCTAGCTTTTTTTTTTACAGCCACTTCTTGGAGTGGATCACCCTGCCCAGGGCCATGTAACAGAGGCCACTTATAGACGGACAGGGTTACAGTTGTTGGAAAGATATGATCTTTTCCTGTTTGGCTTAGCCTTTAGCCGAATTTATTGCACCATGGGTTGAGCGATGGATATGGATAAGCGAGCCGGATTCGCCGGGACTCAAACTCGAGATCTTCAACCTGCGATGCCAACATGTTTAACCACTAGGCCATCGCGTGCACAGCAAAAGCTCAAGTGTTGTGCGTGAATTTGTAAGTCTGATGCACTTAGTCTCAGAATCCGGGTTCATCATATTCACCACTAGGTCATTGAAGACTGGTGCAAATCTACACAAATTTCTTTCTGTAATGTTTCATCAGACCAAAGTCAGATTTCTTCAGACAAGCAAGACTTTGAACCTCTCTAATTAGTCATTATTACTCTTGCTACTGTACTGCATACGGATCCGCAAACACAAAGTCACCGATGAAGGATAAGTAGTTAGTCCACATCCCTCAGACCAATAGCATGAGTCTGGTAGCTACCAAATTTAATAAAAAAGGTTCAAAATTATATATTCTGCTAGCAGTATTGAGGATTTTGAAGTTTTCTATCCATCTGAAGAAAATGACATAACCATTTCAAGCACCATAAGTAAAACAAGATTCTGTCATCCTGGGCCATTCTGCCCAACATAAGAATCAACTTCTGGTTCTGGCTCTACTTTTTTTCATTGAAATTCACTCCGAGCAAGGCCGGAAGCAGAGCCTAAAAGAAACCAACAAACGGCCACTTAATAGCACAAGAGCTACTAAAGGATGGTAGTACCAGCAACTGCAAGTGGGAAACGTTAGGACTATTCTAAAGCCCGTACCTATAGGGCTTACTGCATATTGAGTCACATTTCATGTCCTATTTAACATCTGCTCTCGTCAATCCAACCTTCACTGATGGTCGGGAGAAAATATCTCTGGAATTTCAAGAATTTTTCTGTCTTGATTATAATTCTCAGTTCAGATTATTATTCCTGCGTCAGTCGAGAGACTGTTCATTTCTATCTTGTTGCCAGTTGTCGTTCCGAACAAACTAGTAGAAAATATCAGCTATTCCCCTACTCAGACACCTGAAGAGAAAAGCTGCCATCATATTGAAATTTAGTAAATGGGCAATATTCCATGATATATATCTGTGTCGAGAAGATTAAAAATGCATTTTTTGACTCTTGAAGATTCCACCAAAATTCCACCAGCTTGCTTCAGAAAGATTAACACGAAAAAATTTTCTTCTGCCAAAGAAAATTTACCGAAAGTGTTGCTTAGCAAAATACTTCTTATGAGATTGAAATATCTCAGAAATTGTTTGCATCTGTTTGAAATTATCAACGTTGCATGAATTAATACTTTGAATGGTATACGTTCGTACGTGTTCAATGGAACATCATTGGTATTTTTACAAATTGTTCTTGCTTTGAGTGGTTTTGTTCTGCAATGCTTGAATGCAAACGTAAAAAAATATTTGAAATATTTTAGAAGATCTTCAGTTAGCCGAGTAATAATCATGCTCTTACAACAGAGTGTTAGCTTCTTTGCTACTCAGACACCCGAGTTACCAAAGTAATAACCATGCTCTGACAGCAGAATGAAGCTTCTTTGCTATTTCATAGCAGTATTGATGATTATGAATCTTTCTTACAGTTTTATTGCTACCAGCCAAAGAGATTTTAGTCTTTTCGAAAGAGATATGCTGTGAAATAATATCCATTCGCTAAATTTTCTTCCGATATCCGAGTAGCGGAATAGCTGATGTTCCGTCAGCTTGGAGTGGGCAGACTGGATATATTTTGTAACAGCGCAAGATTTCATCCCCGAATAACCTAAATTCCTTTTTCTTCAGGCGTGTCGACTCCGTGGACTCAGGACCTCAGGATCAAAATGCTTCTAAATGCATCAAGTGCTTCTGTTACGTTTGCGATAAAATAGCATCAGAGGTGAGATATATTTATTTTCAAGAGATGGTTCTATGAGCCATCTTGATTTATCGAGTGTCTGGAACATGTCATTTCCTTCGGCAACCAAGAAAGCTTAAAAACCATCAACACTGCTATTTCATAGCAGTATTGATAATTTTTAACCTTTTTATACAGTTTGGCCTTTAACATACATTAAAAATATTTTGATTTTCAAGTAAATAAATATTTACTATTCACCAAATTTTCTTCTGATAGAACCCAGTTTCTTCAGGTGTCTAAGTAGCAGAGACTCTCATTCTGCCAATCTACGCCAAGGGCAGATATCACTCACTGCGCTATACTTCGGTTCTTTCCCTTTTGTTAGTTGGTTCCTCTTCTTTGTTGCTAGCATCGTTTTTCCACCATCTTTTCTTAATTACATTAATAATTTAATTTCGATAGCTGAATATTTCACTATTTCTTACATATACATTCTGAAAAAATAATTTGAATATGGAATGAATGTTTAATAAACTATGAATTCAATCAGCATTATAACTAGAGCTGGGCAGCATTAGGTATATTTTGTACTGCTATACCGCCGCCAAAATGCCGGCATTACGGGTTCGACAGGACATTTTTTTTTATCAAAAAGCATGTTGTAGTGTCGTTCTATAGAGCCACTTCAGGCGCAAACTAGTTAAAAGACAGAGGCATACCTCTGAATGCGGCGGGTTGTTGTTTCATGACACTGCAAAAGTTCAATTGAAGCATATCAGGGGGTAAATGGGATAAAGACCTGCATTTTGCCGTTACTTGACACGATAATGCATCAATTTGTCACCATCTCAGGCGATATGTTGCTAATCGGCTAACCCCTTGGTTGATTGGCGCAATAACCTCGATCGATGATGGCTAACGTACAATTCACCATTCACCAAATCTTGCGCACCCACTCATTCATACCTGCCTTGTCTTGACTAGCACTTAGCATGACTTAGCACTCAGCTTGACTAGCACTTAGTGATGAAACATCAACCACACAGACATGGCTGCCTCGCCCTATCGGCGACGACGTGGAATGAGGCAGTGAAAAATGAAAACACAATTTTATCGTGTGTGTGAATGATTCGTTGATACCTTGCAATGAACTACCTATCCCTCCTCCTTGTTTCCTTACAATCCTGGATCCGTGTGTGAGAGAATTCATAAGGATACACCAATGAGATAATATCAAGCTAATATACAAAAATTTCATGTTCTCATTCCACAGAACATAAGTTTATTGTCGGGCGTCAGTAGGACCTGTGATTGTATTAAACAAGTCTAAGATCGCTTGAGATGAAATCCCAATGAAAACCCAATACCTTCAACCTCCGAGTGTTTATACCCCAACTACCATATTGTCATCTGTACCTTTTAGGTGCAACTTCTGGCCTTGTTTTGAGTAAATTTTAATAAAAGACTACTGCTCCTCTTTGATTTTGTTGACAATAGTTTTCTTGGGTGTCTGACTAGCAGAGTTGCTGGTTTTCTGCCAGTCTGGTGCTCACTTTGCTGGCTTAAACTTAGGAAATGACATCTCTCTATTTCCTGTTATTAAATTGTGTGGGATAAAATTGATCAAAGCATATTATGTGGGGTTGAAATGGCAAACATTCATTTTTCCTTTATTGAAATTAACGCTGAGCAAAGGTGCGGAATAACGGAACTAAGTTTGCTAAAATAAATGGCCAAATGCACCAACAGATTGACAGAATGTTAACTATTCTGCTACAGAGACACCCAAAGTAAATGGGTTCCATCAGAAGAAAATTTTGTTAAATGTGTAATATTTCATGCTATATTTATCTTGCTATAAATTGAAATTTCTCTTTGAAGTGTGAGGCAGCAACTAAACTCCAGGAAAAGGTTCAAAACTATCAACGCTGCTATTTCAAAGCTGTATTGATGATTTTACCCTTTTTGCACCGTTAAGTTGATATCAACCCCATTAAAAGGAGACACCTTATTTATTGAAATTCACTCTAAGCAAGGCCGGAAGCAGCTCCCAAAGAAACCAACCAACGGCCACTCAATAGCAAAGAGCTATTACAAGATGTAGTGCCAGCAACTGCACTCTGAATGGAAATTAGTTGAAATGAAACTGAACCATCATTGTAAAGTGCAGTGAGTGGTATCTGCCCTGGGCGATGGTTAACCATCTACCACTTCTTTGCTTCCTTTCAGTCGCCTCTTACGACTCGCAGTAAATACGTTAGGACTCTTCTAAAGCCTGTGCCTACATGGCACTCTAATCATTCAGCAACAGATTTACCATGAAGTATTGTCAATTTACTGAATTTTCTTCTGAAACCCATTTTTCTTCGGGTGTTTGAATACCTGAAATCATGCTATCCCACGTCAGCAAATCATTACGCTCTTTATTTTTTTCATTTTTATTTTTTTATTGAAATTCACTCTGCGCAAGGTCGGAAGCAGTGCCAAAAAGGGAACCAACTAACGGCCACTTAATAGCAAAGAGCTACTAAAAGGTTTAGTACCAGCAACCGCACTCTAAACGGAAAACATCTTAAATGGAACTGAACCGCTATGATAAAGTACAGTGGTGTTATCTGCCCTGGGCGATAGTAAAACCATACTTCCTCTTTTTTCAGTGCAATTCCTGGACGACATCAACATTTCCTCATTGTAACGCACACTCTCGCGCGAGTTGTTGGAAAGCCCGTAGGAACACAAAGAAGAGCCCACTGATGTTGAAACTGGCTTCAGAAGATTTGACGCCAGAGATGGAACAAGCTGGTGGGTTCCTAGTTGGAAATATTTTGTGAACATATTTTTTGTCAAGCTCGAGTCACTGATGGATTGCGACCATGTCGGCTTGATCCATCAGGGACTCATGCTTGACAAAATAAATTATCTGATTGAGCTTAGTGTTACGAGCAGAATATTTACAGGAGTGAATAAAATATGTCTTTCATTACAAGAACATTTGATAAATGTGCGACGGAATCTTTCCCTTCTTCGCTTGATCAAAATGTTCTTTTTCATGCACGATGGCCTGGTGGTTATCGAGTTCGTGTGGTGGAGTGAGGAACTTATGTTCGAGACTCTGCAAGTCCGGTCCTTTAGTTCATATCCAAAACTTGTTAACTTGGCTTGGTTGAACAAGTCAGTTCATATCTCTCCAACAATAAAAGCAGGAAAATATAGGCTAGGAGTCCATTTCTAAGTTGCGAGAAAGGAAATCTGAAAATAATAATTCAGAATAGTTTTAGGTTTTAACAAGATGGTGAACCATGACCATTGTCGTCCAAATTATTCGATTTGCTTTCGGCAACAATTCGAAATCAGCAAAATGATGATTTTGAGTTTTTTTTCAAAAATAAATGTAAATTATAATGAACATTTCAATAACAAATAAATCCAAACATTTGATTCAGGAAAATTATTCAATTCGATTCTGAAGCCACAAGATACTAGATTTTTTCATCCTGACCGAGGCGTTTCGTTCCTGTTACGAGTCGGAGATAGAGATTTTGTTTCTAAACATTTTACTGCGTTTCCTGTGCCTGGACATGCTTGGTAGAGGATGCTGTAACCAGCGGTTACATGAACTCAATTGGGAAAAATGTGTCGCCTTTTGTTAAGTATGTGTCACTGATGGATCGCGTCGATGAGACGCGGTCCATCTGTGGCCCATGCTTGATAAAATGAAATACGGACTGGGAAAGCCTTCACTGACTGAGATTACTGAACACTGGTTAAATACATTCTGTTTATCGTTCACACAGGTGAAATAGCAATGCAATACATGATCACAATCCGGGAATCTTACATCACATATCGTGCCGGGACGCCGTGCGAATATAATGCCGTGCCGTGCAATTGTACGTGTCACAA
Organism: Styela plicata; assembly: GCA_963675895.2. Taxonomy (NCBI): domain Eukaryota; kingdom Metazoa; phylum Chordata; class Ascidiacea; order Stolidobranchia; family Styelidae; genus Styela; species Styela plicata. The sequence goes on from OZ023152.1 coordinate 18,429,514, forward strand.
GATTTCTCGCGGCAACGAACCGTGTCATCAGTGCAAAGTCGTTCATGATATGAAGAAGAAATTCAAGTAAGTGCATTAGGGGTAAAAAGGGTTGCATTGTGGCTGAAAAGAGTTGCATTGTGTGTGAGATGGGTTGCATTGTGGGTGAGATGGGTTGCATTGTGGGTGAGAAGGGTTGCATTGTGTGTGAGATGGGTTGCATTGTGGGTGAGATGGGTTGCATTGTGTGTGAGATGGGTTGCATTGTGGGTGAGAAAGGTTGCATTGTGGGTGAGAAGGGTTGCATTGTGAGTGAGATGGGTTGCATTGTGAGTGAGATGGGTTGCATTGTGGGTGAGAAGGGTTGCATTGTGGGTGAGATGGGTTGCATTGTGAGTGAGATGGGTTGCATTGTGGGTGAGAAGGGTTGCATTGGGAGTGAGAAGGGTTGCATTGTGGGTGAGAAGGGTTGCATTGTGGGTGAGAAGGATTGCATTGTGGGTGAGAAGGGTTGCATTGTGGGTGAGAAGGGTTGCATTGTGAGTGAGATGGGTTGCATTGTGAGTGAGATGGGTTGCATTGTGGGTGAGAAGGATTGCATTGTGGGTGAGAAGGGTTGCATTGTGGGTGAGAAGGGTTGCATTGTGAGTGAGATGGGTTGCATTGTGGGTGAGAAGGGTTGCATTGTGAGTGAGATGGGTTGCATTGTGGGTGAGAAGGGTTGCATTGTGTGTGAAAAGAGTTGCATTGTGGGTGAGAAGGGTTGCATTGTGGGTGAGATGGGTTGCATTGTGGGTGAGAAGGGTTGCATTGTGTGTGAAAAGAGTTGCATTGTGGGTGAGAAGGGTTGCATTGTGGGTGAGAAGGGTTGCATTGTGTGTGAAAAGAGTTGCATTGTGCGTGGAAAGAGTTGCATTGTGGGTGAGAAGGGTTGCATTGTGGGTGAGAAGGGTTGCATTGTGGGTGAGAAGGGTTGCATTGTGGTTAGAAGGATTGCATTGTGTGTGAGATGGGTTGCATTGTGGGTGAGAAGGGTTGCATTGTGGGTGAGAAGAAGGGTTGCATTGTGAGTGAGATGGGTTGCATTGTGGGTGAAAAGGATTGCATTGTGGGTGAAAAGGATTGCATTGTGGGTGAGATGGGTTGCATTGTTGGTGAGAAGGGTTGCATTGTGGGTGAGAAGGGTTGCATTGAGGGTGAAAAGAGTTGTGTTGTGGGTGAGAAGGGTTGCATTGTGGGTGAGAAGGGTTGCATTGTGGGTGAGAAGGGTTGCATTTTGGGTGAGAAGGGTTGCATTGTGGGTGGGAAGAGTTGCATTGTGTGTGAAAAGCATTGCATTGTGGGTGAGAAGGGTTGCATTGTGGGTGAGAAGGGTTGCATTTTGGGTGAGAAGGGTTGCATTGTGGGTGGGAAGAGTTGCATTGTGTGTGAAAAGCATTGCATTGTGGGTGAGAAGGGTTGCATTATGTGTGAAAAGATTGGAATTGTGTGTGGAAAGAGTTGCATTGAGGGTGAAAAGGGTTTTTTTTTGTGGGTTTTTCTTGTGCACAATATTCCTATTAACATATCCTAAATATCTTTTCCAGTTATGAACCGGTTCGTGAGACTGCACTGAAAATCATCCGTGAAATTCAGTCAAAATATTCGCCGAGTCATCCAGAAATGGCCATCATCATGTACGAAGCCGTTTTATCTGAATTGTGCTCACAACGACCTGCTGATTTCAACCATTCCACGTTAGTATTTTCTTCACGTGTATTATTTTCTTTTTCTAATTTCTTGCGGAACTTTAGTTTTACTTCAGGTGTTTAAAATATTTATGTCATCATCTTCAGATTAACAGAAAAGCTTCAAAACCATCAACACTGCTATTTCGTAGCAGTATTGATAGTTTTGACCCTTTTTCTATCATCTGTTTGCTACCAAGTCATTCAAGAGACATTTTAATCTTCTAGACAGATATATATGGTAAAATATTGTATATTTGCTACATTTTCTTCTGACAACCAAGTTTCTTCGGGTGTCTGAGTAGGTGGCATTCTGCCAGCCTGCCTTTGTATAAGTCTAGATTTTTATCAAATCTTTGTTTTTTGCCAAAATAATTTTGTTCCGATAATTCTGAAATTGATTCATTTTGCAGGGAAATCATGATATTTGCCAAACTTGACTTACACTTGATTTTGCTCCAGAATATAAAAATATGACCAAGTTTCACATAAATCTTAAACTGTTAGGACGACCCTACTCATTATTGTCATCAACCTTAATTTCAGGAGAACACCATCAAATCCAGACGTCCGATGCCAGTGCAATTTCCCTGACATCGTTGAAAAACACATCGAAAAAGATTTGATCGACTTGTTGACGAGGTTCGAAGTCTCACAAACCTTCAAGAATCATCTGATAAAATGTGTGGACGACGCAACACGACCTTTACAGTTGAAAGATATTATGAAAAAGTAGGTGAAATGTTTCCGTAGGAATGTATAACAGAGTAAGAGTATATGATTTTACCATCGCCCAGGGCAGATACCATGTTATTGCACTTTATTATTATGGCTCAATTCTTCCGGGGATATTATTCACTTAGAGTGCAGTTTCTTGTTCTCCATTTTACACCAACTCTTTACCAACTGAGTGCTCATTAATTCACTACTTTTAGGCACTACATGGCCCAGGGCAGATACCACTCTACTGCATTTTATGATTGTGGCTCATTCTCTCCGGGGATGTTATTTACTTAGAGTGCAGTTTCTTGTACTTCATTCTGCACCAACTCTTTACCAACTGAGTGCTCATTAATTCACTACTTTTACGCACTACATGGCCCAGGGCAGATTTCACTCCTCTACACTTTATGAGTGTGGCTCAGTCCTTTCAGGGATGTTATTTACTTAGAGTGCAGTTTCTTGTCCTTCATTTTACACAAAGTTTTTACCTACTGATTAATTCGCTACTTTCAAGCACTGCTTCTAGTCTTGCTTCACAGATCACAGAGAATTTAAAAAAGAAAACCAGAAACACCAAAGTTTAAATCTATTTTGTGAAAATATATACTTTTTGAATCTGTGGGCTGCGAATCACTGAGAAAATCGAATAATTGGTGATCTGTTGATCATGGATTGAATCAAATAGTTTGGACCTAATCCGAAGAGGCGACTAAAAAGATAGTAGTGGCAAATAGTTTTGCTATCGCTTGGGGGCAGACTGCACAGTACCAGTTCTCTTTGGGTTGTTTTCCATTCAAAGTGCAGTTGCTGGTAGTACATTGCATAATAAGTTTTGTGGACGCGATGGCCTAGTGTTTGAACATGTTGGCATGTTTGAATCCTGGCGAGTTCGGCTCGCTTATCCATGCCCACCACTCAACCCGGGGTGTAATATCTTGGGTAGGCTAAGTTGAACAGGAAAAGATCATATCTTTCCAGCAATTGTAACCCTGTCTGTCTATAAGTGGCTTAATTTTGTTTCCATTCCCAGGTTCATCGGGATGCGGCATTGGGATAATCTACTGCTTCGGGCTGTCTTAACCGGATCCAACACGACGGGGAGCAAAGGTCGTGAGGTTCTAAGAGAAACTGCCGACATTGTCAAAATGAGAGTCGAGAAATTGGACAGAGAGAAAAGGTTGGTGGAAGTTATCGAATAATGCTGTGTGTTCAGTTAGTAAACTGTACATTTATGACGAACATTCTTTAAATTGATCAGAATCGCTCGATTCTGATTATTACATTTCATGTAGCTCTTTGCACATGTTCTGATTCTGCAAGCAGTTAATTATGTTCAATTATGTACTTTTGTGTCTGGCTACAACCATTATTTACGAAAAGGTTCAAAATCATCAATACTGCTATGAAATAGCAGTGTTGAGGGTTTTGAAACTCTTTTGTCCGTCAGAATAAAATGACATGTACAATTCGGGCACCTTCATTAAGCCACTCTGAGCCAGCGGAGTGTGTAGCGGAAGGCTCATAACCCAGAAGACGATGGATCGAAACCATCCTTTGCTACCATGTGAAGTCAAACACAGAATTAAATTTAATGTGCACTCTGCCATTAAACACGCATACTGAACCAACTAACACAGAGATAAACAACACAGCCAACCCCATAAGGTAGATAATCAAGTAATCAAAACAATCCAAGAAGAAGTGGTCTATGGTTTTACCACTGTCCAGGGCAGATACCACTTACTGCACTTTACCATGACGGTTCAGTCCAGTTTGGGATGTTTTCCGTTCAGAGTGCAGTTGCTGATACCACATCTTTTAGTATCTCTCTGCTTTTAAGTGGCCGTTCGTTGGTTCCTTTAAGGCACCGCACCCCGACCTTGCTCAGAGTGAATTTCATTAAAAATAAAAAAAAATGGTAACCAACTAAAGCAAGTTGAAACAATCATATTGATTGTATTCTAAGTTAACACCTCCAACCTCCCCAAAAATCCATGACTTATTCGAGCAAAGCTGATAAATATTTCTTATTTCTCTACAGATATCACAGCATACTACGATACTTAAAAGTTGTAAAAATATTGCAAAGTCAAAAATCAGGGATTTCGAACAGTCATATCATGTGAGTATATTTTTAAAATCACTCATTTCAGTCGCTCGAGGCAAACAGGATTAGTGTTGTTGGAAAGACTTGATGTTTATTCGCATGGAATGATTCATTCGCATGGAATGCTGCATCATTGCAGCAAACTTATTTTTTTATATTTATAGTCACTTCTTAGAGTGGATCACCCTGTCCAAGGCCCTGTAATAGCGGCCACTCATAGACGAACATGGTTACAATTGCTGGAAAGATCTGATCTTTTCCTCTTCGGCTTAGCCTACCCAAGTTATTAAACCCTGGGTTGAGTGGTGGGCATGGATAAGACTCTCCAGGACACCCGAGATCTTCAACCTGCAATGCCAACATGTTTTAACCACTAGGCCGTCGCACCCACTTATTTTCCTTCTTTTTTTACCCATCTTTTTTTACTCTAACCCACAGGGCTCTCATGGACCAATGGTTGTTGTTGTACGAAGCAAAGCAAGGACTTTTTAAAGACGTAGCATTCCGACTGACCGAATCATCGGTAAACAACCATGGAGGAGTCGCACTTGGGTTGCTACAACCAGATTTTTTAATCGAGCTACTTGATGTGCTGGCAGGATACGATATCCCGCCAAACACAACGCTTCGTTCATTCGACCCCTCAAGTAAGTATATTGTATTCTGTTCTAGTTCTGATCAAAAGTGATTTTCTTTTTTGATTTTTCTTAAATGGATTTATTTTGCAGCGAAATCATGATATAAATAATGATTTTTTTTATTGAAATTCACTCTGAGCAAGGTCGGAATCAGTGCCTCAAAGGAACCAACTGACGGCCACTTAAGAGCAGAGAGCTACCAAAACATGTGGTACCAGCAACTACTAAAAACTGAGCCGCCATGGTAAAGGGCAGTGAGTGGTATCTGCCCTGGTCAATGGTGAAACCATCCACCACTTCTTTGCTTCCTTTTAGTTACCTTTTACGACATGCTGGAAATAGTGAATCTAATAGCTCAACCGGTGATGTGCAAACGATATTTTATATTTTGGCAAAATATTTTTTTGGCAATATATTTATTTTATATTTTTGGCAAAATATAAAATATCGTTTGCACATCACCGGTTGAGCTATTAGATTCACTATGAATTTCCCTGGTGGCAATCACTCAATGCTGGAAATAAGTTAAGGACTATTCTAAAGCCCGCACCTACAGGGCCAGGGCCACTGCAAAATGGAAAAATATGGTCAAATACCAGCAATCACGTTTATCTAAAATTTCGAATAAAATCGCATGGCGTTTCCTACTTGTAGTATGCGACAACTAAAAGAAAACAAAAAGCGGTGGTTTGCCACCCAGGGCAAGATATCGCTCCACTGCACTTTACCATGGTGGTTCAGTTTCATTCTGAGAGTGAAAATACTGGTATTACATCTTGTACTGCAGTAGACATTAATCAGCCCTTGGTTGATTGGCCCATGTAGCAGGGAAATCTATAAAACCATAAGACTTCTTGGAGTGGGTCCATCCGATCACGACCCTGTACGAGCAGCCACTTATAGACAAGTAGCAGTCACTTATAGGACATATAGGGTTGATGCTGTTGGAAAGACATGATCATTTCCAGTTCTGCTCAGCTTACCCAAGTTATTACGCCCTGGGTTGAGTGGTAGGCATGGATTAATGAGCCGGACTCACTGGCATTTGAACCCGAGATATTCAACCTGAGATGCCAACATGTTAACCACTAGGGCATCGCACCCACTAAACTTTTATGAGGTGTGCAGGTTGTCTTATCTGCCCTGGACTGACGATTTTTTCCTTTTCCAGACAATTCTATTTTCTCTTAGTCGCATCTTGTGTTTAATTGGGCTTTCGTCTTGGTATAAGGCTTTTAAACTTTAACCTCTCACACTCTTATAATCTCTGACAGGCTCTCAAGCTCCGTACCAGATCAAAGACAAAGACGCAGACGTTCTATTGCTGTTGTTCGTGTTCATCATCCAGCAGAACCAAGCAGCTGTCAATCATATACCGATATATTTGTGGATCGCTAAATGGGTCAACAGGAATCGATTGTCACCCTGTTTGGATCCTGCCATGATCAAGGTACGTTCAATATTACAAGACTTTTTAAATCCTTCAAGAGAGGAAAGCTCATAATATAATTTCGTATGGATATATGTGGTTGGTGGGGGAATCATTACCCGTGGTTACTAGAGCGACTGCCATATTTCTAGCTGGTGTCCAGCAAAGCTCAGAGCTGGGCGGCATTAAGTATACTTTATATCGGCATACCACCGCCAAAATGCCGGTATTATCGGTATACCAAGCTATTTTCTGCTATCAAAAAGCTACTATAACGGTGTTTTAAAGAGCCATGTGAGACGCAACATAGTGAGATGTGGGGCGTGCCTCTAAATGCGGGCGGGTTGTTGTTGATAACATTGCAAAAGTTCACGAAATACCGGTCTCACGGCAAACCGACATTGCGAAGATTAACGAGGAGCGGTATTTTGGATAACTCGATACCGGTATTTATCGCCCTACCAATATACTGCCCAGCTCTAGCTAAGCCTGTTGGAAAAGAAAAATATTAGGCCCGATCTGTTATTTTTCTTTGGGTGTCGGAATTGTTCATGTCACTTTCTTCGGACGGTAGAAAAGCTTCAAAACCTTCAATACTGCTATTTCATAACAGTATTGATAATTTCGATCGCTACCAGTCACTCAGGAATAGACATTTAAATCTTTTATTTGTTATAAAATATTCCTCATTTGCTAAATAATATTCTTGTGGAGCCGATTTTCTTGGGTGTCTGAGTAGCTGAAATCCTACCAGTCCGGCAGCATTCCTTTTCTCAGCCACAATTGGAAGCCATCGCACCCCAGATTTGTATCCTAATTTCCTGCTAACTAATTTCCTAACTAATTTCTTGTTTTTCTTCAGCCATTGGTTGACCAGGGAACTGGAATCATGGAGCTTGCAAAACGAGCGTACTCGCAGGGGAATTGTGCCGGGGCGTTGATGCAATGCCGACCTCATGACCCGCACGTTCATCTCTTTGTGGCGTCTGTTAACATCGTAAACGCTGTTGCGAAGTTACGGAATTTATTCAAACAGGAACATATTCAGGCTATCATGGAAGCTTATAAGGTTGGTTTTCTTGTGTTGTTCAAATATTTTGTTAGTTTTGAGAAACGGAGGAATTTCGTGTTGTGTTTTATCAAACTTGCAGAATATACTATGCCGCCTAGATGCCCAGATAGTGGGTGCGTTAGTGCGGGGGATGGCCTACAAAAATTCATTGCTAAATATTTGCTTTTCATGGGATATGAGAGTAGAACGGCCCAAAGTCTGTTGTGGAGAAGAGTAAAATTTTGTGAAATGATATTTCAGGCGCTGAGAGCCCCAAGACTGGCTAAATATAAGAAATATTCTCTGCATCTTTTATCTTGATATACTGGTGTATTCTACTATAAAAGTTGTATTAAAACTTGGAAAGTTGTTTTGTCTGTCGGACCATACAAGATTCGAGGCATAAGATTTGGTGTTTCGCTATTCCTCATCCTTTTTGATGCTTCTCGGGTTTCAGTTTTTATAAATGATTCGTACAAAAGAAAAGGAAGTTAGAGAGAAGGAAACAGATGATGGTGTAGGATGCCATATCTATCCTATAGGATATGAAGCTGATAATACATCTTACAAACCATATGTCCAACCATGATTTCTCGGAAGAAATTTTCATTAATTTGTTGGAGAATATAATTTTTAGATCTCTGCTGCCATACAAGGCTCTTAATTGGTTCTTTGTAGACGCTTCTGGGCTCATTCAGAAGGCAATTTAATTCGCTGGGTAATTCGAACAAATCAGAAACAGAAATTTCTCGAAGTAGTGAATTTTCCACGGGAACAAAAAATAAAAATGTGGAGTTTTCATTTTTAACGACAAAATGTAATCGATTTTGGTCAAATTTGACCAAGCCTCGTCATGCTCAGGTCAAGTCTGCACGCTTCATCTGTGGCTGATATAACAAATGTATTTTGTTCATCATTAGCTCAAAGCTGAACTACCCATCTCTATCAGTTCGTATCTCCACTCTTTATAACTTTAGTACGACCATGTCTAATTTAACGAATTTATTCCAGACGAATGAATGGGCTTTATTCCATCTCTTATCACAATCAGCGTTGATGAACTTCGGAGACGTCAACATCATACGATGGTTAACTAAGTTCTGTGATCATAATCCAGGATCCATCACTCAGATCAAGGATAGAGTTCTCATAGAGTGAGTATAATTCGATCATATTTATTTTAAATTAGGGATTCAATAGTCCAAGAGAAGATAATCGGTACTCGAGCAAATGTCGCGTTTTCACAATGTTTTTTCTTCAATATTCTCAACTGGTCACTTATAGACGGACAGAGTTACAATTACTTTTCCTATTCGGCTTAGCCTACTCAAGTTATTACACCCTGGGTTGAGTGGTGGGTATGGATAAGAGAGCCTGACTCGCCAGTTCTCGAACCCTAGATCTTCAACCTGCGATGCGAGCATGTTTAACCACTAGGCCTCGCTTGTATTCGTTGAGAAATGAATATGATAGTTTCTCTAACCGTGTTATCTTGAAGCAAAAAAGAAAAAGTTTTCATGCATTTCACATTATGAGTACCGGTTTGAAGCCATTTTTTTCACACAAAGAAAATGACGCAACATTCGGCATAAAATTCCATATTTGTTGTTGTTTCCAGGTCAATTCAGCTGTTTCCATTGGACAACATCAGCGAACTACTTAAGGCCTTGATCAAACCCGATTGGTTGAATTCTGTCGAGTCGATACAACGTACCGTTATCGCAATGGCTTCGGAATACTCATTGAGGTCAGTCCTTCAAACTGGATATATTATATATTTTTATTGAAATTCACTCTGAGCAATGCCGGAAGCAGAGCCTAAAAGGAATCAACTGATGACCACTTAATGGCAAAGAGCTACTACAAGATGTAGCAGCAACTGTACTCTAAACAAAAAACATTCCAAACAGAACTGAACCACCATGATAAAGTGCAGTGAGTGGTATCTAGGCTGGGTGATAGCGTAACCATCTTCCACTATTTTGCTTCCTTTTAGTCACCTCTTACTGCACGCAGGAAATACGTTAGGACTATTCTAAAGCCCGCACCTACAGAGCATTAACTAACTGATCACTGTAATTTCCACCGATATGAAAAAGTGTCTCTTCAACGAGACTAACAATGTCTGCAAAAGACCTTTTTTTATTAAACTTTGAATGAGGTGATGCTAGAGCTGGGCGGCATCACGTATATTTTGTACCACCATCAAAATGCCAGTATAACTGGTACTATTATCATTTTCTTCTGACAAAAAACATGCTATTGTGTCGTTTTAAGAAGCCATGTGCTGCGCGACTTAGTTAACAAAAACCAGGCTCGTACCTCCGAATGCGGGCGGGCTGTTGTTTCATGACTTTGCAAAAGTTCAGTAATTGGTCTAATGAACTGTTTTTTGTCGTTACTTGACGCGATAATGCATCAACTCGTGACCATTTTAGGCGGAACGTTACGAAATACCGGTATCATGGAAAACCGACGAAAATTAAACCGATACGATATTTTGGAAAACTCATTACTATTATTTACCGTCCGATCCGCCGTCCAGCTCTAGGTGATATTTTCATACAAGATATTTTTAAAAAAGTAATCCAGCAGTGGTCCAGCATTCTTGAGCATTCAAAGTCATGGTTTGGTTCAACCAAACTGCAGAATAATTCTTGATATGGTGATGTCCAAGGCTGGACAAAAACAAATCTTTTGGAATTCAAATCTGATTCGAATAACTTTTTTGAATCGGATCGCATCACTAATTCTTTGTAAATAACAAATATCCCGTTATTACTATTATAACTTGTCTGCATCGCGAAAACGAAGAAATTTCTAGTTTGTAGTGTATGTTCAATTCACACTAAGAGCAACAATTTTTATATTTTGACAACAAAGTACAATCGATTATAGTCAAATTTGACCGAAATCAATTGCATTTCGTCGTTAAAAATGAAAATCCTAGTTCATTTAACAAGTTTTCGTTTCTATGAACGATTCACGATTGATCCGAATAGATCGTGCTTCGAATCACCGAATCAAATTGCCCAGCACTAGTGCATATCACTGAGCTGATTATTTTGCCCAACTGGTGGAATGAAAACTACATCGTTTTCATTTCACCTGTTGAGTAAAATAGTCAGAAACAACGAATAACCCTGGTGGCAATCGCTCGATATGTAAACACTAACCTGGCCAATATTTTCTTTTTCATCCAGGCTTTTAGAAGAATTAAAACGAAACGATGCGAAGGTTTTGATTCCGAAATCGAAATGGCTTGAAGATATTATACTGAAGAACATTGAAAGAATCAGGGTGAGTAGGTCTGAGAGAATCCCTGGTACATCAGCAAGAACCATCGGTATCTCCTGCGAATATAAATAAACACGAGCTCTCAAATTTGGGTTCCTAGAATCACAAACTCTTATGCAGCCATGATGAAATATTTAAATATTCATTCAAAGGATGAGAGATTGATTTATTGAGGCTCCTTTTGCTAACTTTCTGTGTAATCCAGTTTTGATTTTATTTACTCACACCGAGCAAGGCCGGAAGCGGCACCTATAAGGGACCAATTAAGAGCCACTTAATACCAAAGAGCTACTAAAGATGTAGTACCAGCAACTGCACTCTAAGCGGAAAACATCGCCAACGGAACTGAACCACATGGTAAAGTGCAGTGAGTGTTATCTGCCTTGGATGATGGTAAACCGTATACCACTTCTCGAGTACTTCTTTTTACTATTTCTCTACATCACGCTCCCTACGAGAATAAAAAATAAAATCAAGAAATTTAGATTCTCACGAATTTGCTTGTACTACTACGTCTTTTCAATAGCTCTTTGCTATTATGGGGCCTTAGTTTGTTTATTTTAGGCTTCGCTCAGAGTGAATTTCAATAAAAAAAAAAAACAATTTTAAGGCCTGCTCTACTTTAGAACTGGCATTTTTTAATTTTTTTTCAGGTGACATTTGTACGAGAATATAGAGTTTGGTGAATTTTCTTCTGAAGATCAAAATTTGCTTCCGTTATCTGTTTGGCAAAGTAGCTGACATTCTGAACCAGGGTGCCAAAATCTTGTATTTCTGCGGGTGTCTGGAATGTTTATGTGGCTTTCTTCGGATGGACGAGAATGCTTCAAAACCACCAACACTGCAATTTCATAGCAGTATTGATGATTTTGAACCTTTTTATCCAGTTTAGTTGCAATCAGACACTCAAAAACGAGACATTTAAAACTTCTAGCTCAAATTTTGCTCATTTGCTAAATTTTCTTCTGATTGAACCCATTTTCTTCAGGGGTCTGAGTAGCAGAGTTGCTGATATTCTCCCTCTAATTTTTGACAATTTTTTTATTTTTTTAGGCGACATTTATACGAGAAGAAAGAGTCTTGAATCAACTCAAGAATGTTGCAAAGACGTGTAGCTTTGTGAACCCTACGCGGAAGAATATCGAGATGTACCAGAAAATATCACCGAATTTAGAGTGGTACAGACGATGCAACGCATTGATACAGTTCTTGGAAGATAAATTTTTGAAGTAAGTAAAAGACGTGTCAGGTGTTGTGCGACGAGCTGTTTATCCTCTGTTCCGCTCTTGTTGCGAAGAAGGATCCGTGTACGACCAAAGCCGCAAGGGTACTTGAATAAAATGAGGTCGAGATTTAAACAACAAAAGATCAGGATCTTATTTCACATATTTACAAGATTTATTTCCTGAGATTTTGCTAGAGCATAGTCTAATTTCGTCAGGTATTGTGATTTGGACTGGGCAAAACTGAATCACTTGGAATTCTGATCTGATTCAAGAAATAATTTTTTATCGAATCGAATCACTAATTCTTTGTAAATAACAAATATCCCACTATTTACTATTATAACTTGTCTCCATTGTGAAAATCAAGAAATTTATAGTTTGTAGTGTATGTTCAATTTACACTAAGAGCAGCAATTTTCATATCTTAACGACGAAATATAATCGATTTTGGTCAAATTTGACCAAATTTTCATTGTATTTTGTCGTTAAAAATGAGAATCCTAGTTCACTTAACAAGTTTTTATTCCTATGAACGATTCACAATTGATTCAAATCGATTTTGTCCAGTCCTAACCGTGATCTGCCGAAACTAGACTACGCTCTAGCGAAACCTCAGGAAATAAATCTTGTAATATGTGAAATAATATTCTGATCTTTTATTCAGTGAAAAACAGCAAGAAAGAATTAGGCAGAAGAATCAGGACGTTGCCACATTTTAAAGTGTCAAACTATACTTAGGATAGGATATCATTTTTATCCTGCGGGAGAGGAAAGCCGAAAATACAGCTTAACCATATGGCGAACCATGACCACTTGTGCAGATACCAGTTCCTAATCGGGGTGGAGGTTTTTTTAGGATTATCATATTTCTCATTTTTGCTGTGCATGTTCATGGTTGGTGGAGGAAGCCGTAAGCAGCGCTCACATGAACCACCGTGCCAAGCAGACCTCACGCACATATTCATCATCCCTGACGGGATTCAACACCTCGAAGTAGCTGGAAGCATATTCCCCACATTTTACTTATTGAGCTAACCAGGCGCTTTACTTGCTAGATCACTGTTTAAACTAAAATTCAAATGGGATCACCAGGGCCTGCGGTTTGGTCAGGGTAATGGATCCATTCTGTTACGAATTTAGTGTGCTTCACTCTCGACTTTGGTTTCGGCAAAAAGTGAACATATAATATTCACGACAGAGACACGAAGCCATGAATGTTCCTTTCTATATGAAGGTAGGAATAATCAACTAAGGAAGGTGTCCTAGTAGAAAGCTACTCCGACTATACAGATCTAGCATTTACAGCGACTAAAGGTTACCAAATGAGGAACTAGGAAGGATTTTCATTTTCAAACATATTCATACACACACAGGCTCCCCCTACAAGGTACGATGGAAGAATTCTCATCCCTTCTCTCATTGCTTTGGAGCATCGGAGATATCGATAGATTGAAAGCTCGGTTAATGTTCTTTGAAGAACGACATTCTTGCAATGATGACGGAGTAAAGGTCACAAGTTCAAAGGTTCTAAAAGAGGTAATGTAAATTCGTAAAAAAAAAATATTGATCTAAAAGGCTTTAAAACTTGCGTTAATAGACATCCAGCAGGGATGGGGTTCCTTCGTTCCTATTCCTGCATTTCATGTAGCTCTTTACCGCATACGGATCCGCAAACACAAAGGGACAGAGAGAGGATAAATAATATCATGTTTCCTAGACCAGACCAGTGGTTTCCACCTTCTAGCGCTGCCGGCAAATGGTAAAAATCATTTCCAGATCGTTAGACAAACTTGGAAATGGCATCAAACTATGCATATGCAAGTTAAATAATGGAACAAGAGTAAAAAATATCTTTAATGTATAAAGTCAAATTCACCACCGAAAAAAAATTTCTGTGAACTGGTACTGATCTGACAAACAACGATTAAGAATCACAGATTAAGATCAATTGTATCGTCTCACTTTTACCTTTCAAAATCTTGTCATCTCCAGATTGCTGCTATCCTGGATGTATCCATGCATCCCAACTATATCAATAACAAACTTATGTTAATGGAGGGATGTAACAGGTTGTGCGTTGTTGAAACATTAAGTTGGTTGACATGCGCCGAATGTGCACGTAAAGTAAGTTTTTTTTTTATCATTATTTGTTTTTTATCATTATTTGTTTTTTATCATTATTTGTTTTTTATCATTATTTGTTTATCATAAGAATATGATTCAATTTGTAAAGATATTTAATTTAATTTGAATTTAGATGGCCTAGTGGTTAAACATGTTGGCATCTCAGGTTAAAGATCTTGGGTTCGAGTCCCAGCGAGTCCGGCTCGCTTATCCATGTCCAACACTCAGCCCAGGATGTAATAACTTGGGTAGGCTAAGCCGAACAAGAAAAGATGATATCTTTCCAGCAATTGTAACCCTGTCCGTCAATAAGTGGCCGTTGTTACAGGGCCTTGGACAGGGTGATCCACTCTAAGATGTGGCTAAAAAAATCTAGCCTGTTTTTTTGCCAAACCTGAGACGCTAATGGAGCGTGCCTAGGCAGCATGATCCATTAGTGTCTCATACTTAGCAAAATATAACATGAATATAAATATGAATGAACGTGAATGTAAACACTCTTAATAACAGAATGTTGCTTCAATTCCACGAGAAATGCCTTCCCACACTGATGAGTTCAACACTTCGATACCCATTATTTTATAATTATATTCCAGATGCCGACAGGTTGGACGGATGTCTGGGTATCGATTATGAGGTCACAATTAACAGAAAAATTTGAACATTTGAACCAGGAAATGATAACACAATTTAAAAAGGTGAGGTTGCGCAATACCTTTTACTGGAATTTCACTGTGATGGAGCTTCAAATAAAAATACAAAGTTGGAAGTTATGATATAATACTAATTCGAGGATGTTGAAACTTTTTTTTTAGACTTAACGGCCCATGTTAGCAGCATTGCAGGTTGAAGATCCCAGGTTTTAGTTGTGGCAAGTTGACTTCATTAATACGTACCGACCACTTGGCCCAGGATTTGATAATATTAAAAAAATCATATACAGGAGAGAAATGTCATCACACTTCGATTTTAAATAAACTTTTTCAGCCAGAATGCCGCAATACAAATGAAAACTAACCAACTCAAAGTTTAACCAGATAGTTTTGAATTTTCCTTCGGAGATTCACCCAGTGCAAGGTCATTCTATTTAGAAATAGTATAAGATAGGATTTCATATTCATCCTGACAGGGAAAGCCGAAAATACAGCTTAATCATATGGCAAACCACGACCTCTCGTGCAGAAGATAACAGTTCCGAATCGGGGTGAAGGTTTTTGATTATCGTATTTCTCATTTTTCCTGTGCGAAGACCTGGTTGATGGTCGAAGCTGTAAGCAGTGCTTATGTGAACCACCGTGCACCAGCGAGACGTCCAGCAGACCTCTCGCATAAAATCATCATCCCTCACGGGATTCGAACCTGCGTCCTGACAATCAGAGATGCGTAGCTCAAAGCGTTACCGATTGAGCTAACCTGGCACTCAAACTGAACTGCTATAGGACAGTGCAGTATGTGATATCTGCCCTGGGTAATGATAGATTTATTTTGCTCAACTTTTACAAAACACAGAAAATATTTTAGGACCAGAGTTGCGAACTCGATGGAGTTTGAGTTAAATACAGTTCAGCAACACACTTCAAAATCTTTCCATGGCCCACTGTTTGGAAACCGCTGTGTAAAGTGAAGCCAACCAACAGAATTTTAATTTTTGAGACAAAATTATGACTTTGGATTATAACTAGCTCTTTACTTTTCCAGTGGCTCAACCAGATACCATTAGATAACTCTGAAAGTTACAAGAGGTTGTTGGTGTGCCTCAGATCATTCGTTACGACATTGGTAATAACTTGGACGAAATGTTCACTGAATCTAGACCGAGCTTATCGTTTATTGATGGATATTTCAGCTTCTGTCACTGGGCAGATTTTAAAACGGTAAGATGAACCTTTTTCGTATAAGCTTACTCTTCTTTAGTTAAGGACGCTGTCCACATAACCGGTAAAACGGCAACGATCAGGGAATTCCCGTTCCGCCATTTTATGGCCGATGGTGACCGCATGTGATTTCTTCGATTTTGATTTGGCACCCCGATACGATGGCCGAAGGCTGCAAATTGTTCATCCTTGATATAAATAGCTGCATATTAAATGTTTTAGCAAACTACAACCAAAATTCATTAAAACATATGTATTTTCAATGATTCGACAGACATGCACTCACTAGTACCGGTAGCCTACTTTGCACCAGTAATGGTATCATGTGATATTACCAAATAATACGGTGCATAACTATCTCCCCAGTCTCAAAGAAATCGATTATCTACTCATTGAAAACCTAACTAACAAGTCAATACAAACGACATAATTTGTAAGAAAAGGTCAGTCAATCGTACGGCTCTACGACAAAGTTGAACAATTTCAACTTCGAGCCGTAGCAGCAAGAAATTCAGCTGTGCCAATCGCACCGAGCAGCAAGAATTGGTGACGTGTGTATCGGAAATCGACGTCAACCGTCGTAAGCTGTCGAAGCCGTGCATGTGTGCATCCCCCTTCAGAAATCCTCAAAAGTTTAAGGATCTTTGATGAGCATGGTATCATTTTTTTCATAGCCACTTCTTGGAGTGGATCACCCTGAGTAAGGCCCTGTACTATCAGCCACTCATAGGCTGATAAGGTTAGTGTAGTTGGAGGAGTGGATTACTCTGATCGGGGCTCGTACCAGTGGCCACTTATGGGGTTTGATTAGTCAAACAGACTTGGTCGTTTCGACTCAGCGAACCCAAGTTATTAGGCGCTTGGTTGAGTGGTGGGGGGCGTGAATTAACGAGCTGGACTCGAATTCGTGAAAACGCGATGCTAACATATTCTTTCACTGTCCTGCTTATCCAGATCAATGATTTTATTTTTATTTCAGTGATTTCGCGACTCTCTCGTCTGAGATCATCAAATCAGAGAAGGAGAAATTACAACCTAAAGTGACAGAAATACAAGGTAAGAGGCGGTACATGTCAAACCCAGGGTGTAATAACTTGGGTAGGCTAAGCCGAACAGGAAAAGATCATATCTTTCCATCAATTGTAACCTTGCTCGTCTATAAGTGGCCGCTGTTACCGGGCCTTGGACAGGGTGATCCACTCTAAGAAATGGCTGTAAAAAAATAAAAATAGACGTAGTTTATTTCGACACCTCTGTCGACACAAAAGGCGATACAAATAAAGATATAACATTACAGAGTTATCAGGAAAGCAAACAAAACCCAGAAGAAAGTTTAGTCTGTCGTATCGACTCAACCCAGTGGCGACACAAATTTTAGTGTCTGGAATGTTCACGTCATTTTCTTCAGATGAGCAAAAAAATTTAAAAACCATCAACACTGCTATTCCATAACAGTATTGATGATTTCAAATTTTTTTCTCAGACATTTTAGTTTCCTAGCACAAGATTTATCTTTTTTTTATTTTCTAAATTATCTTAGGCTGCTCATTGTCTACGGGTGTATGGTATGTCTGTCAAAAATATCCGATTTGATTCTGAATATTCGAATCATAAATTATCTGATTCGATTTTTGTAATAACAACGAAATTTTTTTATTTGTTTATTATATGATTTCTGATTCGAATATTCGATTCGGGAAAATTATTCGATTCGATCCTGAAACCAAATTTATTCGACTTCGGCCGACTCCAGTGTCCGGGTAGCAGAGTAGCTGGCTTCCCGCCAATCTGTAAGGTGAGAAGTAGGGGCTGGGAAATTCGATGCAGTGATTCGGCAAACATAATTCGAATCAAACATGAATCATTCATAGGAACAAAAACTTGCTAATCGAACTAAAATTTTCATTTTTAACGACAAAATCCATTTGTCTTAGTTAGAATCGTGCTAGAAATTATGTTAAAAATAAGATTTCCGATTTTTTGGAGTTGACTCTGGACACCAATCCATAAAACATTTCTCTCAGCCGAGAATTATTCACCGTGTATTCTTTTCTAGAACTTCGACAACCGAACAACATACGACCACCAGACGAAAGACATGTTCGGCCTCCAGCACCACCGGTGGAACAGGACACGTCCAGCACCACCTGATCGCCAAGCAAGGACGTCGATTGATCGAAATCCTCCCCCAAACCAGAGACCTCAGCAACAAGCACCACAACCCCAACACACGAGGCAGCAACGAGCTCCAAGCGGGCCACAGGGACCTCCCCCATTAATAAAAAATAACGATGTTCCGACAAAACCCCCTGCACCGTCGCAGCCCCCCAGACAAGCACCATCTAATGCACAGCCTTCTAAACCAGTGCCAGACCCCAAAAAAGTAGAAGCCCCCACTAGCTCAAAACCCTCCCAAAAACGGGACGAGCCCCGGACAAATAACAAACCTCATGCAGTAATGTCTACGGATGCTTTATTTAAGAAAACTGCAACAAGTAGGACAGTTTCAAACCCAGATAAACCGGCAATTCAGAAAGGGGAATCCCAGAAGGACCAAAGTTTGACACCGTTCTCAGCGATGAACAGAACAAAAACTTGTCAAAACTGTGGTGAAACCATAAGTTGTGCGTCGTTTCGATGTCCGAAATGTAACCAGGCCGCTCGTTCGGTGCAACCTGTCACATGTCCGGGGTGCGGACAGGAGAACCGAGAACTTAAAGGTTATTCATGTCAGTATTGCTACCGTTCACTACTAGACGTACTATTCCAGGGTGGAGAGTGCCCTCCGGTGTCCTCGGATGAACCAAGAACCGAGCCTAAAGCGAACAAACGCAAAAAGAAGAGCGAGGATAAGCGCCGAAAGAGGTCAAAGGTTGAAGAGAGTGCTTCTATAGAGCAAAAAATTTCGTTCGAAAAGGAAAAATCTGTCGCAACGCAGAATGAGAAGAAGATTTCTCCGCTAACGTTGAAAGTACCGCACAAACCGACGTTGGATGACACCACCGACAGCGATTTGGATGATTTCATCACAGAAAAGCCGAAGAAAAAGCGGAAACGTCACACATCTTTGAATACAACGAAAGTTCCGCCGATAAAACTGAAGCGAAAACCTTCGATCATCTCTTCACCCCCTCGAGGGGTTATGCAGGAATCTAAACCTGCGAATATCGGGGTTTCGTTGACAGACTCTGACTCAGATTCGGACGAGAATGACAAGAATGCACTGATTATTTCACCAGAGTTTTACGTCGATGCAAACAAGTCAAACGCAGATAAACCTAGAACTTTGATGCGGAAATCATCAGAGACTCACAACACAGTTCATCCTAGAAATAAAATGAGCTCTTCGTCGCCTGAAAAAATTCACTCTGACAATGGAGGGAAAGCCCTCAATATCCCTAAGCCTCATTTTTATATTAATATGAACAATAAACATCAATCTGAGGCCACAGTATCGCCACAACGAAATGCTGGGCGTATTACCCATAATCCTACACCCAATACCCACAATATCCCATCCACCACCCATAATGCACCTCCGAGTTCTCACAATGTACCTCCTAATACCCACAATGCACCTCCAACTACCCACAATGCCCCAGCTAAACGTGGGGTTGGGCACAGCAGTATGATGTCAAAAAAGCAAAAGAATATTTTAAGTCGACTGAAGAGACCAGGTATGGGAGCAGCCAAAGCACCAACGTCGCTCAAGACAACTCCACCAAATGCGTCGAGTAACAAAGACGTAATGAGGTCGCCGACAGGTTATCACAAACGGTCTTCGCTGGACAACGGGCCAACTTCCTCCCCAATACGGGGACAAGGGGATTTGTTACGTCAGAATGAACGACAAAGACACGACTCCAGCTGCAGCAGTGGATCTGTCAGCAGCATAGCATCAGCTCTGTCCTTCGGTCTCGCATCAGTCGAACAAAAAAGACCTCGTAACGTCGGACATCGGACGGGTGGTCCACCGAGCTCAAAAAAATACGAAACTAATCGTTCAATCATTGACGAAAATGTTTCTTCAAATTCAAAGAAAACACTTTTTCCGACTCCGTTGAACAGCGAAGAAAATCGAATTAAGAAGAAAAAAAAGAAAAAACACAAGGACAAACCAATGAAAAAAATAACTTTAACGGAACGGAAACTCGACGCTATGATCGCAAAGCGCAAGCCGGGTCCTGCAAGTAAAACAGGGTATCGAAGACTTTTAAAACTCTCCCACAAACTAAAAAAATTGCAGCGCGCTTCGCCGCATAAGTCATGGCGTTTGTCAACTTCAGTGAAAATTCCACACAACGCGGATTTGTCTCGATATGCTCGAGTGACTTTGATGTCATTTCCGCCGAACAAATTGACGAGAATCCGTAATTTGGTGCCGAAGTATAGGATTCCAGATTTGTTTGCTTGAAAAAGATTCATGCTTTGCCAAGCATGGACTGCAGATAGGACTGGACTGCTCTCTGCGGTCCATGCTTAGCAAAGCATGAAGAAAGTGCTCCCCATATCATGCTAATTTATTAGCGAGAGAGATGATGATGCCTGGGAATGTGCTTCAAGCTAAATAGTGATTTGAATTCAAGTCAAGAATGTCGTAAGAGGCCACTGAAAGGAAGCAATGATGTGATTATGGTAGAATCACCACCCGGGGTAGTTACCACTCACTGCACTTTACTATAGAGGGTGGATTCTGTTTAAAAATGTCTTTGTTGCAAAATATGGTGTGTTTTCCATTTTGGTGTGCGATTGCTCGCACTTTATCTTGTAGTTTTTCTTTTTCCATTGGTTGACCGTTACTTCGCTCTGTTCGAGTGCTGCTTTTGGCCTTGCTTGGGCGAGCTTCAATAAAAATAAATACCGGTAGTTGAGCGTGGGCCACAAATGAGTGTGACCGCTGGAACATTTCTTTTCAGGGGTATTTTAAACACAAGATAGTGGATAGTGTACTGGTAGAATGTCTGCTACCCGAGAAATCCTAATGAATGGGCAATATTTTGTGATAGATATTTTTCTGGAAGATAAAAATTTTTATTATTGATTGTCTGGTTGCAACCAAACTGTTCACCACGCCAATCGAAACCAAGCAACGACCACCCAAATGCCAAAGAGCTACTACAAGATGAAATGCCGGTAATTGCAGATGTGATAGAAAATGTCTATTTTTTTTTGTCTGGTTGCAACCAAACTGTTCAAAAAGGTAAAAAATCATCAATACTGCTGTGAAATAGTTGTTGATGGTTTTGAAGCTTTTTTGTTTCATATTATGTTACTCTGGGAATAGAGGCTGCACAATGTAGTTATCTATCCCATGAGTGGATTCTGACTCGAAGCAAATAAAATAATGTTATGTGATGTAAAAACAGAGTTTTGCTAAAATCTAGAATAGCTATTCAAATGGGTTTTTTATGGAAGCTTTAAGCCAACCGTGAGCAGAACCCAAAAGTGACCAACATACGGCCACCCAAATGACAGAGAACTACTACAAGATAAAATGCCAGTAGTTGCACTCTAAGCCGAAAAAAATGCCATAAAGAACTAAACCACCATTGTAAAATGTAGGGATTGGTATCTGCCCTGAGCAATGATAAAACCGTCCAACGCCACTTCAGGACAATGAAAACGGTATCTTAATAAATAAATATATTTTTTTTATATCATTGGTTGAACAAAGTATTCAAACTATAAATAACCCTGATGGCAAACACTCCATATTCTGAAGTGCGGTCGCTGAGATTCAAACTCTCAGTTTCTCTATCAGAGATCATTAAGTGAAGCAATTGGGCTGAAACATTTTAATCTTTTTAGACTTTGTATATAGCATTTTACCGGTGCGTCTATTATTATTGTTGTTCTACATTTTTGTCGGAAACTACACGGCAGCCTGTTGTAGCAATATTCTGTGTTTCCTTCTTGTTTTTTACTGATTTTTTCTTGTGAATATAATATGATTGGAAATGTGTTTTGATTGGATGATGGAGGAAGGTTTTTTGCAGTTAAGGTCACAATACACGTTTGCGTAGAATGCGTTTTTTCTAGTTCTAGTCACATAGGAATGTCAGTTTGGTTCGGAAATACTTCATTTTGCTGAGTCATGATTTCAATCCAATTTTATTTCATAATTCGTCTAGTCGAGTTGCGGTATTCCAGAATCTAATTGGTTAAATTATTTTTAAAGCTAGTTATTAGGCAGCGAAATCATGATATATATACGCGGAATTTACGTTGTAAAATTCGGTGAAAATGTGCAGCCAAGGTCAAATGGCAGCAATATCGTATAATATTTTTATAGAAGTTCACTCTCAAGACCGCACTACTATGAACGATTCACGGTTGATTCGAATATATGTTGTGCTTCGAATCGAACTGCTCGGCCCTAATTTCACTGTCTTGATAGTGATTCATCAGGAAATACCAGCGCTTTACTAATTTCTGTTTTCGAGCACACAGCATTCCGCCAGTCCGATTCTGGAATGCACCAATTTCGTTTGTTTGCGGGATCCGCAACAGAACCAGGGGTGACCAAAATCGAATATATTTCGGTTTCAGAAACGAAAGTCAAATATAAACGAACAAATCCTCTTCTCAGCTTCCAATTTACATGAAAATCAGGATAGGATTTTATTTTTATCCTGTGGGAGAGGGAAGCCGAGAATACAGCTTAACCATATGGCGAACCATGACCTCTCGTGCAGATACCAGTTCCGAATCGGGGCGGAGGTTTTTTTGGGGGTTATCTTATTTCTCATTTTTTCTGTGCATGGACGTGGTTGGTGCAGGAAGCGAAGCCGTAAGCAGCGCTTACGTGAACTACCGTGCATCGGTGAGGCGTCCAGCAGACCTCTCGCATATAAACATCAGGAATCCCTCAAGGGATTCGAGCCTGTGTTATGGCGATCAGGGATGCGTAGCTCGAAGCGGATTCCCAACGATTTACCGATTGAGCTGACCGGGCACAATCAACACATAGTTTTGAAAAAAGAAAAATTCAAAATGATCATGTTATTGATTTCGAATGAAATAATTTATGATTCGAATATCTTCGACAGCCCTACACACACGACAGAAACCCCATAGAAATCTGACTATATTAAGCTGTTTATTGAAAAGCAAATTATGATTTTTTTTTGGATAGTTTCAATCTTATTCACAATGAAAGTGTCGGACTTTGAACGTCACCTGTTTTTTTCGGAGCATTTATGTTATCAAAACCCTATGAAATCTTTTAATCGGTGCAATCATATTTTCCTTAAACATCATTTTCATTAAATAACAAGCATTCAGCTTTTCTAGTACCGAACTCGATTTCTGCTTCCACATGATCTTGTTCTATAGCCCCTCCCGGAACATATCGATTGAAATTTCCCATAATTTTTAAGACGTGAGAGCTAAATCAAAACGTTTTCGTTGTAATTTGCCTCAGGTTATTGTCACATTTCTATATATGACGCATTTATTTTAACGAAAATATAATCTTTTGTTTCGTCCGTCTCATCAGTTCGTGTTCTTGACTTGGACAAGCCTCGGTCCATAGGCTTGACCAGGGCGGCATGCTAAAGTATACCATATAAAGGGGTGCCCGATTAGCTCAATCGGTAAAGCGTTGGAATACGCCTTCAAGCTACGCATCTCTGATCGTCATGACGCAGGTTCGAATCCCCGTGAGGAATGATGATTATATGCGAGAGGTCTGCTGGATCCTGCTTACGGCTTCCTCCACCAAATAGGACCAAGCACAGGTATCTGCACTAGAGGTCGTGGTTCGCCATATGGCTAAGCTGTTTTCTCGGCTTATCTCTCCCACAAGATAAAAATGAAATCATATCCTACTCTTCATCAGACCGGCAGTATTTCTGCTCCTCAGATATATCAATGGCTGGAGATTGTCTGGCAATTACCAAATTGCACAAGGTTCTGAATCAGCAGTGTTGATGGTTTTGAAGCTATTTCTATTGGATGGAAATGACGTTAACTAACCATTATGTATACATCTTGTGTGTACTTTACAGATACTATCATTCTTTTCCAAACCCCCCACATTATGGACAATTCAACTTGAGGGGGAAAGGAGCCCAGTATACAATTTCGTTTATTTATCATGGTGAATGTAGCATTTCTTTCGCTGTGTTCTAGTATTGTTGTATAGTGTGTGAAACTTTGAAACATCATGATTGCGCGCTTCTAGGGTATCGGAAAATGACTTCATCCTTTATATCAAATTACGGTCCAGGAAAATGGTTCTTGTCAGTTGGACATTAACATTTCAGACATCGAAGAAAGTCACGATTCTGCCACCCTCTCCTCAGCCAACCCCAAACATACTCAAAATATGACACTCTCGTATATCATCAGTCTCCACGACTAGGATCTTTATTTCTCGTTTGCATAAAGGTCAAAGGTCATCAGCAAATACTAAAATCAAGATTCCATAATTTGATCAAAGGCATAACATGACAAGCAGTGATGGGGGAAGATGTAACCATTGGCAACAAAGCAAGACATTCCTTAATTTATTCCATGAAGCACAGGTCAAAAAACTGGTCTGTTGGATTGTACCACCACTTGTCACGAAACACAAAATTTTATGTTAATATACACAATTCACCCCAATTTGTTAATTATTCTGCCAAAGAAATCTAAAAAATATATCAACAAGAACTTAAGGGCATTTCGATCTTACTTAGAAGTTACGGAATCAGTTTACAACCTTAATTAGTCTTGCTGGTAGCTGATTTACAAGAAGGCTAAGGCTGCTGAATCAGCAGCTACGGTGTAGCAGCCTAATGCTACCAGTCAGGATTCAGTTCAGTTCAACAAAAAGTTAATATTTGTCAAGCATAGGCCATAGATGAACCACACTTTAACAAGCGTGGTTCATCTATGGCTCGTGCTTGATGATAACAATGCATGAATTCTGACCGGTTGAATCTCGTCTCAGCGGAAAATTTATAGTACACTATTTACAAACAGAAACTCAAGATCATGGATGGTGCCCGATGAAAATTTTCGATGTTTTTTGACGACGTGAACTTTAATGTTGTTTCCTTCTAAAGGAGCAACCTGTTGTGAAAGAAAATGAGAATAATATGAAAAATGGTTGATGTTTTTACTATGAGTCGCCAATAGGGATGTCAAACCGAACCTATTCGATAAAGTAGAATTCTTGATTTTAGACATATTTCAGAACAATGTCCTACGATCTTTTTTTTTCATAGTTACAAATTCAACAAAAATAAAACGTTCCTGCTTTCCAAGTTGATATTGTTTCATAAACAAATAAAAATCGTCGACAACTTTTCTCATGGTATTGGTTCTGGGGGAGGACACAGACCAACTACTTATCCTTTCTCTGAAGAAGTCTTGACTTTGGTCAGACGAAATGAAACAGAAATAAAAGTGAGAAGCAAGACTTTGAACCTCTCTATACTAAAACCTCGTAATTGATATTTTCACCAAGTCTTAATGCGTTTTCATCAAAAATATGCGGCTGAATTCAGAATGTATTCGAAATCTGGAATAATTTTCTCAGAATGTATTCGGAACAGAGAAATATTTAGATTTGGTCATCCGTGGTAGTCAGCATTAAATAATTATTCTGAATCAAATGTTCGAATCAGTATATGAGATTTCGTTACGAAATTGCCTTCATTACTATCTGTTTTGAACAATCATGATTCACGAATCACATATCGTATATTCAAATTTCAAATAATCTATGATTCGAATATTCCGAATCAAATCAAATATTTTGGACAGCTCTATTTATGACCCTTGTTTTAATAGAAATATTTTCGATGTGGAGATGCTCGATGGATAAAACAACGACAAAAGATAAACTGGATAAAATTGTAAACATTAATTACATCCAAAGCAAATCTTGTTTCAAATCTACATCAACGGAATGCCAGCTACATAAATATTCGAAGAAAATGACTTCAATCAGGAAAAATTTAGGTAACAGGTTTTATTTCACAATGCAGCTCTAGTCCAATAGTTCTCAACCAGTGGAACATTTCGAAGTGGCCACAGACCATTTTAAAAAAGCTAGATTTATTGAAGAAATCAGTTTCATTTGTGCAACTACACTTAATTTTACAGGAATAATGGCTTGGGGAGGAACTGAGATTTTTTTATTCGATTGGAACAGAGTTAATCCTGGTGCAAACAGGCTTGCGAATGCGACCGGGATTCAAAGAAAATTATTGAGCCACAGAATTTTTGCGCAACTGAAATGGACAACGAAAAAAAATGATTGAGAACCACTGCTCTAGTTAGAAGGATCTAACAAAAGCATGTGGCAGCAACCAAACTGTTGAAAAGATTCATAATCATCAATACTGCTATGAAGTAGCAGTGTTGATGTTTTTATACTTTTTTGCCCATCCGAAGAAAATGACATCAACATGAAGAAAACAAAATGTTATAACCCCACCATCAATCACGTACCTTCAGTGAGCCTCGCCCTTCCACCGGTAGGTTGACATAAAACAGTTGAACATCCGACACATAAAACAACAGTTTGTGCGTGACTGAAAACTGTTGTGATCTTGTAGCAACCTGCAATTTCAACATACTCGTTAGTTATCAGGTAGCAAAACTGAACCACTAAAGTAGAGCGCAGTGATCTGCCATCGACTATTTTTCATTTTTTAGCTGAAATTCACTCTGATGCAGTACCAGCGACTGCACTCTAAACGTGAACATCCCAAACGAAACCGCCATAGCAAAAAGTGCAGTGAGTGGTATCTACCCTGGGTGATGATTTGCTTTCTTTTAGTCACCTTTTAAGACACACAGGAAATACGTTAGGTCTATTATAAAATCGTGCCCACGGGCTATCAAGCCCCCAGTCATTGCACAAGAAATATGTTGGGAGGTTTTCGAATAAACGCCGGCAGGAGTGCTGCTTCTGGTCAACTAAAAAAAATCAGAACATGCTAAAACGAAATAAATATTTAAAGACAGAACGTAACTAAAACAGGACTCTACTTTTATGATATATGAGCGAGGCTTTGAATGCCAAGATTGACAAAATGGATTCTTTGATGAAGAAAACCTTCAACCCTCAGAAAATAGTATTTGACAGCAATGTACTGTAGGATAGGATTTCATTTTTATCCCACGAGAGAGGAAAGCCGAGAATACAGCTCAATCATATGGCGAACCATGGCACCCCAAAAATATCAGATTTGTGTTTAGTGAACACTAACTTATGTTTAAATTTTTCCAATAATAGAAAATAACGAGAGTACAAAATGTATAAGAAATTCAAACCTATTCATTATAGGACTATGATATGCGTATTCGGATATTGAATATTTTCCAATTATAGAAAATAGCTGAGTGTAAAAAATATCCAAATATCTGGTATATATTTTTTACAAGGCCACAATTCGGATATTCGCAAAATTAATTCAGTTTGGTTCAGAAGTCAAGAAGTTAGGCTTATTCAATTTCTCTCTTAGAGTCTAGGCAAAATTGTCAGCCCCGATCGCAGTCAATTGAGAATAGTCAGGGATTTCAGTTGAAGCTGCGAAAAATAAAATAAACGGAATTAAATATATTACCTGGGCATTTTACATCCATGAAATAAGAGTTTGGTGATTGAACCAATCTTTTCTTTTTATGACATCTTTTTTCCTCCTCGGGTGAGGGGTGGAGCAAATCCTTCGCCAACTGTAAAAAAAAACATGAGCTTTAAACTTTGTCTGGGGAAGATGGCGATTTTTATCAATAAGTTTTGCCCGTGCGAGAAATGAAAGAAACTTATGTCTGCGATACAGCCGGAATGCCAGCGTACATCGGTTAATTAAAATATTACAAACGACATCGAACACTCTGAAAATACTCGGCCAATTATGATTCAAATATATACAGTTGCGAAGAATAAGTGTGACAGAAGTTTTTCTATCCAACTGAAATTTAAAATGATCAATGTTGAAATTAAACACAAATCATGATATTTTTTATGCTCTCGTGCAGACACCAGTTCCGAGTCAGGGGGGAAGGTTTAGCTAATTTTTTTAACTCAATTTTCCTCTGGTTGGTTGATGGAGGAAGCCATAAGCAGTGCTTACGCGAACCAATAGGCACTGACGAGGCGTCCAACAGACCTCTCGCATGTAATCATTCCTCAATGGGATTCGAAACCGAGGCATTAGTGATGCGTAGCTCAAAGCGTATTCCCAAAGCTTTACCGATCGAACTATTCGGGCACCAGATTAGCTGCCTAATCTACAGAACATTTACAACCTGCCTTCAATTTACTTGTTTACGCTACTCTCCCTGCTCCACCTATCCATTCATCTAAAATCTATGATGAAAATTAAAGACTTGACTGCTCGAATTAGCATTTTCATCAGCAATTTCAAACATAAACGTAAAAACAAGACTGAATTTTAGTTTGAAAAATTACTTATCAAAGTTGGCGTATTTTTCACAATTATCGACTTAAAATCACGCCACACATAATTTATGAAACTAAAATATTTATTTCCGATGGTTCTCTCCCATAAATACTTAAATTTTACTCAAAAACAATCACAAATCTTACCGGCATTGTCAGTCTTCAGGCGAGCTAAGAGAAAAGGAAAGACCACGGTTGAGCAGAATCGGAAGTTGAAATAAAACAAAAAATTTATACGCGGATAAATCCAAATATTCTGTTTGTGAAATACTAATTTCACAACAGAATAGAATAGCAAATATATTGTAAAAATATCAATATAAATTTAAAAATAAAATAAAAATGATTTTGCTATTTTTTGCATTAAATAAATTAAATTGAGTTGAATTTTTTCTTTTAAATTACTCAAACTGGGAACACTGATTTCAAGGATAGAAAAATATTCCAATGACAGAATCCTCATGGATAAATTTGTCAACATTGTCCGATAAAAGCCCCGGATGTTACAAAGTACTGGCGAAACATGTGAAAGAGGTCAAAGATCAAATTTTATTAAAATGTTAAAATAATCGCCTTACTTTCTCCCTTGCGACAACATGGCTAAATTTGTATAAAATTTCGTAACACTACCATCCTTTTTGTCCGAATAAGAGGGGGTACACAATAAAAATGATAACATTGAATGTATGGTTTCTTTTTCACAAAAAAAAGAGTAGAAACTTATTCAAAATGCTACTGCGCCCTTCGCGGCTTCTTCTGCGCCGCATGCTTGATTAGGACAGGATAGTATTTTATTTCAGAGAAACAGCTCAAGCATATGCCTCACTCTGTGTTTTAGGCCCATGCGGTCTTGTGCATACTACCTGAATGTGCATTTTCTACTGTTATCGTCCATGCTAAGAGGCAAAATAAATACATACATACACATACAACCCCGACCTCTCGCGGAGACACCGGTTACGAATGGACGGAGGGAGGGAAGATTTTGTCTTATTATTTCACTCATTTTTCCTGTGCATGGACATAGATAGTGGAGGAAGCCACAAATAGCGCTTACGTGAACCACCGTACACCCGGCGAGACAGCTGTAGCATATATTATATTAAATTCACTTGAATTTGGCGAAATTCAATGCTTTTTCAAATGGTATCACGGCATATTTATGATATTCTAAATTATATTACGTTGCCACGATTATAACGCGTGGCTAATGAAAAACAAGTACGAACGAAAATTATTTTATTGAGCCTCCAGGGCAAGTTTTGGCCAATTCAAAATGACCGTATAACTTGTTTTGTGAGTGCATAGACGACGCAGCTACGAACGGGCGTGCAGGAAGAATTACAGGCCTTGGCCATCGGGTCAGGCGATTTTACTTTCATAATGGATTCGTATCAACTATAATATTAACTCAATAAATACGTTAAAATACTCTTTGCCCTACACAGCGGACCTTCCCCGTATAATTATTCCTCACTGGGGTTGTAAACCAGGTCGATAGAGCTTCGTAGCTCAAGCGATTCTCCAACGTCTTACCGATTGAGTGAACCAGGTCCAAAGTATTATTCACGGAGATGATGTTTTTTACTCTGATAGGATAAAAGCCAGTTGCGCGGTGGGTTGAAATGACCGCGAATGGCAGCTAAAAACGCGGCGTTTGGGGAATAATGTGGGTTCGGTCCAGAACAAGGACTCTTGACAAACGACACGGGTTTGGTTCCCGACAAAAAATGCATATCTACGTTTTAAAACCCTTAGAAGGTCATTCTGCAATTTTTTTTTGGATTTTTTTCCGCTCGCTGCGCATTGAGTCATTGATTCTGCTCATCGGAGTAACTGGGATGTGATGTAGAAACGCGTGTAAGCGAAAGTAATATCCAGTATAGTGAGATTATTTCCTGTAGCTTACCTCTGAGATACGCAGGTGCTGGTATTATGTGTTTTCTCTGTGACAACATTACTACAGAACGTTACCTGTCGAAATGAGGGGAACTTCACGCATCGACCCTCCAGTGACAGATCGGGGCGTTCATGTTTAGGAAAAAAACGTCATAATGTAAACCCAGACACGGACTTTCAATCACAATTAACAATTTGCTAGCAGGGATAAGTAAGACTATTACACGCCATAGTGAAATTGGAGTGGGATTAATAAGTTGTATTTTGTAGTTTTTTCTACAGTGCGACGTTTTGGGAACAATCTCGAAAAGAGATATTGCTTTGTCAAGCATGAGCCACAGCTGAACTGCTTCTTGACGGTGTAATCCATCAGCGACCCACGCTTGGCAAAACAAGTTTGAATGGATCTTTTCTGACCAATCAATCTAATTCTGTGTTTGTCGTGTTTTGGCAAGCATGACCTGATCTACGAAAAGTATCCCCTAGTTAGGCTATTGGGTGCAAAAGTTTGGCATCGTTTTACTTTGCCAAGTATGGTACGCCGTTAGTAGGGCTGGGCAATTCGATGCACGATTTATTCGAATCAATTGTAAATGGTTCACAGGAACAAAAACTTGTTAATTGAACTCGGATTTCCATTTTTAACGACGAAATACGATCGATTTTGGCCAAATCTGACCAAAATCAATTACATTTCGTCGTTAAAATATGAAAATTGTTGCTCTTAGTGTAAAATGAAAATACACTACAAACTGTAAATTTCCTTATTTTGTCGATGGAGACAAGTTATAATACTGCGCCATCAATCCGTGAACCATACTTGACAAATGATATTCTGAGAGAATCTTGACTGGGATTAGTGCATTTGTTCTGATGGATAAGGAAGGTTCTAATGGGATTATATTTTACCCGAACACGTTGTTGTTGAGTATGGGCGGCGACTGAACCGAAGGGGAGAGGAGGCATATAACAATATATTACAATATAATCACTTATTATAAAGAGAGTGTTGGCGTTCTATTTTCCCGATCACACTTTATGTTATCAACAAAAAGGCCCCAAAAATCGCGCAGTCGAGGAGCAATATCGTTCCTTCGTTTGGACTTTGACCTTGGAACGAACTTGTGTTTTTTCACAAAACATGAGGGCCTGCCATAAATTCGCAAAAATTGTGATAAAATGATGAAACACTCAAAATTTCAAATAATCTTTTTTCCGTGCTTTTTTGCCAAATTTTGCATTTTTATTGCAAAATCACCCAAAACGTTTTGGTGCGATTCAGCGGGTATTTTAATTAGTATAAAATATTCATTTTTTTTCTCCTGAGTTAAACCAGACGGATCTCCCAGCGTCAAAGTCCTTCGCTGCGCCGAGTCAGTTAGAAAAATGTTTACCAAAGTCTAATATGTTTAATATGTTGGAAATTCAAGGTCACCCGTTCATTTGCTTCAGAAGTTGCTATCACTCATTACACTGTGACAAAAGCACAGTAAATTTACCATCCATTTTGCAGTAATTTTATATTTTTTAAAATTCGAATCATCTTGTTTATAACATTTAGGGCCAAGTATGTTCTGTTGACTAAAATTGGCTCGATTTTAAAATTTTATTCCAATATTTTCATGTAAATTTACCATAAAAAAGCAATTATATTGCTGGATTTTTCTTATAGTGTATAATTGTTGGCGTTATCCCCATTGGTAACAAGCCAAACTCAAATTATATGAAAACACGGACTCCTGCCAGAGCGAAAAATAAGGATTAAATATTAGATTTTTGTATTGTTGTGGCGAGCGTTGTATCTATTGACAACCCGCCATATTAGACAAATTGTTGGAAAAAATTGTAAATAATACTTGAATATCGAGGTAAGTGCTGTTTTGTTAAAATAAATGACTTGCCAAGCATGGGCCGCAAATGGGAAGCGCCGTCCAGGCGCTTTCAACTGTGGACCACGCTTGGCAAGGTATCAGAATATGCATCCTGTCGCTAAAAATGTTCAATTTACTGTGAAATGCCATGAAATGTTCATTGGTTTCCTAACAAGGATTTTACGTCTATACTCGCCTGCAATTAGAGACCGACGTTTTGGATACGGAACGATTTGTTTTACCAACTGTCACGTAATAAAGCGCTGAATAAACTTGCTTTATTAGATCATAAAGTCTGCATGGGGCATCTGAGAAATTAAATCATAACAAAAGTAGTGTTACGTCATAAAAGAATAAAATAAACAGTGGGTTAGACCGAAAATCTCCTTTGTTTGTATTTCAACGTAACAATCGAGTTTGGAAGGGCGCGTTCAAGTGGCGCGAAAAGTAGTTCTTGAGTGGAAATGTTGTTTGTTTGGTTCGCGAGCACAACAGACGACTAACTGGCTTCGTATCGATATTATTAGACCAGAGAAAGCTAGGCAGAAGGTTGGCGAAATATTTTTTGATAGAGATTCCATCTGACTTGCTGCAAAATCATGTTTTTTGTGTTTTTTTGTTCGTTTAAAGCATCTGATCCCTCTTCTATGCCTTTTTGTGAGTGGATCCGTGTGACGTCCTTTTGAAAAAGCTCATAACCTAGACAGAGCCTTAGAAATTTTCTACGCGCTATGGCCAGGCTTCTTCAGGCAAGCAATCGTAATCTATGTCGCTCTCATTTCAATCTGTCTTATTTTGTGATAATTTAAATTACTTTTAATCGGCCAGCGAAACATGAACTTTTAGACTAGTAAAATATCATACGAATAGTGTGAATGTTCGTCAAATTTGTTTTTGGAAATGGGATTTGCAAGTTTATTGTTTTTTTTTTTTAATGTAACTTGTGTAAGTTTGGAAGTGGTGGAAGGTTTTAATATTTCTTACGAAATCGTTTATTAATTGTCACTGATGGATTGCGCCAACAAAGAGTAAATCACCCATAATATCGAGCATGAGCCACAGATGATATTTGCTGGTGTGAGCTATCAGTGATTCTCTACAAAACATGTTCGGGAGATTTTCCATCTTCTTGTCGTAGCAGATAAGTTGATCTGAAATTTTCCTAACGTATTTCCTGCGTGTCGTAACTGGCGACTGAGGGGCAACAAAATTAGTAGATAATTTCACCATCTCCCGGGGAAAAACCACTAACTGTACTTTGCCACTACGATAAGGACATCTTTTGTATGTTTTCCTATTAGTTGTTCATGCTTGATATTTTTCTTGGCATTTTTTTTATCTGATGAGGAATCTTCGTTGAGAGATAAGCTGATAATTGTAAGATTGTTGCGATCTATTTTGTAAGTTTTCCGGATCAGGAATCCCATTTTTTTGAACATGCCGCAAGGTAGGCTCAATTGTAGGATATGTTTGTTCTGGTGAAAATAGACGAGGGAGAAGAATATTAAAGGCGGACAGAATTATAAACCAATCTGGTCGGTATTGAAAATCATTGAAAATTTGCAGTAAAATAAATGTCCTTTGGCAGTAATCGTGCTAGACGATAAAAAGCGTCTTTTTAATCAAAATTATGGTCTGTTGATTGAAGTCATCGTCGAGTTGTCTTTCATCAACAGTCCACACTTAACACGAATCGTATCAACAAGGCAGTTTTGAATATTGGAGCATATATATACATATATATATATATATGGCTGGGCAATTCGATTCGGTGATTCGAACAGACATTATTCAAATCAATCGCGAATCGTTCATGGGAACAAAAAGTTACCAAATGAAGCGAAGCGAAATTTCCATTTTTAACGATAATATGCAATCGATTTTGGTCAAATTTGACCAAAATCGATTCAATTTTGTCGTTAAAATATGAAAGTTGTTGCTCTTAGACATGGAGTGTGAATTGAAAATGCACAATAAATTATAAATCTTTTTGATTTTTATAATGGAGACATTTTCTAATACTAGAAACGTGAAAATTTGTTATTTACAAAGAATTAGTGATTCGATCCGATTCGAAATAAATATTCGAATCAGATTCTAATTCTACATGACTCGGTTTTGCCCAACCCTATATATATAGCGGTTCATTTTATGATGTTTTCAACTTAGGGCGCAGTTGTTGGTTCATTTTGCAGAAACTCCTTAATAAAAATAGCCAGAACGTGAAATCTATTTCAATATTGCGCAATCCTATCCAGTAGATATTCTCATCGAACTTGTTTTTGATTTACCGCAAATGAGTGGTAAAATTACTGCAATTTTGTTACAGTGTCATCCCCGCTCAGAAATTTTATTTTGTCAAACATGCGCCTCGGCGGCGCGATCCATCCGTGACCCATGTCCGACAAAATATGTTTAAACAGACTCCAAACTGCGGCGCGATCAATAAGTGGTGCGCACCTCTTCTGTAGGAAAATAGACCGAGGTGAATGTATTTGAAGGCGAATAGGGTTAGTGGTGTTGGGTATACATACGCTCTCGTTGCATCTAGTGGCGGGAAAAAGGAAGCATTTGGAATTCGAATATGATTCGAATAATTTTTCCGAATCGAATCGACTCAATAATTTTTCGTAAATAACGAATATCCCATTATTACTTTTACAACCTGTGTCCATTGTGGAAATTAAGAATTTTATAGTTTAAAGTGAATATTTTCAATTCACACTCCATGTCTAAGAGCAACAATTTCAATTTTTAACGACAAAATATAATCGATTTTGGTCAAATTTGACCCATCTTTTTGTCGTTGAAAATGAAAATTCTAGTTTATTTAGCAAGTTTTTGTTTATATAGGCGATTCACGATTGATTCGAATAAATAGTGCTTCGAATCGATTCGAAAAACCGAATCGAACTGCTCAGCCCTAGTTGTATCTATACCCAGATTATTATACCCTGGTCGTACGTAAAGTTCCTTTACATTTGCTGTAATTATGTCTTTCCAAAATTCGACTCGTCTTAGCGGTTCAACCGACATTTCATAACTGGATGAAAAGACAATTTTATAGTTTCAATTCAATTATTGTCTGAAAGTGGCAATATTAACGGATTTATATTTCACTATACGCTTTATTGTTGGGACAAATTACCTGAGCTTACCGAGAATCGAACCCGGGATCCACAGCCCCTGCCAGGACATCGCCCAACCGTCTATTTTCCTTTTTCTCCTTTAAGCAGGTGTTAATTTATTTAATCACAGTCAGTTCGAGGGCAAACGTTATAAATACTTTAAAATGTCGTTGAGTGACGAATCAATTATTAATATCCAGCTCAGAGTGCTGGGATTTTACAACCAATTCCACGGGGTTTGTTTAAATGTTAAGAGAAGTGATTCGTTCCTGATCACACTCTGACAAGCATGAGCCATACATAAATTGCGTATAATTATCCTAAACCGCAAGACGATGTTAAATGTTAAAAGAAGTGAATCATTCTTTATTCAAATTTTGTCAAGCTCTAGCCATAGATAAACCGCGCATAAGTCGACAAATCTGCGAAAAAGGCCAAGCTGCTATTTTCTTCTTTTTATTCAATGAAATTCTAACGTTGCAAGACCGGAAGAAACGCCTAATACGGGAACCAACAACGACCACTTAGATTTATTTTTCATTGAAATTCACTCTGAGTAAAGTTGGAAGCAGAGCCTGAAAGAAACCAACTAACGGCCACTTGATAGAAAAAAGCTGCTTAAAGATGTAGTACCAGCAACTGAACTCTAAGTCGAAAACGTTCCAAATAGAATTGAACCGCTATAACACAGCGCAATAAATGATCGTGTCTGCTCTGGGCTATAATAATATTCTTTCAAATATGATTCACAAATAAACCGCGCATACGCCACGGTATTTTGACAAAATATCATCAACAAATTATTTTGTCACAAATCAGTAAGATATGAACTACCGCTTTTTTATAGAGTGGATCACCCCGTCCAAAGCCCTGTAACAGCGGCCACTTATAGGCGGACAGGGTTACAATTGCTGGAAAGATATGATCTTTTCCTGTTCGACTTACACTACCCAAGTTATTACACCCCGGGTTGATTGGTGGGCATAGATGAGCGAGCCGGACTCGCCGGAACCCGAGATCTTTAACCTGCGATGCCAACATGTTTAACCACTAGGCCATCGCGCCCACTTAGCGAGACTCGTCGAGTATGAGCCGCGTCTGGCTGGTTGATAATTCATGCTTTAAGTTATATTCTTCCTAATCAGGAAATCCATTGTACCAAGCGTGAGCCACCAATGTGAATCACACTTAAAAAACATGTTCGATAACAAGTTGAAAAGTGTATCGCGGTGACTCACAGGGAAAACCCTTTCTTACCAATAAGCGTCAACGCAGAGCATTTTCTGGCTCAAAGCCAGTGAGAAGTATGATGGGCGAGATCGCTTGATCACAACGCAGATTGTAGATTTCGGTTCAATCTTTTGAAATCGTTGGATGAAACAAAAGTCTGGTATTGTCCTCATAGCTAAGCTCAGACAATATTCACAGTTCAGTGTATAAATAGAATAACGTTTCAACGTTTCAGATGAACGAAATGGCGGGTATTTGGCCTCAATCGCAACTATGGCTGGGCAATTTGATTCGGTGATTCGAAGCGATTCGAAGCACACATTATTCGAATCAATCGCGAATCGTTCATGCGAACAAAAACTGGCCAAATGACGGGAAATTTCCATTTTTAAAAATAAAATTTAAGTAAAATGCTCAAATTTACTAAAATCGATTGTATTTTGTCGCTAAAATATGAAAATTGTTTCTGTTAGACACCGAGTGTGAATTGATAATATAAACTACAAATTTCTTGATTTTCACAATGGAGACAAGTTACAATACTAAACTTGGGATATTTGCACGGAATTAGTGATTCGATTTGATTCGAAAAAATTAACGGAATCAAATCCGTTTTCTACATGATTTGGTTTCGCCCAGGCCCATCTACGAATGCCCAATCAAAAATCTTAATATCACGCTTGTGCCACAT
Source organism: Styela plicata (assembly GCA_963675895.2). Taxonomy (NCBI): domain Eukaryota; kingdom Metazoa; phylum Chordata; class Ascidiacea; order Stolidobranchia; family Styelidae; genus Styela; species Styela plicata. The sequence goes on from OZ023152.1 coordinate 18,466,914, forward strand.
ATGGACCGTGCCTTATTGATGCGATCTAGCAAGGTATATTTTGACAAAACACCGACCCGATTGTGCAGTTCCTTGCACCGGCTGGAGGGATTCCATTTTCACTGCTATGTATTTTGCTCCTAAATAACAGATTTTTCTCACGTAAACGCCTCTTCATGCCATCATTAATTTCGCCTCCCTGGAATTAATTCCGCGGATGGCACAAATATTTGCTAAATAGCATTACAGTTTTATCACAGTAAATTTTACCGTTTTCACACCGTATCATCACCTGTGGCAAATGTAAATTATGCATTAGGTTTCAGCATCTGGTTTCGAATACGTGCGTGCCAATATGTCAGTGATTGCCTGGCAAATTACTAATAAAAAGATAGTTAAAATGTACTTGAAATTTACAGTCATAAATATTGTATAAACTACAAATTACCTTTTCCTAATAATATTTTTTTTTTGAATTTTATCAGGCGCTTACGGCGCGATCCATCAGTGGCTCATAGTTGACAAAACATTTCTTTGTTGTTAGTTTCCCCTTTTTTCATCAGGTTGAAGCTCCTGACTATTTAAGTGGCCGTTGGTTGGTTTGTTTTAGACCCTTTTTCCGGCCTTGTTTCGTTTGAATTTCAATAAAAAGAGTATAGGTGCCGGATGGACGGTGCCGTCTATGCATATAACTGATCAAAAGTTTAATTCTGTTAAGCATGACCCGCAGATGAACTGCGTCTGTCTGGCGCGATCCAACAGAACAGTTTCGTGCTGATTTTTTTCTGACTGGGTACACACGACCGCGCATGATAGAACTCAAACATAACCTTTTTTTAGCCACTTCTTGGGACCAAAGCCCTGTACCAGAGGTCATTAATAAACGGAGAGGATTAGAGTTGTTGGAAATATATGATCTTGATATTATAAAAGTTATTACACCCTGGGTTGAATGGTGGGCGTGGATTTAACGATTGTTGTCCGATTGTGACTTTTTCTCCGTTTTTGTAGAAAAATATTTGAACGAAAAAAACTACAATCGGAAAACTATGTCCAAACTTATTTTGTCAAGCATGAGCCATAGATAGATTGCGACGCCAAGAGGTGTGGCCCATCTGTGGCTCATGCTTGTTAAAATTAAATTTATGATCAGGACTGTTTACCGTGTCCTTCCCGACCACTGATCTTTGATGTCATGTTCATTTGTTTGGGTGGAAATAAAAAACAAGCTGAAAAATATTATTGATTTATATTCATGATCCTCGGCGGCACAATCCATCAATGGTCCATACTTAACAGAGCAGGTCATATTGCAATTTTCTTTCTCTTACTTCTCCGATAAAGACTTTGGCAAGTATAAGCTAGCTGATCGACCATCAATGGCTCATGCTTGACATAAAGGTTTCTGATTCTTTCTCTCTCAAACTGGAAAATTATTCACCAGTTGCGTTGTGTTAAGTATTGACATCGATGACCGCCGGGGCGAGGTCCATCCATGGCTCATGCTTGGCATATTGCACAATTCTTCAGATAACGAACTAAAACGCAATTATATTTTAAAATCCTCGTTGCCAGGTGTTCAAGATTTTGTCTCCTGATTTGGCTTTTCCAGCGGATTGAGTTTTGAATAAATAATGAAGGGCGTTGTGTTGTAGCAAATTTCGACGGGTGTTTGCGTATCGTGTTTTAGTCTTGTAGAGAGATTCACAAAAGGTGGGTGTCGATGGTTTATGTGTAAAATATACATTTGCGGCGATAGGGAGGGGGTGGGAAATTGGAAAGTTGGGGAGTTGCTGTTGTTTGTATAAACGTATATAAACATCTGGGAAGACGTAAACGTGGCGAATTGAAAGCCGGAGAGTTGGTGTTTGTTTTGCGGTTGTCAGTTGTAATTCTCATTCGAGAATACGGGAACGTGAGTGGGGAAGAGAACTTCGAAAGTTTTGATGTTTGAGTTTGGGGGGGGGGGGGGGGGGGGGGTGGGGGGGGGGTCTGTTTTGGTCTGGCAGACGTTTACGTTCCTGATATGAGATTGGTATATGTTCATAGCACTTCGCAGAATATTATAATGGTGACATTAAAAAAAATGTGATTTTTAGCGTCCAGATTACGACGTTACTTGAATAACGAATTTTTTGAAACCAGGAGTATTTGCAATGGGTCATCCACTCGTTGTTTGTCAGCCTTTTCAATTTTGTGTAGCTCAGTAGTCATGTATCTCGTGGGAGTGTTTCTCACAGCATTTCATTGAAAATCCTTTTGAGCCGGAAGGCCGGAAGCAGTGCCTAAAAGGAACGAACTAACCAGCTGCACTCAAAACAAAAGACATCAAAAAACGGAGCTGAACCACCATAGTAAACTGCAGTGAGTGGTACCTGCCTTGGGCGAATGTAAAACCATCTACCACTTCTTTGTTTCCTTTTAGTCGCCTTTTACGGAGGAAATACGTTAGGAATATCCTAAAGTCAGTACGTACATAGCTTCAAAAGCTCAGTTTAAAACACACTCCCTTGTGCTACTGATAACGATTTTTGTTATAACTTTCCTTGATTCTATCGGGTTTTGTCAAACATGCGATTGATTCGAATATTTTGTGCTTCGAATCAATTCAGATCATCGTATCACATTGCCCAGCTCTAGTTCTGCCCAATCAGATGAGATATAATATAATGGCGGCGCGATCCATCAGTGGCTCATGCTTGACAAAATCAATTTCTGGTTGGAATATGTATATATATTTATTCTTATTATGACATGTATTTTCAGAAAATATTATTAATTGCCATTGACTTTAGTCACCGAATTTAAAAGTATCAAACTTCACTCCAAACTCTAATCATCGCTTCATTCTCGAGTTCTTCAACAACAACGACAACATGGGTTGCGCCAACACAAAGGGAACAAAAGTTGAAGAAACTAAGGTATGATGATTAAATGGAGTAAAATTATATCAAAATGTTTAATTTTTGCGCGCCTCCTTTTTAGGGTCAATTTTTATGCCAAAATCCTAGCGAATATCCCGTTTTTGGCTTCGCTTCGGGAATATTTTTCTCATGAAATAACTTATTTCATGGAATTTTAAAAGTATTTGACATGCTTTAGAAAAAATGTAGATTATCAGTTTAATTGGCGACGGGAAATGTTTTTTTTTTTGAAGGGGTTGTGCAGTTTTATCCGGAAATGTTATTATTTTATTTAAATATATCAAAGTAGGCAACGTTAATCCTCTGCGATTATGTTTTGGGGGAAAATCGAAAATGATTGATTTCATTTCTTTTGTCAAAATTTTTGATCCGCTGATCAATGTTTCCAATAAAAATCGCTGTCCCCGTTTTGCAGAAGCTCGTTCCCTATGTGTGGACGTTAGTTGATGGCTGGTCATTTCGCAGCTCATAAAATTTTTTGAAATTTACTCCAAGCCAGGCCGGAAGCAGCGCCCAAAAGGAATCAACTAAGGGTCACTCAATAGCAAAAAGCTAATGGAAGATGTAGTACCAGCAACTACACTCTAAACGGAAAACTTCTCAAATGGAAATGAGCCGCCTTGGTAAAGTGCAGTGAGTGGTATCTGCCCTGGGCGATGGTAAAACCACCAACCACTTCTTTGCCTCCTTTTAGTCGCCCCATACGACACGCAGGAAATACATTAGGACTATATTAGGGCCCGTGACTACAAGGCATAAGCATATGTGTATCATATATATAGGGCTGGGCAATTCGATTAGGTGATTCGAATCGATTCGAAGTGCAGATTATTCGAATCAATCGTGATTCGGTGATAGGAACGAAACTTGCTAAATTAAGTGGAATTTTTTTCATTTTTAACGACAAAATGCAGCCGATTTAGGTTAAATTCGACCAAAATCGATTGTATTTTGTCGTTCAAATGAAAATTTTCGCTCTTGGACTGCAGGACTGCAGTGAAATTGAAATTACATCGCTTTTGCGCCTGTTAATGTTAATATTTGTAATTCTTACTGTAAATTTCCTAATTATCATAATGGACACAATAAAAGTAAGAGTGAAAATAGGTTCAGCGATTCGATCCGATTCGAAAAAATTATCCGAATCAGATTCGAATTTTAAATGATTCAGTTTTGCCCAGCCCTACATATGAGTAAACGAAATCGATGAATATTTTGCAACAGAATTTACCGGTATAACCCATCTTCCTTCGTATTCTCAGGGCACAAAAACAGAGAAGCAAGAAGCCGCCGTCCGGCCACTCACACCGACGCAAGATGACGCTGATGCGAACGGCGAGCCGCAAAAGGACGTCGCAACCGGGGAGGAAGTTCAGCAACTGACAGAGACAACGGATCCGGTTGCAGCTGGCGGTGAAGGGGGAACAGACGCCGAGTAACCGGACATAATAAACTGACTCATAATTAGGGAAGCTACTTATAGACGTATTTATTTTCGAACCGAATCCCGAGTAATACCAATTCGAATCGAATTTTTTATGAAAAACAAGCGAAAATTTTAGCAAATCAGCATTTTTTCCAAAAAACCTTTTTGTAAGAATATGTAAGTTATCAATACGCACAGTTTTAAAACTTTTTTTGAATTATATCAAATCAAAGAAAAAAATATTCGAATAATTCGAACAAGACATGGTTCCGATCGAATCAAATTTGAATCTGAAAGTAGTATCCTTACTTAAAATACTACAATCAAGAATATTTTTTAAGGGAGGCCACAGATGAATCGCGATTTATTTGTGGCCCATGCTTGGAAAAGCAAGTTTAAAAGATTTTTGATTGGGAGTAAATCTTTGTACATAATTTTCATCATATTTATATATTTTGTTAACATGGTCTTAATCTTGCTTTCAAAACACTCCACAGCGACCCCATGATACTAATGTTCTTTTGATTGCGCCCGGGAACGACATATACAAACCTGAATATACATACCTGAAAAATATGATAAAATGAAAGTTCAAAAAGTAATATTTAAGCGCGCCTCTCCGTTTTAATAAATATTTTATTATTTTTTGTTCCTAAAGTCATTTATTTTTTTAATATTTTGACGTCGGGAGGTATAGGCGAGCGGCACACTTGCTAAAAGTTCTGGAAATCTAAAAATGTGTCAGAAATAAAGTAAAAAAAAGTCTTGAGCGTTTTCTATGTTGGTGTAAAAATAGTTCATCGGCCTCTTTCATGTTTTTTATTAATATTTTTGGTATTTCTTGTCCATAAAAATTGTTATGTTTTGCAGTAACTTTTCATATTTTGTTCAATAAATCTCATGCGGCGCCCATAGTGACGTCAAAAATCACGGCTTAAAACCATCTCTTTCGCCGGGCATTTCTGCCGTTAATAATGCTATTATACTCATTTTTCTTGTATGTTTAGAGCATTTCAACATATGTGTCCACCCCAATTTTTCAACAAACCTCCTCCTCCTCCTCATTCTTTTAATATCATGCTGAACATGACACTACAAAGCTGCTCATTCATCAAATAATTTTACTATTTTTTTTCCCAACTTGACCTCGCTAGCATGTAAATTTTGCATAATAGCGAAAATATTTGTGTTTAAAACATATAATTTTTTTTACAAAAATTTTCCCGGGTTAAGACCTGAAATCGCTCTCTGAAAAGAAAGCAGAGACTCCAGAAACAGATAATTTTTTTTCAATTCAATTTTCCGCTAAACGCCACCCCTGGTGATAAAACAGACTCAATATTTTTTAGTGCTAAGATTCGCTAGATGTCGCAGCATGGTGTTAAAGTGAAGACGTGGACTGATTCAGTTTTGGGAACCGCTATATGTCGCTATCAAGCAGTGTTGTCACTGTGGAATTTTGTTCAAATTTTCTTGTTAAAAATAAAAGTATTTTCGGTAAAATATTTCATGTATTCTGTTGGGATCCAATCAGATATTTTATTTTGCTAAGCATGGGCCACAAATGAGCCGCGCTGCGGAGAAGCATAAATTTTATCTTACCAAGAATGAGCCACATATGGACCGACTTCGGAGTAACATAAATTGTTTTTTGTCAAGCAAGGGCCACAGATGGACCGCGCCTCATAAGCACGATCCATCATTGACTCGCAAATTTAGGCCGCTTAGCTCAATATGAGCACTAGAAACAAGCTCAGAGCTGAATACCGCTATAGTTGGCCAGCGAACTGATGATCATGTACAAAAAAATCATTGGGAAGCTCCTCGTTACAGGGTGATCCATGTAACTACTGATTACGGTTTCCTCTGCCAATCATTCATGAGTGTTTAACACTTAGTAAAATAGACGTTCAGCTCAGCATAAGATATTATTTTTATTCTGCGGGAGAGGAAGGCCGAGAAAACAGCTGAATCATATGACGAATCACGACCTCTCGTGCAGATACCAGTTCGGAATCGGGGTGAAGGTTTTTGATTATCTTATTTCTCATTTTTCCTGTGCATGGACCTGGTTGGTGAAGGAAGCCGTGAGCGGCGCTTGCGTAAACCACCGTGCACTGGCGGGGCATCCAGCAGACCTCTCGCATGTAATCAGCTTCCCTCACGGTATTCAAACCTTCGTCATGACGATCAACCAGAGATGCGTAGCTCGAAGCGAATTCCCAACGCTTTAACGATTTGGGCTAATCGGGCACCGTTAGCATTCAATTTACGCTCAGAGCTGCTTGTCAATAGTTGCAGTGCGCTGAATGCGCATGTTCGAATGTCAAATGGATGATCGTGTAGAAGGGCAGCTTGTCGTTATAGCGCGGTTCATGTAACCAGTGCTTAACGGGTTCCTCCACTGAGCGTATTGTCCCCTGTCTATCACCGAACTACATGTCCTGAGTGTCGTAAAAAGCGGCTAAAAGGAATCACCGTCGAAGGCAAATACTGTTCCCTGTTCTTTATTATTTCGGTCCAGTTGCTTTTACATACTGATGTCAACCTACAACGCCAGTAGCTAATGAAGAGATCATGGTCTTGTAGGAATAGGCTTTAGAATAGCCCTAACGTATTTCTTGCGTGTCGTAAGAGGCAACTAATAGGAGGTAAAGGAGTGGTAGATGGTTTTACCATCACCCAGGGCAGATACCACACACTGCGCTTTATCGTGGCGTCTCAGTCCCGTTGGGAATATTCTCCGTTGAAAAGGTAGTTGCTGGTACTACATCTCTTAGTAGCTCTTTGCTATTAAGTGACCGTTAGTTTGTTCTTTTTAGGCTCTGCCTTCCGCCTTGCTTGTAGGTAGAAATCATTTAGTACAGAACTCTACCTCTTCCCCCAACCAGTGCCCAGGGCTGGGCAAATCCGAATCATTTGGAATCAAATCTGAATCGAATATCATTTGGAATCGGATCGAATCACTAATTCCCTGTAAATAACAAATATCCCATTTTTAATATTATAACTTGTCTCCATCGTGAAAATACGGAAATTTATAGTTTGTAGTGTATTTTCAATTCATAGGAGAAACAATTTCCATATTTTAACTAAGATATTTCATACCAAAAGCAACAATTTCCATATTTTTACGACGAAATATATGAGAATCCTATTTCATTCAATAAATTTTTGTTCCTATGAACGATTCACAATGTATTCGAATAATTTGCGCTTCGAATCGATTCGTATCATCGAATCGAATTGCCCAGCCTTACCGGTGAGTGACATCTACCCTGGGCGATGATAAAGCAGCCTACCACTCCTCTGTTTACGTTTATTCGTCTATTGAGACAGGTATGAAATAGTGAAGAATTATATTAAATTCTGTCCACACAGGGCTAAGAAAATGGAATATAAAAGTTCAATGTAATTACGATCAGAAGTGAACTTACCAGTGGGCTTATACCTAACAACCATTAGGCACGTACCTTTGTACCTTTGTAGTAACTGTGTATGCGTTCTATGTTACAGCTACCCGCGAAGAGCCTTGCTGAAGGTGGAACGGCCGAGCATCGAACCATCGGCCCTCCGGACAGTACGATCGCGCTTAACCGATTGAGTTATAGAACCTGGAAAGTAGAAATTTTGTTTTGTAAAACATGAATCACTGATGAATCGCGCCGTCTAGCATACAAAATAGAAGTTTAATGTTAATCTGTAATTTTTCTGGTCTTTTGTTGAAAGGGGAACATGTCCCCTCCGCCGCATTAATCTAAGCCCCTGACAGTCGATGAACTAGAGGTGTAAAAATTCTGAATTGAAAAACTCAGATTTTACAAAAAGTTTTCTATAAAATTGTCCAGACCGAATTAAATCTTACTCTAAATCCGCGAGGCTGAATGCCAGTCAAAGTGCATTCAATGGCAGGTGGCTTCGTGAGTCGGTCGCCGCATACCGGTTATGAACCTTGGCGGTGGAAGGTCTCAAAACCTGGTGGACTTAAAAAGAATGAGGTCGAATTTTGAATTTTTTTACCTGGAATAACTCGTCTTTGGCTGTTTTCTTTTAAAAGTCGTGAACAGCCTATATGCAGAGAGCATATTCGCGCCGAAGTAGCGCGATATTTTTGCTTAGGAAAAACACCCCCTCCCCCGCGATTCCGCCGCCAATAGCAATATTACATGGATATGCACCAACGGGTGATTTTGTCAAAAAAAAAATAAAATTATCAAGAAAGATTCATTTTAATAGAAAATCACTCTGAGCGAGGCCATAGCAGCGTTTAAACGGGACCAAATGACGAAAACTTATCTAGCAAAAAGCTAATACAGAGTGTATTACCAGAAACCGCACTCTAAGCAGAATACATCCCATACAGAACTAACTAAACCACCATGATAGTAGAGTGCAATGTGAGGTATATGCGACGGGCGATAGTGAAACTATAAGTTATATCACCTTTGAAGCATTTACTACTTAATATAGAGTCAGTTATGTGATAAGTGTAGTCCTATTTGCCAAGCATGGGCCACTGATGGAACGCGCCTCCTCGGCGCGATCCATCAATGACCCATGCTTGGCAAAATATGTTCGGTTCAAATCCTTCCACGCCACTCCAGTCCCGAGCGCAATAAAAGGGTCAATTTGAGGATAAACTCGTCTCGACTGAAAGAACGAAGTCGTTTGTTCGCGAACAAGGTGTTCCAATGCGTCACAATAGAAGCATTCAGCCGTCACAAAACAGGAATGTGAACAAGGTAAACATTGAATTACAGGCTTCAAAATGAAAGTTAAATAAATCATTTTAGCGGAAAACAGTTCAAACGGGAGAAGATTTTTTCCGCGCACTTCTGTGATTTTGAATTCATTGCCTTCGCACTGCCCACCCAATCGTAAGGATTTGCGAGCTTTCGGAACTCGAATCAATAGGTGTTATTTGGGAATGAAGGTTCCTCATCCTTCGTTGCTACCCTCATGTAGCCCTTCGCACAACAGTGCTTTATAACGCTCGGCTCGGTGGCTTAGTCAGATAATCGCCATCGCATTGTCCGGAAGGCCGATGGTTCGTTGCTTGACCGTTTCACCACCGAGCGTGCCCTTCAGCAAGGCACTACGCGTGTAGCTGTAACATAGAACAGATACACGGTCACTACAAAGGTACGTGCTTAACGGTTGTACGGTTGTTGGGTATGAGCCTGGTAGGTTCACTGACAGGCCATAGCAAATAATTCGAAAAACCTGAAAAAAGATTTAGGTTTAAGAAAAGAGATTTTGGTACAGAATGACTCTTATGTTTGAAAGTCTTTTATAACCTTGCTCTGAGTGAATCCAGATAAAAAAATCTAAAATTCATATTCTGAGTATTGGCGCCCGTTTGTATCCTTCCTCAGTGACGTGTATAGAAACCTAAAACGTCAAAACTTGAAAATATTGTTGGCAATTTATGACGTCATATTGAACATTGTGGCTAAAGAAGATTTTTAATTATTATACTTTATGAGGGGGAGAAACGGCGGTGAAGACGCGGGAAGTTTTTCGAATGTGAGATTTTAGTGCATGGAATTGTCATTCTAAAAGACATGGCCATTTTTGTCCTCGCGGGTAGAGAGATATGGATGTGTCCAGCTGTGGGTGTGTCTGGCTTTTCAGTCCCGGGCATAGTAACTAGGGCTGGGCAAAACCGAAGCATTTGGAATATGATTCGACTCATTTTTACGAATCGGATCGAATCACTAATCCTTTTAAATAACAACTATTCCATTTTTACTATTATAACTTGTCTCCATCGTGAAAACGGAGAAATTTATAGTTTACAGCGCATTTTCAATTCACACTAAGAGCAACGACTTCCATATTTTAACGATGAAAAATAATCGATTGTATTTCTTCGTTAAAATTAGTTTTGGGTCCGATTACCGATTCACAATTGATTCGGATAATTTGTGCTTCGAATCGATCCAAATCACCGATCGAATTGTCCGGTCCTAATAGTATCTAATTTTTTACAAACATCGAGACGCGTCCCATCTGTGGCTCATGCTTGGTGGAGTTTCTGATTGAGGCATTAATAGCAAGTCACCTAAAAGTCACTGATGACGTGGTCGTGGTCAGAGTGACGCGGTCAAATAGCAGACTGTTTATATATAAAAAGTTATATAAAGTAATTGGTCGTTTCAAAAAATTTGGCAACTTTTTTGTTGTCAAAAACTCGTCCATGACAAGGTTGCAAGACAAATAAAAGTCCACTAACCGCCAATGTGCAGGGCCGCAAAACAGAAGAAAAACAATCTTCACTCCAAGGAGAACCTTTTTATATATTTAGTGCTTCGTCAGTCTCTGGAACCCTAAAAAGGTAGTAAAATCACAGAAAAACGTAAAAAAAATTACGCGACCTCAGCACTCATTGTTGCATTGTTTAAAATAGTTATTATTGAAAACTTTTCGAAACTATAAATCTCTCCAAACACCTTTTCAAACCGTCGAAAAATTGAGTAAAAATTTTCGCGCTTTCACGGATATTTATTTATTCGTCGGAAAATTGTATCTTTTATTCATAAAAGTTTCGCATGCAGCGCACGTTATTACGTCATCCTTTGATCGCGCCCATCCCATACTTCGTCCCATACATCTCATACTCCAAAATATTCGTACTTTTTAAGTTAATTGCGAGGCCAAAGTTTTTGCGAGTGTAGTTTTATCACATTTCATCACTATGAAAAGTAAAATGCGGTTTTCATTGGCTGATTATTTGGACAGAATTAATTGCTCATCGCTGCATATTTTGTCGTTGTTTGTAAACTAGAGCAAGTACTTATGTACATTCTTTGGCCATCGCGCTGCACACGGTATTCGTGCAAACTTGAATAAAATCAGTGAAAATCAAGTCAAATGAGTTGGAAATCTGGACTGACTTTGTATTGCCAAGTCTGAGTTACTGATGGATCGCGCCGTTAAGGAGCGATCCATCTGTGGCTAATACTTGTCAAAATAAGTTTCTTATTCGGGTCAAGTCAAAAACAAGTTCCAGTCATTTTGAGCTCTGCGTTTTGGGTGTGCGTCAACTTTGTGTGCTTAGTGGGTGTGCGATCACGCATTGCGCATGTGCGCACGCAAGAAAAGAATTCTGATCCGGACAAACAAGAGACAACGCGATATTATCGCCAGGTACATTAGTCAGGTGTAGGGTCGTCGTTTTCGGATACATTTTTTAGAAACGAAATTTTTGGATCGTATTATTTTAAGGTGGATATTTCGAAATGTGATTTGATGTAGAAAATATTTAACTGTCTTTCTTTTTTAAATAATTAGTGGATTTTTTTCGAAATTTTATAAAATTTATAAGTATTTGGTGAAAATGTTGATCAAAGCGGCAGTGACGAATTTTACCACTAGAAGTATCAGGATATTTAGAATCTAATACGAATCTGAATCGGTTCGAATCTTTCTCACTAAAATTCGATTCCCTACTGAGTTAGATGTTTGACAGTTGGTATTGTAGAAAATTATGTCGGCAGGTGTAAGCAGGCGAGGGAGATCATAAGTTTGATTTTGCTAAGCATGTGCCACAGATAGACCGCGCCTCAGAGGCGCGATCTATCAGTGGCCCATAGTTTGCAAAATGGTTATCGAATAAAATTTTTTCAGAATCAAGTTTTTAATATTTTTCATCTTTTGGTATATTTTTCTGTTTTTTTCCCTTAATTTGAAACGACAAATAATATTCTTAATCAAATTCTTGTTTTCAGACAAGAATAAAATGCAGTCGATCTTGTAAAACAGTGATTATTCTCTGTTATGTAAGATCTGTTGAAAATGTTCCAACGAAAACTTATAATAAACTTATATATCTGTGGAATGGAAACATGATATTTTTGTCCTTTTTCTAATATGTTTAGTAAATTCTTTGTTCTGCCGTTTTTGTGCGAAATTTCAGGAAAGAGGGAGCGAATAAGCGTGGAGGTTTAAAATGTTTGTCAATTATAGGTCGGATTGTGGGATATTTTTGTTCGTTGAAAAGTTTAATGATACCTTCTTATTTTATCAAATACTCATATTGTTGTTTTTGTGCTATGCGTAGTAGGGATGGGCCAATTCGATTCGGTGATTCGAAGTGCGGATTATTCGAATCAATCATGAATTGGTCATAAGAACAAAAATTTGCTAAATAATATGGAATTTATCATTTTTAACAACAAAATGTAATCGATTTTGGTCAAATTTGACCAAAATCGGTCATCTTTTGTCATTAAAATATGAAAATTGTTGCTCTTAGTGTGAACTGAATATACTCTATTAACTATAAATTCCTTGATTTTCATAATGGAGACGAGTGTGTAATTGGTAAAACGGGATATTTGGTATTTACATAGAATTGGTGATTCGATCCGACTCGAAAAATTATCTGAATCAAAATCTAATTCTAAATAATTCGGTTTTGCCCAGCCCTATTTGGAAGCAGGGAGGAACTCCACTAACTGCCGCTAATACGGCAAACAATTAGAATCTAACATTGGTATGTTGGTGGTAGACGCCACCCACGCAAAGATGCCAATGTTGTTCTTCTCAAACACAAAGGAGTTCAAAGTAAAATTATGTAAATTATTCCATCTCACACGCCGACATATACCGGGGTGGTCTTCATTCTCTCAATGAAGTGCCGTATATAGGCCATATATGAGCTAGCATGGTGGTTCTCAACCTTTTTTTGTGGCTCATTTTCGTTGCACAAAAATTCTGTGGCTCAATAATTTTTTTAAGAAAGCAAGAACCTATAAAATAGGTTTAGAACAAAAAACAGCGGAACCCATATCCAAAACAGATTATTTATTCAACCGGTCGCATTCGCAAGCCTGTGTGCACCAGGATTAACACTATGTTCCAATCAAATCGAAAAATCTCAAATCGAAAATGAAACTAAATTCTCCAATAAATTCAGCTTTTTAAAATTGGTCTGTGGCCACTTCTAAATGTTTCCATGGCCCACTGGTTGAGAACCGCTGAGCGAGCATAATAGTTTTGTCGATGTTTCACCCTTGGGTGTAAAAATGCGTGTTGGTAATCCGTACATCCAGTAACGAGTAAGGGAACTCACAAACCTTGACAAGGAAAGTAGTTGCAGAATTAAAAAGTCATGGCGCATTACAATAAAAATCGTTATTTTTGGGAAATTTGGCCAGATTAGTGCAACCGATCCGTAAATAGATACGGCGCGTCGTACACAGTATTAAAATTACAGTAAAATTATTGCTCTTTGACGGTAATTTTAGTCGGTGACATTGAAAAAAACTATAAAATCAACTTTTTAGGCTCTTGATGAAACGCACCGACTCTTATCAATTCTGGACCGCTATGTTTTTTTTTAATATACATGAGTCACAGATAGGCCATCCCTTGACGGTGCAGGAAAAATATTTCCAAACCTATTTCCTTTAATGAGATGGGAAAGTGGTGCAAACATGTTAACAAACCAAAACATCGCCTTAGACCGCCCTGTAGATTCAAACGCGAAATATGATCTGATTTGCAAAAAAATCGTTCTAACTCAGAAAAACTAATCATGCAATGTCTAGAGCTATGGAATTGGGGGGTCTCCATGTCGAAGGTTGTTAAAGTAAGAGCAGTGGTTAAAAGTTAACAATTCTTAAAATAAATGTTATCAAAGTGGAATTCGGTGGATCAGTCGATAAAAACTTGATCGTATTGTCCTGGAGGCCGATGGTTCGATGCCCAACCGTTTCATTATCGACTGTTGTGTCAATCGACATGGCGCTTTGCGGATACCTGTAGCATTAGGGATGTTTCGAATTTACCCTTATTCGAATTGAATAATCTCTATTAAAATAATTTCGAACACGATTTTATTGAAAAAAAAAAAAATTTCAAACCATTTTAAGATACTAAGTTAGTTTTCAAAACCAAAAACACATTCGTTGTTCAAATTCGAACAACATTGAACGAGAGCGAGAGAACTGTATAACGTTCGGGAACCATGAAATTTGTAAAAACTCATCATAAAATCATCAAAATAATCAAAATAAGTTTGAAATATTTGCTTTAAGTTTCGAAAGCGCCAAAACTTCACACACGCGACGCAACAGGATTCTATTAACAGAATTTCGAATCGAATTAACAGAAATTCGAATCGATTCGCATCGAAATTCTAAAACTTACATCCCTGCATGCATTATAACAGTAAAGAACAAATATTTCGGAAAGTTATGCGACAGTTTTTCTTTTATAAGTTTTATAGGACTTGACGCGGTGTTCACACTATGCTGGTGGTCTTGAGTAAAATTCCATTCTGTCAAGCATGGACCGCTGATGGATCGCGCCTCCTTGGCACAATCCATCAGCGGTCCATACTTGATAAAGCGTTTCTACCAAATTATTCAAGTACTCTTGTTTTTGGTCTGCCTGTGGGTCTGCACGGTGGCCTATTCTTCATGGTGTGAGGCAGATAACCGGGTTGTCAGGAGCCGAGGATGCTTTTGTTATTGTGTCGGTATCGATGAAAAATTATTGACGTTCATGTTGGGGAATTTTATCATTTTTATGCCAAAAGACACTATGAATGTTTAGGTGATTTTTATATTAGGACAGGCATTACTGTTTTATGAAATTGGTACCTTGTTAAAAATTATGTAAATTTTCAAGTAAAATTCGCTAGAAGTTGAACTGGCTCATCAGATACAGGTAAAACTATTTACTTGGTTACTTGGTTAGCTGGGTGAACTCGGTACTGCAGATGCCGACGTCGGACTAGATGAGCATTTCCTAACATCTCTGAGGTCGATCTTTTATTAAGTCTTGAAGTTTTCGCAATTTAATTTCGCGTTGAAATTAGATGAGTTTAATATCGTGCATTATAATGTGTTAACAGTCGGACTTTATATTTTATTCCACGGGATTTCCGTTCTCTGTTGCATTAGTCGTTTATTCATGGAGTTTATTCCAGTGATTCGAATCGATTCGAATGAATTTTCCAATGGAAATATTATTTGACGAAAAGAATAATGAGAAGTGGAGTGGAAGTGGCAGCAGGCGACTTTGTAATGTTGGAGCCACCAGCGAAGGTTCCTCTTCGGAGGGCGTGTTCTGTGGTGAGACGGTCAATCATCAAAGCATCTGCTGTTCGGATAACATTGGGCGCGATTTAATCGCCCAAGCTTTAGAATCGGGCGGATCTCAGGATGATGTCCGGACTTAATTTTTTTTTGGACTTAATAGTCAGCATTACGCTGCGATAAAATTATGGTGATATAATCGTTCGGGAACAGTAATATTGAAATAAAACTGAGTTGACTTTTCGACGAATTGTGGTTGATGGACATACCGCCAGAGGATCGATCCATCAACAGTTTATACTTGGCATAAATCTGATCAACAAATCGGTGTTAAAACTTGAAATTAACAATTACTGCGGAATTGACAGTGAATTCGCTGAACTTTTGTCGAAGTGTCTGTAATCGTTATTTGTGACATCTGGGAATTTTTTTTTTGATCTAAAATTATTCGCAGGTTAAACATGGGCCAGAAATAAACCATGTAAAATCTCAAATTTATCATTTTCTTAAGCATGAGCCATAGATGAAACGCATCTGCGCGGAGCCGAATATAAAATATAGGGTTTGACGTAAGAATTATAAGTAACTTCTATGACGTCTGTTTTATTGAGGTTTGTTTGATGACGTCATTTACAGCTGTCCGCTTTAATGTGGTGTGTTGTTTCTCATTAGTTCGAAGTAGTTTATAATCTTGTTTTGTTGAGCGTGAGCCACAGATGGACCGCGCCTCGTTGACTCTGCCCCATACTGAACGAAATGTGCGCGCGCACAGGGCTGGGCAGTTCACTTCGGTGATTCGAAGCACAAATTATTCGAATCTTTCGGTAATCGTTCATACGCAATCAGAATTGTTTGAAGCATAAGCCACAGAAAAATCACGACCATGAGTATATTTATATATATCTATATATTTTAGAAGTTTCGACAAATATGAAACGCCAGATAGATCGCGCTGTTCTTTTTTGAGCCATGGCTGACGAGATAAAAGATTGTCTATTAAACACCGTCTACGTGTGCTTTGTATAAAACGCTCTAATAATTGATTGATCATTAACTAACCTCCTAATAAATAAATTCAGCACGCATCCTCCATTAAGCATGAGTCACTGATGGATCGACCCGACAAGGGGCGATCTATCTGTGGCTCATGCTTGGCAAAATACAGATTCAGCAGGGTCGGTATTTTTATTGTTTAACATATACCTGGGCAAAGTCCCACCGCTTTTCGGATTATAAGGTTTTGCTGAGTCATTTTGCTGAGTCATTTTTCGTATTTCATTTTTTGCTTCTTCAATAGACGTTTGCGTAGGTCGAGTGTTTTATATATATTTTTTTTATTCTCGCTTTCCACGCAATGCAATGCGAGGATAAAATAAAGTGGTAGATGGTTCTACCATCGCCCAGGGCAGATACCACTCACTGCACTCACCATTGTGGTTCAATTCTGTTTGCTGGAACTACATCTTTTAGTAGCTTTTTGCTATAAACTGGCCGTTGGTTGGTTCCTTATGGGCTCTGCTTCCGGCCTTGCTTAGAGTGAATTTTGATAAAAAAAATATATATATATATATAAAATACGGAACCAATGAAAGCGTATCAGGGTCTTTAAAACGCAAATTTGGACACCGGTCTATCGAAGGTGCTCGGTTGGCACAATCTGCAATAACGTTCCAATATGCGCATCGAGCCGTTTGAGGTTTTGTTGGACACAACTGGCAAAGTGAACCTTGGTTACATAACGATTGGTTATGGGTTTCTCTACGAACCACGCACAGGAAAAAATGTTTAATAGTTGGGCATCAACCTTCGCCCTCAACCTTTGGAATACAAATGGTTTCTCTGTAGGATTTCGTTCTCACATCCTCCCTTCTCCACAGGATAATAGGCCAAACCTTTCTTATTCGGCGCTTATTTCAAATCAGGGGAGCTAAACAAATCCAATCTGAAGTATTCGATTTCTAAACCAACAATTATTTGAAAATGTGCATACTTTAGTTTCCGATCAGAAATTTATTTTGGTCAAGCTTGAGCCACAGATGGACCGCGTCTGAGTGGCGTGATCCATTAGTCACTCGTATGGAAAGCAACATCTACCGATTGGGATTCATTAGGACATTCAACTCCCAACTTTTGTATCCGTTGTCGAAAAAGATCGCTTTTTAATATCTCTATATTTTCACAGTGAATGGCATCAGTATATTTAGTTCTATCAGTTATTTTTCTCATCTTCTGAGGAAAACAATTTCTAAAGAAACTACAAGAATTTATTCGGGACATACACACACATTGTTTTGACCATTAATCGTCACAAAGAAGTTTATCAGAGACATTGTGACGTCTGAGTACTTTTGACTTTTCTTGATTGTTACATCACAGCAATCTTGATTATTACGTCACACCAGCAAAGATGGATATACGAAGCATTGGATGTATGTTATTATTAATATTTGTAGCGCGAACGCACTCGCATAGCTGCTTACCATGCGATAAGTCGAAATGTCGGGATCCAACAGACTGTCCTGGTGGATTGGTGATAGATGCATGCGGGTATGTAGAATGAATCATTAAAAATTTTTTTTGAACTTGAGTGTTTTTTCTTCAAAACATTGATGTTTCTGTTGAAAACAAAAAGGTGTCGATATCAAACAAGGAATTAATTATGGGAACATTAAATAAACACGTCCGAAGGCCAAAAAATTGTTGAACTCTTGTGTATTCGCCGTGAATGATGTTTTACTGTTCGGGGTAGGGTTTGCCGAAACCGAATCATTCAGAATTCGAATCTGATTCGTATATATTTTTTATGACTTGTCTCCATTGTGAAAATCAAGAGATTTATTTCTTATTGTGCATTTCTAATTCAAACTCTATGTCTAAAAACAAAAAGTTTTTATATTTTAGCGACAAAATACAATCGATTTTGGACAAATTTGACCAAAATCGATTGCATTTAATTGTTAAAAATGGAAACTTCACTTTATTTGGCAAGTTTTTGTTTCTATGAACGATTCGCGATTGATTCGAATTGTCCAGTCCTAGTTCGGGGTATTCAAATCGTCTGGAATCTGATTAGAATGTTTTCACTTTCACGTTGTAAAATTTGACAAACTTCATGATATTTCTGCAAATTGCATCTCAATACCAGGAGTTTTGTTTATCTAAAATGATGAAATTATAATAATAAAATTCGAATACTGTTTAGGACAAACCATATTAACAACTCTACCCCCAGCATATCTCGTTATTCCATTGTTTTCTCGGATATGTTTTCTTTTTGGTTATTCAGAGTTTTTGCTTTGTTCAACATTGTTCATAGATGTCCCGCGCCTCATCGGCGCGATCCATCAGTGATGCCTAATATTGGATATTTCGTCAACATTTGTGTATTTGACATAGTTGCCGGTTACTCCATCCAGTTGTTTAGAGCACTTCCGTATTCACCGAAATTTTCGCAGAATACTTGAAATTGCTCAAAATTTTGAAATTTATGCCTGATGCCAAATCTGAGATATTTTTCATCAACTTCATGGTGAACTTCAAGTTTTTCCATTTTCGCTTTAAATTCTATTTCTTCCTATATATATTGCATTTGCAAATTTAATCTAAAAAAAATATGTTTTCGGTTCTGGCATTTCGAGATTTTAAACCAAAATATCAGCGAGAGGTAATTCAGATGGATCGCTTGAGCTCTCACTATGTGTAAATTAACCCTTAGAATATTATTTGGCTGCTCATGGCATAGCCCCGTGCTGGAAGAATCTCACTAAAGATTTAAAACTACAGCACTGTAGATAATAAACAGTAACTTCGCATGTGTTCACTAGTAATAGTATATTTCCAACTTGTTGATGAAACACGTCATCGCAAAACCTGTTCCAGGTTCGGTCAATCAGGGTAAAATGAAGCCCTATTCCATCCGGACCATAGCCAAACCCTGCGTTGAATGTTGTGCGTAGATTTCTATATCAACCTGACAAATCAGCAGTAACTTCGGCAAATTTATTCTGCACCCAAAAAATATTTGTATATATTACTTATAAGAAATAAACATTTCCCGAGCGTTTACTACAGTTGGCTCATATCATTCTGGCGCGATACATCGGTAGCTCATATTTTATTCGATTCCGCGACGAGCGACTTTGTTCAATATATGTATCTAATAAATGACCATTTTTTCAAGCATGAGCGACTGATGGATTCGATCGATTCGGCAATCCGATTCGGTAATCGAATCGATTCGAAGCACAATTTATTCGAATCAATCGTGAATCGTTCATAGGAACAAAAATTCGCTAAATGAACTGGAATTTTTATTTTTGACGACGAAATACAATCGATTTTGGTCAAATTAGACCAAAATCGATTATATTTCGTCGCTAAAATATCGAAATCGTTACTCTTAGTGTAAAATGATATGTGAAGTTATAATAGTACAAGTGGAATACTTATTATTTTCATAGAATTAGTGATTCGATCGGATTCGGAGAAAATATTCGGATCAAATTGGAATACCGAATGATTCGGTTTTGCCCAGCCCTACTGATGGACCGCTCCCTTTCAGCGCAATCCATCGGCGGCTAATACTTACCGACACAATCAGTCCAAATTCCCTTCAAGGCCAAAAAATACACTCGGATATCACGAGTTAACATATTTTTTATTCCGCTCTGTTTAGTAAACTTTCGTCCTCTGCCTGAGGCTACCTCGCTTTATGACGAAATAATTAACCCATTGTTTTCTTCCCGCGTGAAATTTTTTCAAGGCGGACTCCTGCGAAACGTATCGTCTGCGCGGGAAATTGTTAATTTCTGTTCTATGTAAAGAAATGAGGTAATATAGACATAATATATAACTTTGACAACGCAAAATATAGGAGTTTCAGTGGAGCGGAACGACTTGCCTCGTATAATATATCAACGCTTTATTTGAACATGTTTTGTTAAGTATGGGTCACTGATGACTTGCACTTTGTATGGTTCATCTGAGGCCCATGCATGAAAAATTCGAATTTCTCATTTTGATCATGTCTAGCACAGGCCTTTGCCGTAAAGGCCAATCGGAAAGCCTGTTTTGTCAGGTTTGCGCCATTGATGGGCCTGGATTTGGATGGAATTTCCACATGGAAGAATCAGGGAGGGAACAATGAAATAAATACATCTCATTCATTTCAAAAATCTTAAAAACACCAGAATTAACATTGTGGAAACAGGAATCAACGAATCAATCATTACGTGGCTTCCGCGCAAATTACGTTTCCCGATCAAAATATCAGTAGTGTCTCTAATCAAAATTATCAGAATCTGATTCCATTCTAAAATTAGGAAATCTGTTCATTAATATCTCATTTATACATCTTTGATTGAGAAAATGGATCGAAAGAAGAATACGCCCTGAAAGTGCGGATGGGCAAAACCGAATCATTTAGAATTCGAATCTGATTCGAATAATTTTTCGAATCGGATCGAATCACTAATTTTATGAAAATAAAATCTTGTTGTGAAATTGAGAAAATGTCAGTTTATAGTATATTTTCAATTCACCCTAAGAGCTACAATATTCATATTTCAACGAAGAAATATAATCTATTTTGGTCAAATTTGACCAAAATCGACTGCATTTCGTCGTTAAAATTGAAAATTGTAGTAAATTTAACCAGTTTTAGTTCCTATGAACGATTCGCGATTGATTCGAATAAATCTTCCTTTGAATCGATTCGAATCACCGAATCGAATTGCCCAGCCCTACCTGTAAATGCGGTCGTTAGAATTGTATTTGCCTTTTCCCAGGGCAGATCCCGTGCACTGTTCTTTATTCCAGTGGTTGAGTTATGGCTGGGCAACTTGGTTCGGGGATTCGAAGCGATCCGAAGTACAAATTATTCGAATCAAAATTGAATCGTTCATAGGAACTAAAACTTACTAAATAAAACAGAATTTTCATTTCAACTATAAAATGCAATCGATTTGGTCAAATTTGACCAAAATCGATTTTATTTCGCCGTTAAAATATGAAACTTTTTGCTCTTAGATAGGGAGGGTAAATTATCTTCAAATCTGTTTATGATAATATTTGTAAATCTTATCAAATTTCCCGATTTTTTGGAATTTTTTGGAATTTGTAATAGTAAAAAAGGCATATTCGTTATTTATGAGGAATTGATCATTGGATCCAATTCGAAAAAATATCCGAATCATATTCGAATTCCAAATGATTCGGTTTTGCCCAGTACTAGGTTTGTTCTTATTTGAGATGGCTTTCTACTTGGAGCACAGAAGCTGGTATTGCGTTCTGTGCTTATAACGTGAATGGCCGGTGGTCGGTTCTTTTTGGACGCTGTTTCCGGCCTTGCGAAGAGTGAATTTAAATAACAAAAATGCATACTACTATAACTTTTACCCAATTAAAGATTCTTAATGTTTTAAAAAAACTTTTTTTTTCATTTTCTTTGATCAAGATGCTGCAATGTTTGCGCCAAGCAATTGAACAAAAGCTGTGGTGGAATCTACGGGACATACGGAAGATGTGACGCGGGAATGAAATGTGTTATTCAACCGCAACACGGAAAAACACTCACCGGTCAGGAAATTGGACTTTGCAAATGTAAGTACCTACAACTACAAAAGAAAGTATTTTCCAGTCAGAGAAAATGGTGCGGACATTCTTCTTCATGTATAAGTCCTTGATTGATCGCGCCGCCGAGGCATGGGTTATCAGTAGGACTGGGCGGAACCGAATCATTTGGAAATCGAATCTGATTCGAATAATTTTTTGGAATGGGATCGAATCACTAATTCTTCGTAAAGTTTTACCCTTATACCTTGTCTCCATTGTGAAAATAAATAAATTTATAGTTTGTAGTGTATTTTCAATTCACACTGAGCAACAATTTTCATATTTTAACGACGAAATCTGAATGATTTTGATCAAAATCAAATCAACGAGCACTTTAACTGTCAGTTACAAGCTTCAGTACCTACGCCAGGGCCAAACTGCATGTATTGCTTTTTTAAAATCTTTTTCGTTCATTTATATTGACCATACTTCACCGGGATTCGAATCCGAGTCATCATTAGGTGTGAAGTTGAGCTGCTGCCATCGGTTCCATTACGCCATGTGATAAGGCGCTCTGTTACAGATGACACAGAGAATGTAACAGAAAGGACAGAGTTTTTAGACCTATATTTTAGTAAGTTACAATGAGCCATACAACCGAGGACGCATGGATAAAAAGAGTAAACAAAAACATGGGATTTTTGATTCGGCAGAGCTTACCTAAGTTATTACGATCCGAGGTATCGTTTATTGAACTGCAAAAACCTTCCTCGTTTACTTGCGATATCGGATCCGTATGTGACTGATGACACAAGAATGCTTGAATGAGATAGTATCAAAGTCAAGAACAAGGAATAACATGATCACTTTCCACATAAGGTCATGGCCTAACTTCTTCAGACAAAACAAAATATTATCCAATGATTAGGTCCCAATCAATTATTCTTAGTTTTGTAAGTCGTGCCTTGTTTTGCCTGGAGAATGTAAGTTATGACCTAACGAAAGCTTCAATAAATAAGCTTGTGGTTTAGTGGAAAGAGAATTCTGTTCAAGTTATTACACCCTTGTTTTCGTAGTGACGATGAATTAAGAGAATCGGCAACTATACCGCGACTCGAGCCAGAAATCTTTATCGTGCGGTGAAGTGTAATCGCTATCCCACCCCGACACCAAACATGAGCTGATAGGGCTCCTCGGTGACGCGATCTTTCAGTATTTTGTATCCGAGAAAAGTTCTCTTGGCTTCATGCTCAGCTTATCATTCATCGAATTATTTGCGCCTACATTTTGTTGAGTTGCGCAAGCATGGTGTAATATTTTGTGGCGCCGTGGTTGACATGCTAGACTTACGAATGGGTTTTGTTCGTTCGCGCTAGAGAAGGGGCTTGCGGTACAGTGCTCTGAAAAATTCAGCCTTGAAAGATATTTCTAAAGCGGTTGCATAACTTGCCTGCACGTCAGTAAAACTTCTTAGACGAAAAAAGAGTCATTAAGTGCTTAACGAAACAAAGCACCTGGCACAGATGCATAAAAATTCGCTTTTATCTATCAAAAACATTACTATAAAATGCTATTAAAACTCAACAGGATTTTCCACAGCGGCCTGTTGTTAGTGTTACACAGGACATTATGACGCCACAGATAAATTTATTTCGTTGAATTGTAATGAACAATTGTATGATTCATATGTCACAATACGTGATATACGATATTTATCATTGTGTTTATTGTAACAAAATTCAGCAAATTAACTTGAATTCAGTAGTATATTATAGTTTTTTGTTTTCTTAAGAAGCGTTCAATTGAGCCTACAAAGTGCGACCGATTTAATTCGATAGAATCTGTAATAGATCAGGTAAATGATTGTTATTTCGCCTAGGGAAGATACCGCTCACTGCACTCTATCTTGTTAGAAATTGCTTCGGCCTTGCTCAGAGTAAATTTAAAATAAAAAAAGACACGCGCGACATACGCGGGGGGCAGCTCGCTCCGACTGATCAAACTGAACCCAGGATGTAATCACTTGGGTAGGCTAAGCCGAACAGGTAAAGATCATATCTTTCCAGAAATTGTAACCCTGTCCGTCTATAAGTGGCCACTGTTACAGAGCCTTGGGCAGGGTGATCTACTCTGAGAAGTGGCTAAAAAAATAAAACAATAGGAACATTAGTAGCGACGTCATTTCTCTGGCTATGTATGATCGCGTGGAAATTATTGGAAATCTAATTTTTGGCGAATTGAATTTTCGTTTTTAAGAAAAAATTATAGCGTATTTCGGCAAACACATGTTACAGTTATACGTAGTTGTGAACGAATATCTTGAATCTACGCCGATTTTGAACTTGTCCGATCAGTGAATCTTGGTCGCAGCATATTTTGCAGAGCATGAGTCACTGATCGATGGCTCTGCCGAGGCGCAATTCATCTGTGAGTTCGATAAAATGGAATATCTTTTTTTTTCATTGAAACTCACACTGATCAAGGCCGGAAGCAGCTCCTAAAGACAACCAACCAACATCCACTCAATAGCAAAGAAGCTACTATAATGTCTAGTCCCAGCAACTGCACTCCAAACGGTGAACACACATCCCAAATGAAACTGAACCACCTAAAGTGCTGTCAATGGTATCCGACATGGGGGCTTTTTTTAATCTCAATCCGTAAAACTAGTTCTGTATCGGATTCATTTTCCATAGTAGGAATTCGCGTTAGCACTATTATCTGCGTCAGGACAAGACCCGAATGATATTGTTATGAATATATATATATATACATAACCCCTATACCTCGGCTTTTGTTTCAAAACAATTGCTTTTTGAAACAATAGAAAATAATCGTGGGACAATTATTACATAATAGATGCTCCCCAATTAAGAAATTTAATTTGTCAAGCTTGTGCCACAGTTGGACCGCGTTAGTTTAATTCTCACGAGTTCATATTTCGCCATTTTATTTCTTCATTGCCTGTTCTGAAAGAGTCGAATAATTTGACATTTTATTTGTACAAAAGAAGTGGAAGGATAGTGTAACTATCGTCCCGGGTGGATATCATTGACTCAATGCACTTCATTTTTATTTGTCAAGCATGAGCCAGAGACCGAACACGATTATTGGTAATAAAGCAAATTATATCCCGCCATTTTTCTGATACAAAAGCTCTCGTCAGAAAATCTGGCACCAAATTTGAAATGCCCGATCCTAATTATTGGAGCCAATTATGCTAGTTTCTATACCGGTGATGTACGAACAAGGGCTGGGAAATGCGATTCGGTGATTCGAAGGACAGATTATTCGAATCAATCGTGAATCAATTTTTTCACAGGAACAAAAACTTGCTAAATGCAGTGGAATTTTTCATTGTAACGACAAAATGCACTCGATTTTGGTCAAATTCAAAATCGATTGTCTTTTGTCGTTAAAATGAAAATTTTCGCTTTTGGACTTGAGTGTAACTGAAAATACATCGCGTTTAATTCTGTTTAAGCTAATGTTTGTAATTGGTAACTGTAAATTACTTGTTTATCATAATGGAGACCATCAACAGTAATAGTAAAAATGGGATGGGAATTGTTATTTTTATGAAATCAGCGATTCGATTCGAAAAAGTTATTCGTATCAGATACGAATTCCAAATGATTCGGTTTTGCCCAGCCCTAATACGAACGATATTTTGCCAGCATTGTTCGCTTTCACTGGCTGTGCTTGTTTTAATATCTACTATGACTATACAAAAGTACAGAAAATTTACTGGTCATTCGCAGTAATTGCATATTTCCAGAACGCCATGTTGATGAGATTTAAGGGCAATTATGGGCTGCCGATGGATCGCACCTTGGTCATCAACACCCATATTTGTCAAAAAAAAAAAAAATCAATTTTAAATTTTCTTCAATATCGCCAAACAAAATTACTGTCAAAGACCAGTGATTTTGTTGCATTTTTTGTTCCAGTGTACCCAATGACAAAAAACCTTATATTTTACCAACATTTCAAATATATAGGCGATTGAAATGAATGAAAATAGATTTATATATAATATGACAAAATAAAAAATTGCTGGTAATTTTGTTGAACATTACGCGCCGTAGGCGAATGAATATTTTACAGTCATTATAAAATTCACAAATATATCTCTAAAAGCTTTCGATATCTTGACAGTTAATAACCTCCTTCCAATCTTTCAGTGTCCAGCAATGCGGGTTCTTCTGGGCCTTGTAAGCAGATCGATATCTCTGGATGCAACGCGATAGACGGGAGATGCAGATGTTCGACCACCAGAGCCTGTACGAGTCCCTTCCAGTTCAGGAACAAATTGAAATGCACGTTGTACCTGCTGGACATCGAAAGTAAGTTTTTTTGTTTCGTTTAAATTCACTCTAAGTAAGGCCGAAAACATAACTCATAAGTAGGGCCTGGACAAAACCGAATCGTATGGAATTCGGATCTGATTCGAATATTTTTTCGAATCGGATCGAATCACTAATTCTATTTGCATAACAAATATCCCGTCTTCGTATTTTTTTAGTCGGATCTTACGACAACCAGGAAATACGTTGAGACTATTCCAAAGCCATATCTGCAAGGCAAACCCTCAATAAAATACGGAAATTTTTGTGTATTTGAAATTTCATCTGATTGATCTTTCAATTTGGTATTTTCGTTGTTTAATTTGTTAATGAACTCTGAATATTTGAGTTCCGCTGGATTTGTTAGAACCCATGATCTGGTTTATTATAAAATATCCTTTCTACTTTTGGAAAACCGGCTGAAACCGCCGTGTTTACTTTGATAAAAACAGATTATCACGTCATAGAGAAATTCGGAAGCAATTGTGACAGAATAAGAAAAACAGCAGACCTTTTATTGTGATGAAAACAATTTCCTAATATGACTATCACAGGCGAACTTATGCGCTACTTTGGGATTATGATTTCCGGAAAATATCCGGAAATATTTGACCCGATTTCGCCGCCCAGTAAGGAATTATATTTGCCAAGCATGTGCCACATATGGAACGTGCCTTCATCTGCGTGGTTCATCATTGACTCACACTTGACCAGTCATATTTATACAAAATAATTCCGACCGCGAGGTGACCTGCGGGACTGCAGGAGCGGGCTTTGGAATAGCCCTAACGTATTTCCCGCGTGTCATAAGGAGGCTA
Organism: Styela plicata; assembly: GCA_963675895.2. Classification (NCBI taxonomy): domain Eukaryota; kingdom Metazoa; phylum Chordata; class Ascidiacea; order Stolidobranchia; family Styelidae; genus Styela; species Styela plicata. The sequence continues at coordinate 18,494,007 of OZ023152.1, forward strand.
CTAAATTGAAATAACAAAGTAACTACAAAGTAGCAAGTGATAGATCATCACCCAGAGCAGATACCACTCAAAGCAGTTTTGGGTCTGGGCAATTCGATTCGATAATTCAAATCGATTCGAAGCACAAAGTGTTCGAATCAGTCGTGAATCGGCCATAGGAACAAAAACTGGCCAAATGAAGTGGAATTTTTCATTTTTACGACAAACTGCAATCAATTTTGGTCAAATTTGGACCGAAATCGATTGTATTTTGTTGTTAAAATGAAAAAATTTGCCCTTGGACGGAAGTGTAATTGAAAATGCGTCGCTTTTAAGTCTGTTTAAGCTAATATTTGTAATTTGTAACTTTAAAATTATTAATTATCATGAAAAAGGCAATAATAGTAAAAAGGATATCTTTGTTATTTTTATCGAATCGATCCGATTCAAAAAAATTATCAGAATCAGATTGGATATGATTCGATTTGGCCCAGTCCTGAGGATTTTATTGTAACGATTCATTTTTGAGATTTCCCCAATTAAAACGTAGTTCCTGTCGCTACATTTTGTTGTAGATCTTTATCATATAAGTTGATTCCTTTCGGGTACAGCTCTCGTCCTCACTTAGAGCGAATTTTAAAACAAAAATTGACCCATCAGCTAGTGGCGGTGGTACTTGTTCAATGAATCTAAAATTGAAGGAATTAAAGCCCGTTTTATTGAATTTTTGACTAAAAAAAGGTTTAGAAAGTATTTTTAATGAAGACTAGCTCGAAGCAAGATCGTAAACAAAATCAACCATACGACTACCAGGTTCGATCGTGACTATTCTATGATCCTGTATCATTCAAGGAAGGTTTCAAACTGCGCATTATATGTTACGGTTTGACAATAATTTCGAAAAAATAAGGTGGAAAATGTATAACGAAGGTTGTAAGCAACACTTCCATCAAATAATCGCAAACCATACAAACCCTTAATTTTGACCAGTTTATCTAAAAAGTGGGGCCTTTCATCCATTTTTTTAAATAAATATCCCACACAAAATAAAACTCTGAAAGATTTGATTCGAATGAAATGGTCGGATACTAGATTCGAATATCTTTAATAGAAATAGGTATTAAATATTTTAGATATTTTATTTTGTGAAGCATGAGCCACAGATGGACCGAGCCTTTGTGGCGCGATCCCTCTGTAGCTCCTGCTTTGCAAAATATTTTAAATTAGACTTGTATTGACCGAGTAAACAGTGGATTTTCTGTTATATTTCGCGACTGGAATTTTTCGTTAAAACCGTAAAGTTTCACCGTCTTATGAGAATTGTTATTGTTTATGCTTCATTTATACTCTTCAAACCTACCAAGCATGGTCCATATATATATATCCAATTTCTTAAACTCTGTATATATATGTACCGTGCTCGATCTAGGTATGTGATGTGAAGTCGTGATAGCTTCGGGCGATCAATGTCGCCGGGTTTATTGTTGTGTCACAGTCGACGAGACAATACCGGAAACAACGTTGCGTGCGACGTAAGAATGATCGGAATGTTGCATCACAATCGCACATTACAGATTGACATTGATGCGTCACAAGCCATCTAGAAGTCGCGTAAATATTTACTTTTTCAATCTGTCATGGATATTTTGAACAGCCTATTTGCTTCACCCTGCTGAAACTCTGTGGCGTCGGGAGAGAGATCATAAATATTAGGTTTGAGTCTCAAAATATGAAAACCTCAGAAAACTTGATCGTCGAAGACTCGAGAAGTTCTTTTTATAACGAAAATTTGAAATTTTAAGAGCGAAATCAAATAAAATTAATTGAAATTTTCCGTATCAATGGACCATGATCCCACTAACATCGATTGTGCCTATAATTAACTGCGATGTAGAGGCTTAAAGCTTCACACTCAAACAAAGACAAGCATTGAAAATAACGCAGGTAGAACTGAACGTCACAGAAATCAATTTGTGTGATCCACATGTGATCACGTGGATCACATGTAAATGTGATCCACGTTCAACTTGACTTTTATTAAAACGCACTGAACGTATTTTCATTAAGTATGAGTCACTGATAGATCGCGTCTCCGAGGCGCGGTCTATCCGTAGTTCAGGCTTGACGAAAGGACTTGACTGAGACAAATCCCTGTCGCCGGCGAACGAAACCCGACTCCTCTACAACCCCCAACAGATTGAAACCGAATACCTCGGTCGGTAGCTTTCATCTTTGTTGATCACAGGTGCCCGGCAGGTGTATACCACGCATGTTGTGACGTTTGCATTAAATATTTAAAATTAATTAAAAATTAAAATTGGATTTTTTTTTGGGGGGGAGGGGTTGTTTGCAAATTTTTTATGCCAAATCATGCCGTCCTAGTGGGTATTTCAGGCACAAATTCATTTTCTGAAAATTATCGTTTTTAATGCATATTATGTCCAAAAAATCACGTGGAAAATGAGGTTAATTTGAAATAAAAACTTCCACTTGAATTTGAAGCATTTTTGACGTAATATGCATTAAAAATGATAATTTTCAGTAAATAAATTTGTGCCTGCAGCGCCCACTATGACGGTATAATTTGACCATAAGATTTTTTAAAAATCGCGAACAAAAAACAGAAAGTCGCCGTTAATTGGTTCTTTTTTAGGTTTTACTTTGAATAAACTTTTATGAAACTCTGATGTAGAATATGATCCAACTTATAAGCACTAATATAGCAAATAGCTTAATGAAAAATTAAATCATTAACTAGGGCTGGGAAATTCGATTCGGTGATTCGAATCGATTTGAAGCGCAAGTTGTTCGACTCAGTCGTGAGAAACTTGTTGAGGGAACTAGTATTTTGCATTTTTAACAACGAAATGCAATCGATTTTGGTCAAATTTAACCGAAATCGATGATATTTCGTCGCTAAATTATAAAAAATTGTTGCTCTCAGAGCGAACTGAAAATACATTCTAACTATAAATTTCATTTCTTTATTTCCCCAATGTGGACAGGTTACAAAAGTAAAATGGGATATTTGTTATTTACAAAGAATCAGTGATTCGATCTGATTCGAGAAAATTATTCGGATCAGATTATAATATCAAGTGATTCGGTTTTGCCCAGGCCCCCCCCAACAACTGCAACGTAAGCAAAAACATTCATAGCTGAACTGTTATGCTGGAGCGCAGCGAGAGTTGTCTTCTCTGAGCGGAATTAAAATCATCGACCATTCCTTTGCCTAATCAGAAATTCTATCTTGGCATGCTCGGTAAACAGATTGACCACGCTTTATCGGGCGCGATCCATCATTGACTCATAATTGACAAAAACACTTAGTCTAAATTTTTCTCATCGGATGCCTTTTTTCAACCGCCGACCCGACAAAAAGACGCAAACGTTGGTTTGGTCTTATCCGGATCTGCTTCCGATCTGGTGTTCACTGGTTTTCAATAAAAAAACAAATCAAGTCTTTCTAGTCTGGTGACAGCATATTTAGCGCGCAGGGGCTCATGTTCGACGAAGTTTGAATCCAGGACCTGCTTCTTGTCACACTCATATCAGTTTGGCGCCTGAAATCCAGACCGATTGTGACGTCAATTGTTTATTCTTTATCTGGAATTTCGAGAGTACTTGTGACGTCACACATACTTATCGCATGGTATTGTGTTTTCATAATTTGTTTTTAGGATTAATCCCACTGTAAATGTTATTGTTAATCTAGGTTTTCACAAATTGTATTTGTCAAGTATGGGCCAGGTCAAATCACTTCTAAGTAGCGCGATTTATCTACAGTCCATGCTTGGCGAGACATATTCTGGAACATCTTGGTTGGAGTATCCTGGCCTTTGTTGAGATGTCGAGAACGGCGCATAAAATAAAGTCAGCTTCACCCCTGCGCTATCACCTCTGCGGTAACCACGTCATTTCACAGTAACCGAACTCATGTCATTCATTGTGTGTTATGTCGGCAGCTATCGTCGCTTTCACTACGCCATCACGGTCCGCCGTGGCCATAAATCTCATCAACAAGGCGTTTACGAATTTCAAACTTGTACAAGTACTGCATATGAACAGCGAATTTACCGATCTTTTTCACAGTATATTTATTATTACTATCCCAATCCGAAATTTAATTTCGTCGAGCATGAGCCACAGATGGACCGCGCCTGGGCGGTGACTCATGCTTAACAAAACGCGTTTTGACCATACAGTTAACCGTATTATTTTCATTATACAGAATCCAGGAAAGATTGCACCAATGCAAGGTGCGAGGTTCGTTATTCTCCAAACTGTCCTGAAGATTCCGAACTCGTCGACAGTGTGTGGCCGGCCAGTGAATGTTGTCCACTGCCTAGCACGTGAGTTCACTTTACGAATTATTTCTAAGTGGGCGCTGCAGGCGCAAATTTATTTTCTGTATATTATCGTTTTCAATGCATATTACGTCAAAAAAGCTTCAAAATTACGTTAAAAATGGGGTTAATTTAAAAAAAAAACTCTTACGTAATTTTTTAACCTAATATGGATTAAAAATGATAATTTTTAGAAAATAAATTTGTTCCTACTATGACGGCATAATTTGACTACAAATGTTTTAAAAAATTGCAAACGAACTCCTCCCAAACAAACCTCCCCCACCCCAATTTATTTTAAAATTAAAGCAAGTTTTACTTTACCTGCTTCTTCACCATCCCCCACTTTAATTCTGGAACAATTTTTACACTTTTTCATCCAAAATGCTCCATTTTTCACGCCACCATGTTTTGTTAAGTAACAATACTAAGGGATCAGCCCGACATTGTCCATGCAGATGGAAAAACATGTATGAATTTTCGGTTTAGGTTGGCCTTGAAATTAATGGGAAGACTTATTGAAAACTTATTTTTTTATTATATAAATAGAATTTGCGACATACTCAGTTCGATTCGGTGATTCGGATCGATTCGAAGTACAGATTATTCGAATCAATTTTGAATCGGTCAGAGGAACAAGAGCTTGTTAAATGAAGTGGAATTTTTCATTTTTTTAACGACAAAATGCAATCGATTTTGGTCAAATTGGACCAAAATCGATTGCATTTTGTCGTTAAAAATAAAAAATTCGCTCTTGGACTGGAGTCTATCTGAAAATACATCGCTTTTAAGCCTGTTCATCTAATATTTGTAATTCGTGATTGTAAATTTCTTAATTATCATAACGGAGACCATAATGGTAATAGTAAAAATGGGATAATTGTTATTTTCATGGAAATCGGCGATTCGATCCTACTTGAAAAAATTATCCGAATCAGATTTGAATTCCAAATGATTCGGTTTTGCCTAGCCCTAGTCGAAATGGAAACATTGTGTTGAAATTTTGTGAAAGTCATTTTTGAAATATATTGCGTTCGCATGTTTTTGTTAAATATAAGTAAGTTAAGTGTAAGAGTCGCCAACAGATCGCGCTGCCAAGACGTGTTCAACTTGTCCCTCACGCTTTCTTACTGGAATGAACCCCATCAAATGATAGAGGTGGGTATTCGAATCATGTGCATCTCTTTCGTAACATAACTAAATCAATTACAAATTTCTAGAAGTGGTAGATTTTGCCATCTCCCAGGGCAGATACCACTCACCTTCACTCAATTATAAAGGCCACAAAACACGTGAAGTTGTCTTACCGATGCGTTGCATCGCGTTTCGGGTAACAAAATAAAAACTTTGCTTTAATCGTATTCAGACTCCTACAAAGCACGGACGCACGCAAAGAAACGAGCACTCTTCGTTAGCTTGCATGGCAAACCGTTCGGTTTCATTGTAAAACGTTAGTAAATGCATGCAGAGCATTGCGCTAGCGTGAAACACCAAGGGTAAAATAAAACAAACCTAGGAAAAACGCAACCTACGCACACGTATAGTGCGGCCTTAACTGTTAGGTTGGATACTTAGGTTTGTGATCCTTTTGTCCAAAGTGCAGTTGCAGGTATTACATTTTGTGGCAGATCTCCTTTTTACTATTCTAGTTGTTGGTTTGTCCGATTTCCTGGAAAATAAAAAAATTCGTTTCTAAAAGTTGTATTTCTACTCGCAGATGTTCCTGCCGCAAAGATAGATGCAAACAGATTCTGTGCAGAAGAGGATTCGAAAAAGTTCTTATCCGGAAAGCGACCGGGGTTCCTGGCCAATGTTGCGATCAATATCAATGCAAACCGGAAAGTGAGTCTCATAATTAGAAATTCGATATTGAGGATTTTGACCAAGAGCTGGAGGCATTGATCATTTGCGACTATCTGACGGATTTTACTCGCTGCTGCCTGTGTAGGCGCGGGTTTTGCCCATGACAGATACAGGATACAACTCACTGATCTCAATTATAACTGTTTAGTACTAGGAAGTTCCTCAGTCAAAGAGTGGTTGCTAGATAGGATTTGATGATGCTTATGATTTTTATCTTTTTTGCGTTCTTTTTGAGTCATTATATAAAGAACTTCTTGAATGGTTGAAATCATCCCAGATACTTAAAATCTGAATATTTCAGTGCGCGTTTTGCTACATTGCGCAAATACGGCACGAGACCGAAATTCCGATAATTGAATAATCAAAGCTATATTTAAATTTCTATATCTACAGAAGACCAATGCAGTGACGTCATCTGCCAACCAGTAAACCGTAACGTCACATGTCCTGGTGATAGTGTCATGATTACGGACAGAATGTCAAAAGATGGATGCTGCCACCTACCGGACAAGTGAGTACACATATTTTTTTCCAAATTCACTCTTAGGAAAGAGTGGAGCAGTACGTAGAAATAGCACTTTACGTCAGCTCTTATTGAAAACGCAACAAATGCAATGTCAGCAACTGTGCTTTCAATGGGAAGCGTCCAAAACAAAACAGAACCGCAGAGTGCAGTCACTTTGACGTTATATGTTCGTTTGTCACCGGCCAGAATATCCTTACTCGTGACTAGGGCTGGGCAATTCAATTCGGTAATTCGAATCGATTCGAAGCTCGATTTATTAGATTCAATCGCGAATTGCTGATGGGAACAAAACTTTTCAAATGAACTAGAATCAAATTTGACCAAAATCGATTATATTTCGTCGTTAAAATATGAAAATCGTTGCTCCTAGTGTGAATTGAAAATACCATATAAACTATGAATTTCTTTATCTTCACGATGTGAGAAGGTAAAATAGTGAAAATGGGATATTTGTTATATACATATAATTAGTCATTAGATCTGATTCGAAAAATTATTCGAATCATATTCGAATTCTATATGATTCGGTTTTACCCATCCCTACTCCTGACGTTGAGCTAAGCGTTTCCGAAACGTTTTCAAATGACACATCCAATATTTTTGATGGGTTCGTTGCGTGGCATTTCCACTTTGCCCGCGTTATCCATGAAATATTAAAGATGTGAGCGCACCAATAATTTCCGGTTACGCGTATATATATATATATATATATTGTTTAATATAGCGCTCACATGCGTCCATAGACAAATTAATCTTTGCGTTCAACTCGACCAAACCTCTTAGTAATATTATCACCTCTTCTATACATACAACTGTAGTAAATAGACGTTCTTTAAAGTGATTTTATCTGGTGATGTGGAAATAAACAAACTATGCAATCGGCCATTCCGCCCATCATGTATGGGCTGTCGATTGAACGCTATAACCAAGGTCCAGCCCATCAAATGTTCACACTTTAACTTCAACTTTTGTGCATTTTTATAATTTTCATTGCAACTCTGACGCATTTACTGTCGTTTTAATGATTTATTAATATTTTCATGAAATATTGATAATGCGAACGAAATTTCCCAGCGATGTGTTTAATATTTCACTCACAAGGTCAATTGGCACAATTTCTCTTTCGGAAAAGAAGTTTCAATAATTATAATGGTTTGATGTATAATAATGTGAGAAGATCAATTTAATAACATTCAACTGTATGCTGTAAAAAAAGTTATTAAATTTACTGGTCCTTTGCAGTAATTGCATATTTCCAGAGTTAAAAAATCAATGCCAATTATGGGTTGTTGATGGACCGCACCTTCGCGGTGCGTACAATCAACACCCCATATTTGGCCAAAAAAATCAATTTTGAATTTTTTTCCAATACTGCCGAGTAAAATGACTGTCAAAAACCAGTGATTTTGTTGCATTTTGTTACAGTGTATTGTTGACACTGGATACATTCATCTTCGAATCGGACCATTAAGAATCTTATTCGATCTCAAAAATCGGTCGAGGCGTTCAAAAAATTGCTTACATGAGTCTCGGATGCACCGTGCCTTGGCGCGCGCGATATATCAGCGGCTCATTTGCAACGAAGTTTATTCATAATGTTATCCTGATGGATGAAGGATTTTCAAGAATATTTGATCGCAATGAATTATCAGAATCAAATAAGTTTTTGAATCGACTTGAATCCCGAATCAGGTGCTTCGCTCTAATTTGGCAGGAAATTAATGCTTTTCAGCATTTTTCACAAATTTACAATAAACGACGCATGTTTCGTTCAACTCCTCTATGACGTCATTATTAATTTCATCATTTTTGTTATTCTGCCCGCATCCACCCCTTTTCATGTTTCTAAATACTGATACTATGATCTCCATTTAATTCAGGTGTCATTGCAAATCGAGCATATGCCCAGAAACAAAATGTCTAGACGGATATAGACCTATCATTAATGTACGAGGAGATGGAAGTCCCGGCACTTGTTGTGACGTCATTGATTGCGTCAGAGGTGAATACGGTTATTTATTGCATCGTGTGTATTATATTATATGTTATCGACACGAAGTGTTTTGTTGGTTGAGGTAGAAAAATTTATGGCAACTTTGGTTGTATCTTTTTTTTTTTAAATTTCAATTCTGACTAACCCAGGCTGGTAATTCGTTTGAACAGGTTAACCACTGACTATTGTGCATTAAAAAGCAACGAAAAATGTAAAAACAGCGACAAAACCCATGCGGAAAACATGCCATGCAAAACTTGATAAAGTGTAGTGTAGTAGGGAGTGATATTTACCCCGGGCGACCGCGAAACTAGCCACCACTACTACCAATTCCCAACATACGAACCATGCATTTCAGCCACACCAGAGGGAGCCTGTTCAGTCAACGGTTCTATTTACAAACACGGGGAGGAGTTCCGGCCTGAACCATGTCGTAGATGTCAATGTAACAACGGGGTTTATCACTGCAGTATCGAGCAATGTCCTGATCTACCTTGCGAGAAACAATACACACCAGAAGGAAAATGCTGTGCCAAGTGCCGGATCACAATGCAAAGTGAGTGTTTATAGTTTCAGAGTCGAATCGACTGCTTTTGTGAGAATTTTGCAGCACACAAGGGTATTTTCAGGACCACGAGGCAATATTTGTCAAAGATGGCACAATGCATGAATTTACAAACCTTGACCCGAAGCGCTGTAAGGCGGCAGTAACAAGCAGGAAATACAGGGGGGCGCTATTAAGCACTAAATTCAGTCCCTCTCAAATATCCAATATTCAAAATATCAATCTCTCCTCTCACTCCATCCCAAAGGTTTTGTCAATCAGTGGTGACGAAGATGTTGTGCAGAGGTCGACATAAAGTTTTACAACTAAAAATTTGTCGGCCTTTATTGGGAAAAACGAACTAGTTTGAAAAAAAGATTTATAGCAATTGTGTATCGTTCAGTAAATTGTGTGTCGATCACTGCGAGAATATGAATCCTGACCAGAGATAACATGATAAGGGTTTGCTATTGAACAATCTTTTACTTCTACAGAACCAGTCACCACAGTGAAGCCCATTCGCATTTGTACGGATGTTTCTGGTAAGACATATCTACCAGGTGATGTCTGGTTCCAAGATCCATGTACCAGGTGCGTTTGCAAGGGAAATGGTCCGAAATGTGTTGCATCATCGTGTCAGAAGAATTGTGAGAATCCGAGGCCAGTGGAAGGGGAGTGCTGCGGGATATGCGATGGTATGTTGAAGGTTTTGCATTATGTTTTTTCCCTTTCTCCTAGTATTCCGTCGTTAACATTTATTCTTTCATAAGTCTCAAACATTTATGTCTTTCTTTGTATAGCGTTCATGTCGTTTTCTTCGTTAGTTTTAGCACTTATGCTCTCATTTCGTTGTAGATGCCTTCTTCGTTTCGTCGTCTATATGGCTTGGCAATTAGAAACGATTCGAAGTGTAGATTATTCGAATCGATTTTGAACTGGTCATAGGAACAAAACCTAGATATAAATAAAGTTCAATTTTTCATTTTTAACGACAAAACGCATTCAAATTTGACCTAAATCGATTGCATTTCGTCGCTAAAAATCCATTCCTAATCCACTTAAAATAAACGATTCTCGATTGATTCGAATAAGTTGTGCTTCGAATCAGCGAATGGAATTGCCCAGCCCTACTTGGTGGATGTGACTCTTCGGCTTACGCTGCGTCACTAAGTTCCGTATTTTACATTCAGAACCAACTTACGTGACAATTCCTTCATCTAAATCTTGTCCATCAATGAACGGTTGTCGGTTAACCGGATCGGAATGTCCATTCGGTTTCAAGTCAGACGACTACGGATGCCGGATTTGTAAATGCAGAAAAAGTGAGTAGTTTCGGTGTTGTTGGTAACTTTGGAGATTGGAGAGGTTGATATTCGTGGATAGTAATTTGGTGGTCATGATGGCCTAGTGGTTACCATGTTGGTATCGCAGGTTAAATATCTCGGACTCGAGTCCCGTCGAGTCCGGATCGTTAATCCATGCCTACCACTCAACTCAAGGTGTAATAACTCTGGGTAGGCTAAGTCGAAGAAAAGATCATATCTTTCCAACAACTCTGACCCTGTCCGTTTAAGGGATCCACTCCACGAAGTGGCTGTAAAATAAATTGGATCTTTTTAACATATATATTGAACTTAGGTTGACTTCATTTAAGCTTCTCATCTTACTTAAAAGTGAAATTTTATGAAGCAACTCATAGCAGGTCACCATTGTCGTTGTTAGCTTTTATCTGAACTTCAGTTTGCCAGGTGAGATCTGAGGACCCCCCACCCACCAAAAACCTATATACCGCTTTATGGCGAAAAACTGCATATCATGTTGAACGGCAACGGCACTTCAACTTGACAGAATATTGTTTTTTCTTCGGATGTTCGGGATGTTCATGTTTTTTTCTTGGGATGTTCGAAAAAAATTTAAAACCATTCAAAACAAAAATTTTGAACGTTTTCCACAGTTTGTTGTCACAATAAAAAAAATATTTTTTTCTTCAGCAAAAGATATATCATGATACATTGCCCGTTGCTAAATTTTTTTTCTGATGAAACTCATTTTCTTCGGGTGTCTGAGTAGCAAAGTAGCTGGCATTCTGCCAGTACTTTAAGCACTTTAGGTAGAAACTTTCCTCGTAGTACTGAACCTCTTCTGTGTGTTAATCGTATCCTTGTATATGGTTGTCAGTCGATTCCTTCCAAGCGCAGCGTCAACGTTGCTCAGACTGAAATTTAATAAAATACTCTTTTCTTAATAATCAGAATCTGAAGTCTGTCAGTCCATGTCAGCCTGCAAGCTCAGCTGTGCGAAGGGTTTCGTAACCAACGACATTGGCTGTGAGATTTGTCAGTGCAAGCGAACTCGGACATGCAAGAATATGACGTCATGTGAAAAAGAATGCCCGTTCGGATACAGGTAAGTCGCGCAGAAGCCGCATTTCATGTGTTAAATCTGAAAATAGTTTGAAAGGAGTTGTCTTATAAATACTTCAAAAAGGAAAATTTTATATTGTTGCGTTATTTGATTTCTTGAATATAGCCCAGAGGTAGATACGGGTGTATTATCACTGGAATGGTTCTTGAAAATAAAAAAGAGAAATGAAGATCGAAGGATCTTTGTTCTTAAGATATGTTAGTCACTCGTGAGTAGGACTGGGCAATTCGATTCAGTGATTCGAAACTATTCGAAATACAGATTATTCCAATCATTCTTGAATTGGTCATAGGAACAAAAACTTGCTAAATAAAGTGGAATTTTTAACGACAAAATACAATCGATTTTGTTAAAATGAAATCTGTCAAAGCTAACATTAATAATCCGTAAATATAATTTGCTTGCTTTTCATAATGGAGGCAATAATATTAAAAGTAAAAAAGGGATATTTGTTATTTCATGAAGTGGATCCGATTCGATTCAATTCTAAAAAAATATCCGAATCAAATTCGACTTTCAAATGATTCGGTTTTGCCCAGACCTAGTCGGTGGTTTTCGGTCAGTTAGTTGAATCATTTTAGACTCTTGTTTTGTCCTTGCTTGAAAATGATATCATGAACAACGATGGTCAGATGGTTTATTATCTGCTCACTGCACTCACTATAGCTTTTAATATTTGTTCAGGAAGCTTCTAGTGTAAACGTTGGCACCACATATTGCAATAGTTCTTTGCCATAAAAATGGCCGTTAGTTGCCGCCTTTCAGATGCTGCTTTCGGCCTTGTTTGTAATAAACTTCGATAAAATATGAAACAATTATTTTTATTTCAGGAAAGATCGGAACGGTTGTCCGAAATGTCGGTGCAGAAGATGTCTGGATGTTGTTGCAACTTGTGATAAACAATGCAAGCACGGTAGAACGGTGAGATACAATTTTATATCGTTTCTGGCTGATGATATTTTTGCTGACATCAGCGATTTTTTATTATCTAATACTGATGACATCAGCAATTTTCATTAAATCTAATGTTGATACCATCAGCAATTCATAGCTATTATTGATGACATCAGCTAGTTTATTCTAATATTGGGAACATCAGCAAATTTTATTCTATCACTGATGACGTCAGCAATTTTATCTCTTGTTGATGTCATAAGCAGATTTCACAGTATTGGTGATCATAGCAGCCTTTTTACACTGCCTTTGCTATTGATGACATCAGCATTTTTTAAAAATTTACCAGATGAACAAGTACGGATGTGAAATATGCAAATGCCGATCCGAACCTGAGCCTCAGATCAGCTCGGAATCATTGCGTTCCCGGTCGTGCAACGATGACGAAATAAAACGAGACGACGGGGAATCCTGGACCGTTAGTGGGCGCCAGTGTGTTTGTCGTCGTGGAGTGATATTGTGCGACATGATTGAATGTCCCGTGCCACATTGTGACCACCCTATCATAAAGGAAGGATTTGTATGCGCCGTCTGTCCAGGTTTGTGACTCTATTTGAAATTTGGTAAATTTTGGGCCAGTCATTGAAGCCCGGTTCAATCAGTGAACTTTTTGAAATACGCTCAGAGCTACACATCGCTGATTGCTATTCGTGAAGAAGAAGAAGATTCAGGTCCCTTGGTGAAGAGTTATATGTTATAGGATCGCAGAACACCTCTCCGACATAAGGTGGTTCACGCAGTCAACGGCCAGAGTTTCCTCTACCAGCCATGTCCATATACATTTAATATTAGTGAAAGTTATATCCTCCACATCAGAATTCAAACTGGCATCTTCATGAGAGGTCGTGGTTCGCCTTATAGTTGAAGCCGTGGTATCGTTTTCTCTCGTTCTTATCGACAGACATATGTTACTGCCTCGAGGATTTTAATCTTCACCTTCTAATTGTAATTAACTGTCACTCTCGAAATGCTTTCATGTCAATTTCATGGACAAAACAAATTACATTTCAATCTCTGTATCTTCAGACTCCACCCCATATGTCGGTGATCGGATGAAATGCGGTGAACGGATAGATGGAGAATCATGGGAGGTGGACTCATGCACCACCTGTGTATGTAATGCCGGACGTATTATGTGCACTTACCAGCGATGTGAACCGGCACCCTGCGCCCGACCGGTGTATAAAGAGGGACATTGCTGTCCCACGTGTCCAGGTTAGTAGCTGGATCTAATGATCAGAATAAATCTAATGCGAATCTTACATTCTGGTTTGTGTTGCGTAAGGCTGGGAAATTCGATTCGATGATTCGAAGCAAAATATATACAAATAGATCGTTTTCCAAAATATGAAAATTGTCGCTCTTAGATATGGCACGTGAATTGGATATAAACTTTAAATTTCTTGATTTTCCCAATGACAGTTGTAATAGTAAGAATGAGATATTTGTTAATTACATCGAATTCGTGATTCGATCTGATTCGAAAAAATAATTTGAATTAAATTCGAACTTCAAATACCTCGGTTTTGCCCAACCCTGGTGTTGTGCTAGTAGGTAGTATTGTCCATGATGCAGCGATATCATGTTTTTGAGTTGATTTATGATAAATGTGACTGCTTCCCATCTGCTTATGGGACTGGAAGGGTCAACACGTAAACCCAAGTCATTTTAAATAAATTTGTTCTGAGGAACAACAGAGAATTGCAGTCTATCTCGGCGATGGCCCGTGATAAGAAATATTAAAATAATTTTAATCCTAATTTAGAATGCCGATTTTTATTCGGATAAAAAACCTCTATGGTATCTCCATTTAAAAAAAAGATATTTTTTGTTTTTCAGAGATTTCCTCAAACACCTCGCACGTGGGTTTGACATGCACATCTGATTCCGGTACGTCATATTCTTCTGGTACAAGATGGCGGTCGGATAAATGTACAAGTTGCATATGTGACAATGGGAACATCAGGTAGGATATGATTTTATTTTCATTCTGCGGGAGAGAAAAGCTGAGAATACGGTTTACTTATTTTTCGTGTGAAATGACATGATTTATGGAGGGCTAGGGCTGGGGAATTCGATTCGGTGATTCGAATCGATTCGAAACACAAGTTTTCTAATCAATCGTAGGTCGTTCATAGGAACAAAAACTTGCTAAATGAAATAGATTTTTATTTTCAACGACAAAATGTAATCGATTTGGGTCAAATTTGATCAAAATCGATTGCATTTTGTCGTTAAAATATGAAATTGTTGATCTTGAACACGGAGTGCGAATTGACGATACAATTTGTAATAGCAAAAATGGGATATTTGTTATTTACATGGAATTCATGATTCGATCCGATTCGAAAGAATTATTCGAATCAGTTTAAAATTCCGAATGCTTCGGTTTTGCCAGGTCCTACGAAGGACATCATAACCAGAAATTATGTGAACCATTGCGCGCCTGCGAGGTGCCTAACAACCTCCAACCATTCAAGAGAATTAAAGGTGATCGAGTACTCGATGTTTGTTAGTAACACTTTCACTGATTGAATTAACCAAGCGATCAATCGTATGTTTTCAGCTGTTTGCGGAGTCTGGTTTTATATTTTTATGTCACTTTTTCCAATATAAGTGATCGTTAGTTGGCTAATTTAAGGTTCTGCTTCCAAGTATTCTTACAGTGAAAAACCAACACGATTTTTCTGTTCAGATGTTTTGGGGACAAATGTCCGCAAGTTCATAGCTGTTCGAATCCGGTCATCAAGAGAGATCAATGCTGCCCCCAGTGTCTAGGTGAGATATCTTACTATGATTTGGAATACTGGTTTGACTGGATACGATGTAGCAAATAGAAAATTTACTGTTTATTGCCAGTATTTGTATATTTCCGAAAATCATGACCAGAAAAATTCAATGAGTTTATTTAAACTTTCTGCCTAAATTTTCAAATTACCCAAAAGAAAGTTGTAGTTACGCAAACATTTTTGCTACTTCGAATAAAAAATCATACGAAAAGAACCAGATGTATTTTGACCGCTTTCTCTTCTCGTACATTTATGTCCTGTTTTTTGTCTTCCTCATTTCTTCCTAAATTATTTTCCATTATTTCTATCAAATTCATAGAAACCTGGCCTAACTCATATTCACTCTCTACTTATCGCTTCTTCGGTATAAACTCATTCGTTTTATTTCACCTTCCCTCTCTCATCTCAACAATGTCTCTCCAATGCTTTTCTTCATTTTCCATTCAACCTATTTTCGTTTTTTCTTAATCTCTGTTCTATTTCAATTTGGCAAATCTATCTTTTTTAAATCTTGAAACCGAAATATACAAGACCAAAGTCCTAATGAAAACCCTACATTGCAGGTGACATCACCATGAATTCATGTCGCGTAGGAGATCGGACTTACTCACACTCCGAGGTCTGGTCAATGACGTCAGATATCTGCTCATCGTGTTCCTGTGTTCACGGGAATATCTTCTGCAGGAGACAAATCTGCCGCCTGGTTCCCAACAACTGCAAGTGGATTACTAGGAAACCTGGCGAATGCTGTGACGTTTGCGGAAGCTACATTGATGACGTTATAATCGACCCGGAAACAGAGAAAGCGCAAACTGACAGCACAACGATATACATAGTCATCGGTGCAGCAATCGGTGCCGTTATCGTAATCGTTGGTCTTGTTGTTTTGTTTGTTTTATTTAAACGAAGAACAAAAGGTCCGAAGGTAAGCTTGGTTAACATCTGGATACACTTCCATCGTAAATCCATGCCCATCACTCAACCCGGGATGCAAAATCTTGGGTTGGTCGGGTTGAACAGGGAAGCTCGTGGATTTTTAACAACATTAAGGCTTTTCGACTATCTGCCGCGATGGGTATTTCTAGGTTTCGAATAATCTGCTTAATCGGTGTAGAGACGGTGTTTTATTAAAGTTTTATGCCCATTGTTATTCATTTTCACTTCCCAGAAGACATTTGAATAGATATTCAAAATGTTGACAAAACAAACGTGCTATCGCGCTATCTGTAATATTTCTCGAATGATAATATTCCTAATTTCCTTATCATCTTGTATTTTACAGCTTCCATACCAACCAGGCCGTATCGTATCAAGACAAGCAACAGTCGATGCATAATGCAGTAAATAAGTTTCAACTCAGACGCAACGTCTTGAAGCAGCCTCGACGATCGTCAGTTTTTGGCGGGAAAATATTCGTTACGGTTGATGGATTTTATCATTCATGCGTAACCTGACTCTGTGAACTGTGGAGCGTGGATTTGCTCCCGAAACTCAAGAAAACGATGAAGCAGATCGGATATTTATCAGTAGCGATTTCCTTCATCTAGATCAAATTTTTCACTCATCAGTGAGATGTGAGATCTAATTGTGAATTTAGTGAATACAGGACAGGATCCTTTACATCTCTCGATTAGAAACTCACACATGAACATGTCACTGATGGATTGCGCCGCTAAATTCCCGAAAACAAATTTTTGTGCCCTCAACAAAAGTAGACCACATCGTGAGACACATGGAATGTCTCCTGTTTCACTTGCTGGTTTAACATTCCATCTGTGTAACTGTTTGCCATGGTAGGAACCATCAGTTATTTCTTTAAATTATTACGTCACGAAGTACTCCAAAGCGTGACATCATAAACTGCGCCGACAGGCAAAATTTATTGCATTCTTTTAAATTGTATACTTCTTGAATCAAGATTGAAATTATCCGAAACGTCGGCAATTGCACCCTACTCTGATAAATTCCACATCTATCTGAATACCTAAAGTAGTTTGCAATGAGAAGTACCTGCCCTGGGCAAGGATAAAACCATCTCTTTACTTTTTGTAAGAAAGAGCCTAGGGGCATTCAGCAAGTACTACTTTGTGGTGGAAAGCCGTAACCCACGGTTACCTGTCCGTGAGTATTTCTCCAGCAATCCTCCGGCGCATGATGATATCTTGTCACTCATAGGTAGCTACATATATCATAAAGCCATCATACCCAACTGCAGTATGCATTCCGAATTATTACCAGGAACGTCAAACATTCTATTACGTCATCAATGACGTCATTACTCATACTTTTTTCATTTTCGTTTTTGACACTGTGATTCTTATATCTGACGAGTGTAATTATTACGTAAACAATGTTCTTTGAGTCGTAGTATATATGACCAATAGTATTGCTGATTTGTATATATTTCTATTCTTACTTGATTTTTTATATTTCTTTTTTATTTTGTTGATATCACGTGACCTTATTCCTGATTGAGAGATAATAATAAACCTGTACATTGTATTGTTGTTTCATAATGAATTGGTTATACATCGGCGCAGTTCCATTAGTCATAGGGACCCACGTGCGCGAACACAAAAGACAACTTTACATTCCCAACCCGCGAAAAAATACTCTTTGTTCGTTATAAGCATACGAACCTTTTTCCTGAGTTTGGGAATGTGTAATTCGGATTAATTTCCTCCCAGAAAAATTTATCACTCGTGAATCGGTCAAAGGAACAATGTTCTCCGTGACGAAAAGATGGTTTATTTTATGGACGAAATGCGATCACAAATGTTTGATAAAAGCGTTCGTGATCTTAGACAGGAACTGTAATGGTCACTTCACTATTAGCGAATTTCCAGTAATAGATCGTTTTACTATGTAAATGGGGCAAATTATAATAATAAAATGAGATACTTTCCATAACAAATTAGAGTTTCGAAGAGAGTTTTTACAAAATCGATTCGTACTTGCCCAGCCCTTTTTGAGAGTAACGTTAGACTGAGTCTAGGGCTGGGCAATCGGTCATAGGAACAAAACTTGCTAAATGAACTAAAATTTTCATTTTTAACGACGAAATGCGATCGATTTTGGTCAAATTTTGTCATCAAAATATGAAAATTGTTGCTCTCAGACATGCAGTGTCAATTGAATATACACTAAAAACTATATATTTTATATTTTTATTTCAATATTTCGTAATATTGAAAATTGGATTTTGTTATTTATGTATAATTGGTGATTCGACAATATAATGTCGACATATAATAAACATTATAATGAAGTGCAGTGAGTGGTATCTACTCTGGGCAGTGGTGAAGCCATTCACAATTTCTTTCTTTCCATTCACTCAATGTTCTATAAGACACAAAAATACGTCCGCAAATGCTGGAGACTTACAGTAACTCCGGTATTAGCTGGACTGCTTTTGACAACCAGACCATGCATCAGTTCCTCTTCATTTCCTTTTCCTTTGAATCTTTTTTTACCGAGTTCAGCCAAGGCTTGTTTGAATTGTTCGTAATTAATAGTTCTTGCGCCTTTGGCCCTGAAAATTAAATCTGTGTAATGATCAAACGCCTACTATGAACGGGTATTTAAGATCGCTGTAACGTGTTCTTCATATCGTGATTTACTCGATACAATGACGGAAGCATTGCCTGAAAGGGACCAACTAACGACAACAAGATTTACACTGTAACAAAAATGCAATGATTTTACAGCGTCAAAACAGTCATTTCCGCCCAGTAAAAATATACACTGGTGTTTGACCAGTAATATTCACTTTTTCCTTTTTTGTCTCTTTAGCTCATTTTACTCCCTCCAGAATGAGAAATTCTCTCAGAGCGCAATCCGTTTTCCCCCGTGATCACTTACGCCATTTGAGCGTCATTTGATTCGTCTCGCTTAAAATTCGAATTCAATCACTACGCTTTTCGATGGGAGTTGGTTTAAGAAATAGGTCGATGTTTAAATTTTGTCAGGAATATTTCTGCAATGTGTTTTTCAGTATTTCATTTGTGGTAATATTTTCCTATTTCCACTTGCCTTTTTCATTATTATGCTTTTGAGAAGTGAATATATTATTTTATTCCAGAGCGCAGTAAGTGGGACCAAGAAAACTTCATCAGTCAGCATCAGTGATCAGCCTTAGGTACGGGAGGTTTATGTGAATACTGATAATTGTGAAGAAGTATATACCATTCCACGCTATAATTTATGGAACATATAGTGGAGAGAGAAGGGTGGAAAATTTTCACGTATAGAGTCATACGAACACTATTGTCTGCCGCTATATCTCAGTGGTTAGAGCACTGGTCTTGTAAACCAGGGGTCGTGAGTTCGATCCTCACTGGTGGCTTAAAAAGCCCTCCTTCTGGGGAAGTGTCTTTCCTAAAATGACGTTGAGACATGGCTTTTCAAACGGAGTTTATATTAAAATAAACACAACCCGACGAAACATGCTTGTGTCTTGTTTAAATCGCCGAACATGACATCATTTGCAAGTGTACGGCACATCAAATGAAGGTAGCAATTTTTTAGAATTCTCTCACGACAAGAGTATGAAACTTGGCCGTTGTATCACTATCATGACGAATGGCTGCAATTGTGTTTCAAACGTTGTTGAGATTGGTTCACTTTTTGCTTTGTTTCTATTTAGTTTGTCCAGTTTTGATATAATTTGGGTTAATTAGGACCTTTTAGTAAACACTTGTTAGAGTTCAAGGCTTGAGACGCTGGGGCACCAGACATGCGAAACTGGTGCTCTTTTGGGAATACGACGAGGATGGGATTCGAACCCACGCGTGCAGAGCACAATGGATTAGCAGTCCATCGCCTTAACCACTCGGCCACCTCGTCGGTCGTCCGCGCCGTGCGAAGCGTTTTTGACGCGACAACTGTATTGCAAAGCAATGACATGGTTCTAGGAAACAAAAAAATGGCAACCGAGCAATCGAGGCAGAGAATATAGAAGCGGGGCTGTACCTAGTATTTACCCACCCTCAGTTGCGGTGGAGGACAGATAGTGAGTTGGAAATTTTCTGTGTGGTAATGGGGCGTGCCTCAGATGGTGGAGCGCGTTTTTAGCATGTGCGAAGTACCGGAATCGATGCTGTGCGTCACCAAGTTACAAGTATCTATCTGATTCATCACCGTCGCACTTCGATTTTTTCTTAAACAATGTGATAAACATAAGCGCACGCAAAGCCAATGACCTTTGAATTGCAGTAAAAAAGAGAAGTGGGTTGAAAAAGCCTTGCACTGGCAGCGGTGGGATTCGAACTCACGCCATCGAAACGACTGGGGCCTTAAACCAGCGCCTCAAACCGCTCAGCCACGCTACCCCGCACCGGCGAAGGCATTAACACTAGTTGCAATTCGCTAATCACAAAAATATAATATGAATCTTTTGCGCACACGATAAAAATTCAGGATAGAGATGCCGGGGATCGTACCCGGGGCCTCACACATGCAAAGCGTGCGCCCTACCACTGAGCTACATTCCCCTCTAGCGCCTACGTGCAAAATGACTGTTTGAATCACAAAACACAACCATCATAACACAAGTATATGAAAATATACGCGAGAAATATCGATGTCATCGTGAAAAGATCACCTTGTAAGCCATATAAACTGAAATAACATTAGATGGAAAGATTTTTTGACGGGAATAATGTTTGCATGAAACTGACTCACTCACACGTTATTTGTGTGAGGCAAAGAGTCGACATGGTGCTACAAAAAAGACCATCTATATATGCGTTACGTTGTCGGCAGGATTCGAACCTGCGCGGGCAGAGCCCAACAGATTTCTAGTCTGCCGCCTTAACCACTCGGCCACGACAACTGGTCAATTATGGAAATCGTCGTTACAATGTAAAGTTTGAGAAATAGGTCGATGTTTAAATTTTGTCAGAAATATTTCTGCAATGTGATTTTCAGTATTTCATTTGTGTTAATATTTTCCTATTTCCACTTGCCTTTTTCATTATTATGCTTGTGAGAAGTGAATATATTATTTTATTCCAGAGCGCAGTAAGTGGGAGCAAGAAAACTTCACCAGTCAGCATCAGTGATCAGCCTTAGGTACGGAAGGTTAATGTGAATACTGATAATTGTGAAGAAGTATATACCATTCCATGCTATAATTTATGGAACAGATAGTGGCAAGAGAAGGCTGGAAATTTTCACGTATAGAGTCATACGAGCGCTATTGTCTGCCGCTATAGGTCAGTGGTTAGAACACTGGTCTTGTAAACCAGCTGTCGTGAGTTCGATCCTCACTGTCGGCTTAAAAAGCCCTCCTTCTGGGGAAGTGTCTTTCCTAAAATGACGTTGAGACATGGCTTTTCAAACGGAGTTTATATTAAAATAAACACAACCCGACGAAACATGCTTGTGTCTTGTTTAAATCGCCGAACATGACATCTTTTGCAAGTGTACGGCACATCAAATGAAGGTAGCAATTTTTTAGAATTTTCTCACGACAAGAGTATGAAACTTGGCCGTTGTATCACTATCATGCGAATGGCTGCAATTGTGTTTCAAACGTTGTTGAGATTGGTTCACTTTTTGCTTTGTTTCTATTTAGTTTGTCCAGTTTTGATATAATTTGGGTTAATTAGGAACTTTTAGTAAACACTTGTTAGAGTTCAAGGCTTGAGACGCTGGGGCACCAGACATGCGAAACTGGTGCTCTTTTGGGAATACGACGAGGATGGGATTCGAACCCACGCGTGCAGAGCACAATGGATTAGCAGTCCATCGCCTTAACCACTCGGCCATCTCGTCGGTCGTTCGCGCCGTGCGAAGCGTTTTTGACGCGACAACTGTATTGCAAAGCAATGACATGGTTCTAGGAAACAAAAAAATGGCAACGGAGCAATCGAGGCAGAGAATATAGAAGCGGGGCTGTACCTAGTATTTACCTACCCTCAGTTGCGGTGGAGGACAGATAGTGAGTTGGAAATTTTCTGTGTGGTAATGGGGCGTGCCTCAGATGGTGGAGCGCGTTTTTAGCATGTGCGAAGTACCGGAATCGATGCTGTGCGTCACCAAGTTACAAGTATCTATCTGATTCATCACCGTCGCACTTCGATTTTTTCTTAAACAATGTGATAAACATAAGCGCACGCAAAGCCAATGACCTTTGAATTGCAGTAAAAAAGAGAAGTGGGTTGAAAAAGCCTTGCACTGGCAGCGGTGGGATTCGAACCCACGCCATCGAAACGACTGGGGCTTCAAACCAGCGCCTCAAACTGCTCAGCCACGCTACCCCGCACCGGCGAAGGCATTAACACTAGTTGCAATTCGCTAATCACAAAAATATAATATGAATCTTTTGCGCACACGATAAAAATTCAGGATAGAGATGCCGGGGATCGTACCTGGGGCCTCACACATGCAAAGCGTGCGCCCTACCACTGAGCTACATTCCCCTCTAGCGCCTACGTGCAAAATGACTGTTTGAATCACAAAACACAACCATCATAACACAAGTATATGAAAATATACGCGAGAAATATCGATATCATCGTGAAAAGATCACCTTTTAATCGAAGCCATATAAACTGAAATAACATTAGATGGAAGGATTTTTTGACGGGAATAATGTTTGCATGATACTGACTCACTCACACGTTATTTGAGTGAGGCAAAGAGTCGACATGGTGCTACAAAAAAGACCATCTATATATGCGTTACGTTGTCGGCAGGATTCGAACCTGCGCGGGCAGAGCCCAACAGATTTCTAGTCTGTCGCCTTAACCGCTCGGCCACGACAACTGGTCAATTTTGGAAATCGTCGTTACAATGTAAAGTTTGAGAAATAGGTCGATGTTTAAATTTTGTCAGAAATATTTCTGCAATGTGATTTTCAGTATTTCATTTGTGTTAATATTTTCCTATTTCCACTTGCCTTTTTCATTATTATGCTTGTGAGAAGTGAATATATTATTTTATTCCAGAGCGCAGTAAGTGGGAGCAAGAAAACTTCACCAGTCAGCATCAGTGATCAGCCTTAGGTACGGAAGGTTAATGTGAATACTGATAATTGTGAAGAAGTATATACCATTCCATGCTATAATTTATGGAACAGATAGTGGCAAGAGAAGGCTGGAAATTTTCACGTATAGAGTCATACGAGGGCTATTGTCTGCCGCTATAGGTCAGTGGTTAGAACACTGGTCTTGTAAACCAGGGGTCGTGAGTTCGATCCTCCCTGGTGGCTTAAAAAGCCCTCCTTCTGGGGAAGTGTCTTTCATAAAATGACGTTGAGACATGGCTTTTCCAACGGAGTTTATAATAAAATAAACACAACCCGACGAACCATGCTTGTGTCTTGTTTAAATCGCCGAACATGACATCTTTTGCAAGTGTAAGGCACATCAAATGAAGGTAGCAATTTTTTAGAATTCTCTCACGACAAGAGTATGAAACTTGGCCGTTGTATCACTATCATGACGAATGGCTGCAATGGTGTTTCAAACGTTGTTGAGATTGGTTCAATTTTTTCTTTGTTTCTATTTAGTTTGTCCAGTTTTGATATAATTTGGGTTAATTAGGACCTTTTAGAAAACACTTGTTAGAGTTCAAGGCTTGAGACGCTGGGGCACCAGACATGCGAAACTGGTGCTCTTTTGGGAATACGACGAGGATGGGATTCAAACCCACGCGTGCAGAGCACAATGGATTAGCAGTCCATCGCCTTAACCACTCGGCCACCTCGTCGGTCGTTCGCGCCGTGCGAAGCGTTTTTGACGCGACAACTGTATTGCAAAGCAATGACATGGTTCTAGGAAACAAAAAAATGGCAACCGAGCAATCGAGGCAGAGAATATAGAAGCGGGGCTGTACCTAGTATTTACCTACCCTCAGTTGCGGTGGAGGACAGATAGTGAGTTGGAAATTTTCTGTGTGGTAATGGGGCGTGCCGCAGATGGTGGAGCGCGTTTTTAGCATGTGCGAAGTACCGGAATCGATGCTGTGCGTCACCAAGTTACAAGTATCTATCTGATTCATCACCGTCGCACTTCGATTTTTTCTTAAACAATGTGATAAACATACGCGCACGCAAAGCCAATGACCTTTGAATTGCAGTAAAAAAGAGAAGTGGGTTGAAAAAGCCATGCACTGGCAGCGGTGGGGTTCGAACCCACGCCATCGAAACGACTGGGGCCTTAAACCAGCGCCTCAAACCGCTCAGCCACGCTACCCCGCACCGGCGAAGGCATTAACACTAGTTGCAATTCGCTAATCACAAAAATATAATATGAATCTTTTGCGCACACGATAAAACTTTGGGATGGAGATGCCGGGGATTGAACCCGGGGCTTCACACATTCAAAGCGTGCGCTCTACCACTGAGCGACATCCCCTCTAGCGCCTACGTTCAAAATGACTGCTTGAATCACAAAACACAACCATCACAATACAAGTTTATAAAAATATACGCGAGAAATATCGATGTCATCGTGAAAAGATCACCTTGTAATCGAAGCCATATGAACTGAAATAACATTAGATGGAAGGATTTTTCGACGAGAATAATGTTTGCATGATACTGACTCACTTACACGTTGTTTGTGTGAGGCAAAGAGTCGGCATGGTGCTACAAAAAAGACCACTTATATATATGCGTTACGTTGTCGGCAGGATTCGAACCTGCGCGGGCAGAGCCCAACATATTTCTAGTCTGTCGCCTTAACCACTCGGCCACGACAACTTGTCAATTCCGGAAATCTTCGTTACAATGTAAAGTTTGAGAAATAGGTCGATGTTTAAATTTTGTCAGTAATATTTCTGCAATGTGATTTTCAGTATCTCTTTCGTGGTAATATTTTCCTATTTCCACTTGCTTTTTTCATTATTATGCTTGTGAGAAGTGAATGTATTATTTTATTCCAAAGCGCAGTAAGTGGGAGCAAGAAAACCTCACCAGTCAGCACCAGTGATCAGCCTTAGGTACGGGAGGTTTATGTGAATACTGATAATTGTGAAGAAGTATATACCATTCCATGCTATAATTTATGGAACAGATAGTGGCAAGAGAAGGGTGGAAATTTTCACGCATAGAGTCATACGGGCGCTATTGTCTGCCGCTATAGCTCAGTGGTTAGAGCACTGGTCTTGTAAACCAGGGGTCGTGAGTTCGATCCTCACTGGTGGCTTAAAAGCCCTCCTACTGGGGTTCTTTGAAAGTGTCTTTCCTAAAATGACGTTGGGCCATGGCTTTTCAAACGGAGTTTATAATAAAATAAACACAACCCGACGAACCGCCCTTGTGTCTTGTTTAAATCGCCGAAAATGACATCTTTTGCAAGTGTACGGCACATCAAATGAAGGTAGCAATTTTTTAGAATTCCCTCACGACAAGAGTATGGAACTTGACCGTTGTATCACTATCATGACGAATGGCTGCAATTGTGTTTCAAACGTTGTTGAGATTGGTTCAGTTTTTTCTTTGTTTCTATCTAGTTTGTCCAGTTTTGATATAATTTGGGTTAATTAGGACCTTTTAGTAAATACTTGTTAGAGTCCAAGGCTTGAGACACCGGGGCACCAGACATGCGAAACTGGTGCTCTTTTGGGAATACGACGAGGATGGGATTCGAACCCACGCGTGCAGAGCACAATGGATTAGCAGTCCATCGCCTTAACCACTCGGCCACCTCGTCGGTCGTTCGCGCCGTGCGAAGCGTTTTTGACGCGACAACTGTATTGCAAAGCAATGACATGGTTCTAGGAAACAAAAAAATGGCAACCGAGCAATCGAGGCAGAGAATATAGAAGCGGGGCTGTACCTAGTATTTACCTACCCTCAGTTGCGGTGGAGGACAGATAGTGAGTTGGAAATTTTCTGTGTGGTAATGGGGCGTGCCGCAGATGGTGGAGCGCGTTTTTAGCATGTGCGAAGTACCGGAATCGATGCTGTGCGTCACCAAGTTACAAGTATCTATCTGATTCATCACCGTCGCACTTCGATTTTTTCTTAAACAATGTGATAAACATACGCGCACGCAAAGCCAATGACCTTTGAATTGCAGTAAAAAAGAGAAGTGGGTTGAAAAAGCCATGCACTGGCAGCGGTGGGGTTCGAACCCACGCCATCGAAACGACTGGGGCCTTAAACCAGCGCCTCAAACCGCTCAGCCACGCTACCCCGCACCGGCGAAGGCATTAACACTAGTTGCAATTCGCTAATCACAAAAATATAATATGAATCTTTTGCGCACACGATAAAACTTTGGGATGGAGATGCCGGGGATTGAACCCGGGGCCTCACACATGCAAAGCGTGCGCTCTACCACTGAGCTACATCCCCTCTAGCGCCTACGTTCAAAATGACTGTTCGAATCACAAAACACAACCATCACAACACAAGTATATAAAAATATACGCGTGAAATATCGATGTCATCGTGAAAAGATCACCTTGTAATCGAAGCCATATGAACTGAAATAACATTAGATGGAAGGATTTTTTGACGGGAATAATGTTTGCATGATACAGACTTACTTACACGTTATTTGTGTGAGGCAAAGAGTCGGCATGGTGCTACAAAAAAGACCACCTATATATATGCGTTACGTTGTCGGCAGGATTCGAACCTGCGCGGGCAGAGCCCAACAGATTTCTAGTCTGTCGCCTTAACCACTCGGCCACGACAACTTGTCAATTTCGGAAATCTTCGTTACAATGTAAAGTTTGAGAAATAGGTCGATGTTTAAATTTTGTCAGAAATATTTCTGCAATGCGATTTTCAGTATCTCTTTTGTGGTAATACTTTCCTATTTCCACTTGCCTTTTTTCATTATATTATGCTTGTGAGAAGTGAATATATTATTTTATTCCAGAGCGCAGTAAGTGGGAGCAAGAAAACTTCACCAGTCAGCATCAGTGATCAGCATCAGTGATCAGCCTTAGGTACGGAAGGTTTAATGTGAATACTGATAATTGTGAAGAAGTATATACCATTCCATGCTATAATTTATGGAACAGATAGTGGCAAGAGAAGGGTGGAAATTTTCACGTATAGAGTCATACGAGCGCTATTGTCTGCCGCTATAGCTCAGTGGTTAGAGCACTGGTCTTGGAAACCAGGGGTCGTGAGTTCGACCCTCACTGGTGGCTTAAAAGCCCTCCTACTGGGGTTCTTTGAAAGTGTCTTTCCTAAGATGACGTTGAGACATGGCTTTTCAATCGGAGTTTATAATAAAATAAACACAACCCGACGAACCATGCTTTTGTCTTGTTTAAATCGCCGAACATGACATCTTTTGCAAGTGTACGGCACATCAAATGAAGGTAGCAATTTTTTAGAATTCCCTCACGACAAGAGTATGGAACTTGGCCGTTGTATCACTATCATGACGAATGGCTGCAATTGTGTTTCAAACGTTGTTGAGATTGGTTCACTTTTTTCTTTGTTTCTATTTAGTTTGTCCAGTTTTGATATAATTTGGGTTAATTAGAACCTTTTAGTAAACACTTGTTAGAGTTCAAGGCTTGCGACGCTGGGGCACCAGACATGCGAAACTGGTGCTCTTTTGGGAATACGACGAGGATGGGATTAGAATCCACGCGTGCAGAGCACAATGGATTAGCAGTCCAACGCCTTAACCACTCGGCCACCTCGTCGGTCGTTCGCGCCTGCGAAGCGTTTTTGACGCGACAACTGTATTGCAAAGCAATGACATGGTTCTAGGAAACAAAAAAATGGCAACCGAGCAATCGAGGCAGAGAATATAGAAGCGGGGCTGTACCTAGTATTTACCTACCCTCAGTTGCGGTGGAGGACAGATAGTGAGTTGGAAATTTTCTGTGTGGTAATGGGGCGTGCCTCAGATGGTGGAGCGCGTTTTTAGCATGTGCGAAGTACCGGAATCGATGCTGTGCGTCACCAAGTTACAAGTATCTATCTGATTCATCACCGTCGCACTTCGATTTTTTCTTAAACAATGTGATAAACATGCGCGCACGCAAAGCCAATGACCTTTGAATTGCAGTAAAAAGAGAAGTGGGTTGAAAAAGCCATGGACTGGCAGAGGTGGGATTCGAACCCACGCCATCGAAATGACTGGGGCCTTAAACCAGCGCCTCAGACCGCTCGGCCACGCTACCCCGCAGCGGCGAAGACACTAGTTGCAATTCGCTAATCACAAAAATATAATATGAATCTTTTGCGCACACGATAAAACTTTGGGATGGAGATGCCGGGGATTGAACCCGGGGCCTCACACATGCAAAGCGTGCGCTCTACCACTGAGCTACATCCCCTCTAGCGCCTACGTTCAAAATGACTGTTCGAATCACAAAACACAACCATCACAACACAAGTATATAAAAATATACGCGTGAAATATCGATGTCATCGTGAAAAGATCACCTTGTAATCGAAGCCATATGAACTGAAATAACATTAGATGGAAGGATTTTTTGACGGGAATAATGTTTGCATGATACAGACTTACTTACACGTTATTTGTGTGAGGCAAAGAGTCGGCATGGTGCTACAAAAAAGACCACCTATATATATGCGTTACGTTGTCGGCAGGATTCGAACCTGCGCGGGCAGAGCCCAACAGATTTCTAGTCTGTCGCCTTAACCACTCGGCCACGACAACTGGTCAATTTTGGAAATCGTCGTTACAATGTAAAGTTTGAGAAATAGGTCGATGTTTAAATTTTGTCAGAAATATTTCTGCAATGTGATTTTCAGTATTTTATTTGTGGTAATATTTTCCTATTTCCACTTGCCTTTTTCATTATTATGCTTGTGAGAAGTGAATATATTATTTTATTCCAAAGCGCAGTAAATGGGAGCAAGAAAACTTCACCAGTCAGCACCAGTGATCAGCCTTAGGTACGGGAGGTTTATGTGAATACTGATAATTGTGAAGAAGTATATACCATTCCATGCTATAATTTATGGAACAGATAGTGGCAAGAGAAGGGTGGAAATTTTCACGTATAGAGTCATACGAGCGCTATTGTCTGCCGCTATAGCTCAGAGGTTAGAGCACTGGTCTTGTAAACCAGGGGTCGTGAGTTCGATCCTCACTGGTGGCTTAAAAGCCCTCTTACTGGGGTTCTTTGAAAGTGTCTTTCCTAAGATGACGTTGAGACATGGCTTTTCAATCGGAGTTTATAATAAAATAAACACAACCCGACGAACCATGCTTTTGTCTTGTTTAAATCGCCGAACATGACATCTTTTGCAAGTGTACGGCACATCAAATGAAGGTAGCAATTTTTTAGAATTCCCTCACGACAAGAGTATGGAACTTGGCCGTTGTATCACTATCATGACGAATGGCTGCAATTGTGTTTCAAACGTTGTTGAGATTGGTTCACTTTTTTCTTTGTTTCTATTTAGTTTGTCCAGTTTTGATATAATTTGGGTTAATTAGAACCTTTTAGTAAACACTTGTTAGAGTTCAAGGCTTGCGACGCTGGGGCACCAGACATGCGAAACTGGTGCTCTTTTGGGAATACGACGAGGATGGGATTAGAATCCACGCGTGCAGAGCACAATGGATTAGCAGTCCAACGCCTTAACCACTCGGCCACCTCGTCGGTCGTTCGCGCCTGCGAAGCGTTTTTGACGCGACAACTGTATTGCAAAGCAATGACATGGTTCTAGGAAACAAAAAAATGGCAACCGAGCAATCGAGGCAGAGAATATAGAAGCGGGGCTGTACCTAGTATTTACCTACCCTCAGTTGCGGTGGAGGACAGATAGTGAGTTGGAAATTTTCTGTGTGGTAATGGGGCGTGCCTCAGATGGTGGAGCGCGTTTTTAGCATGTGCGAAGTACCGGAATCGATGCTGTGCGTCACCAAGTTACAAGTATCTATCTGATTCATCACCGTCGCACTTCGATTTTTTCTTAAACAATGTGATAAACATGCGCGCACGCAAAGCCAATGACCTTTGAATTGCAGTAAAAAAGAGAAGTGGGTTGAAAAAGCCATGGACTGGCAGAGGTGGGATTCGAACCCACGCCATCGAAATGACTGGGGCCTTAAACCAGCGCCTCAGACCGCTCGGCCACGCTACCCCGCACCGGCGAAGACACTAGTTGCAATTCGCTAATCACAAAAATATAATATGAAATCTTTTGCGCACACGCTAAAAAATCAGGATAGAGATGCCGGGGATCGTACCCGGGGCCTCACACATAAAAAGCGTGCGCCCTACCACTGAGCTACATCCCCTCTAGCGCCAGCGTGCAAAATGACTGTTTGAATCACAAAACACAACCATCATAACACAAGTATATGAAAATATACGCGAGAAATATCGATGTCATCGTGAAAAGATCACCTTGTAATCGAAGCCATGTGAACTGAAATAACATTAGATGAAAGAATTTTTTGACGGGAATAATGTTTGCATGATACTGACTCACTCGCACGTTATTTGTGTGAGGCAAAGAGTCGGCATGGTGCTACAAAAAAAAAACCTACATGCGTTACGTTGTCGGCAGGATTCGAACCTGCGCGGGCAGAGCCCAACAGATTTCTAGTCTGTCGCCTTAACCACTCGGCCACGACAACTGGTCAATTTTGGAAATCGTCGTTACAATGTAAAGTTTGAGATATAGGTCGATGTTTAAATTTTGTCAGAAATATTTCTGCAATGTGATTTTCAGTATTTTATTTGTGGTAATATTTTCCTATTTCCACTTGCCTTTTTCATTATTATGCTTGTGAGAAGTGAATATATTATTTTATTCCAAAGCGCAGTAAATGGGAGCAAGAAAACTTCACCAGTCAGCACCAGTGATCAGCCTTAGGTACGGGAGGTTTATGTGAATACTGATAATTGTGAAGAAGTATATACCATTCCATGCTATAATTTATGGAACAGATAGTGGCAAGAGAAGGGTGGAAATTTTCACGTATAGAGTCATACGGGCGCTATTGTCTGCCGCTATAGCTCAGTGGTTAGAGCACTGGTCTTGTAAACCAGGGGTCGTGAGTTCGATCCTCACTGGTGGCTTAAAAGCCCTCCTACTGGGGTTCTTTGAAAGTGTCTTTCCTAAAATGACGTTGGGCCATGGCTTTTCAAACGGAGTTTATAATAAAATAAACACAACCCGACGAACCGTCCTTGTGTCTTGTTTAAATCGCCGAAAATGACATCTTTTGCAAGTGTACGGCACATCAAATGAAGGTAGCATTTTTTTAGAATTCCCTCACGACAAGAGTATGGAACTTGACCGTTGTATCACTATCATGACGAATGGCTGCAATTGTGTTTCAAACGTTGTTGAGATTGGTTCAGTTTTTTCTTTGTTTCTATTTAGTTTGTCCAGTTTTGATATAATTTGGGTTAATTAGGACCTTTTAGTAAATACTTGTTAGAGTCCAAGGCTTGAGACACCGGGGCACCAGACATGCGAAACTGGTGCTCTTTTGGGAATACGACGAGGATGGGATTCGAACCCACGCGTGCAGAGCACAATGGATTAGCAGTCCATCGCCTTAACCACTCGGCCACCTCGTCGGTCGTTCGCGCCGTGCGAAGCGTTTTTGACGCGACAACTGTATTGCAAAGCAATGACATGGTTCTAGGAAACAAAAAAATGGCAACCGAGCAATCGAGGCAGAGAATATAGAAGCGGGGCTGTACCTAGTATTTACCTACCCTCAGTTGCGGTGGAGGACAGATAGTGAGTTGGAAATTTTCTGTGTGGTAATGGGGCGTGCCGCAGATGGTGGAGCGCGTTTTTAGCATGTGCGAAGTACCGGAATCGATGCTGTGCGTCACCAAGTTACAAGTATCTATCTGATTCATCACCGTCGCACTTCGATTTTTTCTTAAACAATGTGATAAACATACGCGCACGCAAAGCCAATGACCTTTGAATTGCAGTAAAAAAGAGAAGTGGGTTGAAAAAGCCATGCACTGGCAGCGGTGGGGTTCGAACCCACGCCATCGAAACGACTGGGGCCTTAAACCAGCGCCTCAAACCGCTCAGCCACGCTACCCCGCACCGGCGAAGGCATTAACACTAGTTGCAATTCGCTAATCACAAAAATATAATATGAATCTTTTGCGCACACGATAAAAATTCAGGATAGAGATGCCGGGGATCGTACCCGGGGCCTCACACATGCAAAGCGTGCGCCCTACCACTGAGCTACATCCCTTCTAGCGCCTACGTGCAAAATGACTGTTTGAATCACCAAACACAACCATTATAACACAAGTATATGAAAATATACGCGAGAAATATCGATGTCATCGTGAAAAGATCACCTTGTAAGCCATATAAACTGAAATAACATTAGATGGAAAGATTTTTTGACGGGAATAATGTTTGCATGATACTGACTCACTCACACGTTATTTGTGTGAGGCAAAGAGTCGACATGGTGCTACAAAAAAGACCACCTATATATGCGTTACGTTGTCGGCAGGATTCGAACCTGCGCGGGCAGAGCCCAACAGATTTCTAGTCTGTCGCCTTAACCACTCGTCCACGACAACTGGTCAATTTTGGAAATCGTCGTTACAATGTAAAGTTTGAGAAATAGGTCGATGTTTAAATTTTGTCAGAAATATTTCTGCAATGTGATTTTCAGTATTTCATTTGTGTTAATATTTTCCTATTTCCACTTGCCTTTTTCATTATTATGCTTGTGAGAAGTGAATATATTATTTTATTCCAGAGCGCAGTAAGTGGGAGCAAGAAAACTTCACCAGTCAGCATCAGTGATCAGCATCAGTGATCAGCCTTAGGTACGGAAGGTTAATGTGAATACTGATAATTGTGAAGAAGTACATACCATTCCATGCTATAATTTATGGAACAGATAGTGGCAAGAGAAGGGTGGAAATTTTCACGTATAGAGTCATACGAGCGCTATTGTCTGCCGCTATAGCTCAGTGGTTAGAGCACTGGTCTTGTAAACAAGGGGGTCGTGAGTTCGATCCTCACTGGTGGCTTAAAAAGCCCTCCTTCTGGGGAAGTGTCTTTCCTAAAATGACGTTGAGACATGGCTTTTCAAACGGAGTTTATAATAAAATAAACACAACCCGACGAACCATGCTTGTGTCTTGTTTAAATCGCCGAACATGACATCTTTTGCAAGTGTACGGCACATCAAATGAAGGTAGCAATTTTTTAGAATTCTCTCACGACAAGAGTATAAAACTTGGCCGTTGTATCACTATCATGACGAATGGCTGCAATTGTGTTTCAAACGTTGTTGAGATTGGTTCACTTTTTGCTTTGTTTCTATTTAGTTTGTCCAGTTTTGATATAATTTGGGTTAATTAGGACCTTTTAGAAAACACTTGTTAGAGTTCAAGGCTTGAGGCGCTGGGGCACCAGACATGCGAAACTGGTGCTCTTTTGAGAATACGACGAGGATGGGATTCGAACCCACGCGTGCAGAGCACAATGGATTAGCAGTCCATCGCCTTAACCACTCGGCCACCTCGTCGGTTGTTCGCGCCGTGCGAAGCGTTTTTGACGCGACAACTGTACTGCAAAGCAATGACATGGTTCTAGGAAACAAAAAAATGGCAACCGAGCAATCGAGGCAGAGAATATAGAAGCGGGGCTGTACCTAGTATTTACCTACCCTCAGTTGCGGTGGAGGACAGATAGTGAGTTGGAAATTTTCTGTGTGGTAATGGGGCGTGCCGCAGATGGTGGAGCGCGTTTTTAGCATGTGCGAAGTACCGGAATCGATGCTGTGCGTCACCAAGTTACAAGTATCTATCTGATTCATCACCGTCGCACTTCGATTTTTTTCTTAAACAATGTGATAAACATAAGCGCACGCAAAGCCAATGACCTTTGAATTGCAGTAAAAAAGAGAAGTGGGTTGAAAAAGCCTTGCACTGGCAGCGGTGGGATTCGAACCCACGCCATCGAAACGACTGGGGCTTCAAACCAGCGCCTCAAACTGCTCAGCCACGCTACCCCGCACCGGCGAAGGCATTAACACTAGTTGCAATTCGCTAATCACAAAAATATAATATGAATCTTTTGCGCACACGATAAAAAATTCAGGATAGAGATGCCGGGGATCGTACCTGGGGCCTCACACATGCAAAGCGTGCGCCCTACCACTGAGCTACATTCCCCTCTAGCGCCTACGTGCAAAATGACTGTTTGAATCACAAAACACAACCATCATAACACAAGTATATGAAAATATACGCGAGAAATATCGATATCATCGTGAAAAGATCACCTTTTAATCGAAGCCATATAAACTGAAATAACATTAGATGGAAGGATTTTTTGACGGGAATAATGTTTGCATGATACTGACTCACTCACACGTTATTTGAGTGAGGCAAAGAGTCGACATGGTGCTACAAAAAAGACCAACTATATATGCGTTACGTTGTCGGCAGGATTCGAACCTGCGCGGGCGGGCAGAGCCCAACAGATTTCTAGTCTGTCGCCTTAACCGCTCGGCCACGACAACTGGTCAATTTTGGAAATCGTCGTTACAATGTAAAGTTTGAGAAATAGGTCGATGTTTAAATTTTGTCAGAAATATTTCTGCAATGTGATTTTCAGTATTTCATTTGTGTTAATATTTTCCTATTTCCACTTGCCTTTTTTCATTATTATGCTTGTGAGAAGTGAATATATTATTTTATTCCAGAGCGCAGTAAGTGGGAGCAAGAAAACTTCACCAGTCAGCATCAGTGATCAGCCTTAGGTACGGAAGGTTAATGTGAATACTGATAATTGTGAAGAAGTATATATACCATTCCATGCTATAATTTATGGAACAGATAGTGGCAAGAGAAGGCTGGAAATTTTCACGTATAGAGTCATACGAGGGCTATTGTCTGCCGCTATAGGTCAGTGGTTAGAACACTGGTCTTGTAAACCAGGGGTCGTGAGTTCGATCCTCCCTGGTGGCTTAAAAAGCCCTCCTTCTGGGGAAGTGTCTTTCATAAAATGACGTTGAGACATGGCTTTTCCAACGGAGTTTATAATAAAATAAACACAACCCGACGAACCATGCTTGTGTCTTGTTTAAATCGCCGAACATGACATCTTTTGCAAGTGTAAGGCACATCAAATGAAGGTAGCAATTTTTTTTTAGAATTCTCTCACGACAAGAGTATGAAACTTGGCCGTTGTATCACTATCATGACGAATGGCTGCAATGGTGTTTCAAACGTTGTTGAGATTGGTTCAATTTTTTCTTTGTTTCTATTTAGTTTGTCCAGTTTTGATATAATTTGGGTTAATTAGGACCTTTTAGAAAACACTTGTTAGAGTTCAAGGCTTGAGACGCTGGGGCACCAGACATGCGAAACTGGTGCTCTTTTGGGAATACGACGAGGATGGGATTCAAACCCACGCGTGCAGAGCACAATGGATTAGCAGTCCATCGCCTTAACCACTCGGCCACCTCGTCGGTTTCGCGCCGTGCGAAGCGTTTTTGACGCGACAACTGTACTGCAAAGCAATGACATGGTTCTAGGAAACAAAAAAATGGCAACCGAGCAATCGAGGCAGAGAATATAGAAGCGGGGCTGTACCTAGTATTTACCTACCCTCAGTTGCGGTGGAGGACAGATAGTGAGTTGGAAATTTTCTGTGTGGTAATGGGGCGTGCCTCAGATGGTGGAGCGCGTTTTAAGCATGTGCGAAGTACCTGAATCGATGCTGTGCGTCACCAAGTTACAAGTATCTATCTGATTCATCACCGTCGCACTTCGATTTTTTATTAAACAATGTGATAAACATACGCACACGCAAAGCCAATGACCTTTGAATTGCAGTAAAAAAGGGAAGTGGGTTGAAAAAGCTTTGCGCTGGCAGCGGTGGGATTCGAACCCACGCCATCGAAATGACTGGTGCCTTAAGCCGGCGCCTTAGACCGTTCGGTCACGCTACCCCGCACCCGCGAAGGCATTAACACTAGTTGTAATTCGCTAATCACAAAAATATAATATGAATCTTTTGCGCACACGATAAAACTTTGGGATGGAGATGCCGGGGATTGAACCCGGGGCTTCACACATTCAAAGCGTGCGCTCTACCACTGAGCGACATCCCCTCTAGCGCCTACGTTCAAAATGACTGTTTGAATCACAAAACACAACCATCACAATACAAGTTTATAAAAATATACGCGAGAAATATCGATGTCATCGTGAAAAGATCACCTTTTAATCGAAGCCATATAAACTGAAATAACATTAGATGGAAGGATTTTTTGACGAGAATAATGTTTGCATGATACTGACTCACTTACACGTTGTTTGTGTGAGGCAAAGAGTCGGCATGGTGCTACAAAAAAGACCACCTATATATATGCGTTACGTTGTCGGCAGGATTCGAACCTGCGCGGGCAGAGCCCAACATATTTCTAGTCTGTCGCCTTAACCACTCGGCCACGACAACTTGTCAATTCCGGAAATCTTCGTTACAATGTAAAGTTTGAGAAATAGGTCGATGTTTAAATTTTGTCAGTAATATTTCTGCAATGTGATTTTCAGTATCTCTTTCGTGGTAATATTTTCCTATTTCCACTTGCTTTTTTCATTATTATGCTTGTGAGAAGTGAATGTATTATTTTATTCCAAAGCGCAGTAAGTGGGAGCAAGAAAACCTCACCAGTCAGCACCAGTGATCAGCCTTAGGTACGGGAGGTTTATGTGAATACTGATAATTGTGAAGAAGTATATACCATTCCCTGCTATAATTTATGGAACAGATAGTGGCAAGAGAAGGGTGGAAATTTTTCACGCATAGAGTCATACGGGGCGCTATTGTCTGCCGCTATAGCTCAGTGGTTAGAGCACTGGTCTTGTAAAACCAGGGGTCGTGAGTTCGATCCTCACTGGTGGCTTAAAAGCCCTCCTACTGGGGTTCTTTGAAAGTGTCTTTCCTAAAATGACGTTGGGCCATGGCTTTTCAAACGGAGTTTATAATAAAATAAACACAACCCGACGAACCGTCCCTTGTGTCTTGTTTTAAATCGCCGAAAATGACATCTTTTGCAAGTGTACGGCACATCAAATGAAGGTAGCAATTTTTTTTAGAATTCCCTCACGACAAGAGTATGGAACTTGACCGTTGTATCACTATCATGACGAATGGCTGCAATTGTGTTTCAAACGTTGTTGAGATTGGTTCAGTTTTTTTCTTTGTTTCTATTTAGTTTGTCCAGTTTTGATATAATTTGGGTTAATTAGGACCTTTTAGTAAATACTTGTTAGAGTCCAAGGCTTGAGACACCGGGGCACCAGACATGCGAAACTGGTGCTCTTTTGGGAATACGACGAGGATGGGATTCGAACCCACGCGTGCAGAGCACAATGGATTAGCAGTCCATCGCCTTAACCACTCGGCCACCTCGTCGGTCGTTCGCGCCGTGCGAAGCGTTTTTGACGCGACAACTGTATTGCAAAGCAATGACATGGTTCTAGGAAACAAAAAAATGGCAACCGAGCAATCGAGGCAGAGAATATAGAAGCGGGGCTGTACCTAGTATTTACCTACCCTCAGTTGCGGTGGAGGACAGATAGTGAGTTGGAAATTTTCTGTGTGGTAATGGGGCGTGCCGCAGATGGTGGAGCGCGTTTTTAGCATGTGCGAAGTACCGGAATCGATGCTGTGCGTCACCAAGTTACAAGTATCTATCTGATTCATCACCGTCGCACTTCGATTTTTTCTTAAACAATGTGATAAACATACGCGCACGCAAAGCCAATGACCTTTGAATTGCAGTAAAAAAAGAGAAGTGGGTTGAAAAAAGCCATGCACTGGCAGCGGTGGGGTTCGAACCCACGCCATCGAAACGACTGGGGCCTTAAACCAGCGCCTCAAACCGCTCAGCCACGCTACCCCGCACCGGCGAAGGCATTAACACTAGTTGCAATTCGCTAATCACAAAAATATAATATGAATCTTTTGCGCACACGATAAAAATTCAGGATAGAGATGCCGGGGATCGTACCCGGGGCCTCACACATGCAAAGCGTGCGCCCTACCACCACTGAGCTACATCCCTTCTAGCGCCTACGTGCAAAATGACTGTTTGAATCACCAAACACAACCATTATAACACAAGTATATGAAAATATACGCGAGAAATATCGATGTCATCGTGAAAAGATCACCTTGTAAGCCATATAAACTGAAATAACATTAGATGGAAAGATTTTTTGACGGGAATAATGTTTGCATGATACTGACTCACTCACACGTTATTTGTGTGAGGCAAAGAGTCGACATGGTGCTACAAAAAAGACCACCTATATATGCGTTACGTTGTCGGCAGGATTCGAACCTGCGCGGGCAGAGCCCAACAGATTTCTAGTCTGTCGCCTTAACCACTCGTCCACGACAACTGGTCAATTTTGGAAATCGTCGTTACAATGTAAAGTTTGAGAAATAGGTCGATGTTTAAATTTTGTCAGAAATATTTCTGCAATGTGATTTTCAGTATTTCATTTGTGTTAATATTTTCCTATTTCCACTTGCCTTTTTCATTATTATGCTTGTGAGAAGTGAATATATTATTTTATTCCAGAGCGCAGTAAGTGGGAGCAAGAAAACTTCACCAGTCAGCATCAGTGATCAGCCTTAGGTACGGAAGGTTAATGTGAATACTGATAATTGTGAAGAAGTATATACCATTCCATGCTATAATATATGGAACAGATAGTGGCAAGAGAAGGCTGGAAATTTTCACGTATAGAGTCATACGAGGGCTATTGTCTGCCGCTATAGGTCAGTGGTTAGAACACTGGTCTTGTAAACCAGGGGTCGTGAGTTCGATCCTCCCTGGTGGCTTAAAAAGCCCTCCTTCTGGGGAAGTGTCTTTCATAAAATGACGTTGAGACATGGCTTTTCCAACGGAGTTTATAATAAAATAAACACAACCCGACGAACCATGCTTGTGTCTTGTTTAAATCGCCGAACATGACATCTTTTGCAAGTGTAAGGCACATCAAATGAAGGTAGCAATTTTTTAGAATTCTCTCACGACAAGAGTATGAAACTTGGCCGTTGTATCACTATCATGACGAATGGCTGCAATGGTGTTTCAAACGTTGTTGAGATTGGTTCAATTTTTTCTTTGTTTCTATTTAGTTTGTCCAGTTTTGATATAATTTGGGTTAATTAGGACCTTTTAGAAAACACTTGTTAGAGTTCAAGGCTTGAGGCGCTGGGGCACCAGACATGCGAAACTGGTGCTCTTTTGAGAATACGACGAGGATGGGATTCGAACCCACGCGTGCAGAGCACAATGGATTAGCAGTCCAACGCCTTAACCACTCGGCCACCTCGTCGGTTTTTCGCGCCGTGCGAAGCGTTTTTGACGACACGCGACAACTGTACTGCAAAGCAATGACATGGTTCTAGGAAACAAAAAAATGGCAACCGAGCAATCGAGGCAGAGAATATAGAAGCGGGGCTGTACCTAGTATTTACCTACCCTCAGTTGCGGTGGAGGACAGATAGTGAGTTGGAAATTTTCTGTGTGGTAATGGGGCGTGCCGCAGATGGTGGAGCGCGTTTTTAGCATGTGCGAAGTACCGGAATCGATGCTGTGCGTCACCAAGTTACAAGTATCTATCTGATTCATCACCGTCGCACTTCGATTTTTTCTTAAACAATGTGATAAACATAAGCGCACGCAAAGCCAATGACCTTTGAATTGCAGTAAAAAAGAGAAGTGGGTTGAAAAAGCCTTGCACTGGCAGCGGTGGGATTCGAACCCACGCCATCGAAACGACTGGGGCTTCAAACCAGCGCCTCAAACTGCTCAGCCACGCTACCCCGCACCGGCGAAGGCATTAACACTAGTTGCAATTCGCTAATCACAAAAATATAATATGAATCTTTTGCGCACACGATAAAAATTCAGGATAGAGATGCCGGGGATCGTACCTGGGGCCTCACACATGCAAAGCGTGCGCCCTACCACTGAGCTACATTCCCCTCTAGCGCCTACGTGCAAAATGACTGTTTGAATCACAAAACACAACCATCATAACACAAGTATATGAAAATATACGCGAGAAATATCGATATCATCGTGAAAAGATCACCTTTTAATCGAAGCCATATAAACTGAAATAACATTAGATGGAAGGATTTTTTGACGGGAATAATGTTTGCATGATACTGACTCACTCACACGTTATTTGAGTGAGGCAAAGAGTCGACATGGTGCTACAAAAAAGACCATCTATATATGCGTTACGTTGTCGGCAGGATTCGAACCTGCGCGGGCAGAGCCCAACAGATTTCTAGTCTGTCGCCTTAACCGCTCGGCCACGACAACTGGTCAATTTTGGAAATCGTCGTTACAATGTAAAGTTTGAGAAATAGGTCGATGTTTAAATTTTGTCAGAAATATTTCTGCAATGTGATTTTCAGTATTTCATTTGTGTTAATATTTTCCTATTTCCACTTGCCTTTTTCATTATTATGCTTGTGAGAAGTGAATATATTATTTTATTCCAGAGCGCAGTAAGTGGGAGCAAGAAAACTTCACCAGTCAGCATCAGTGATCAGCCTTAGGTACGGAAGGTTAATGTGAATACTGATAATTGTGAAGAAGTATATACCATTCCATGCTATAATATATGGAACAGATAGTGGCAAGAGAAGGCTGGAAATTTTCACGTATAGAGTCATACGAGGGCTATTGTCTGCCGCTATAGGTCAGTGGTTAGAACACTGGTCTTGTAAACCAGGGGTCGTGAGTTCGATCCTCCCTGGTGGCTTAAAAAGCCCTCCTTCTGGGGAAGTGTCTTTCATAAAATGACGTTGAGACATGGCTTTTCCAACGGAGTTTATAATAAAATAAACACAACCCGACGAACCATGCTTGTGTCTTGTTTAAATCGCCGAACATGACATCTTTTGCAAGTGTAAGGCACATCAAATGAAGGTAGCAATTTTTTAGAATTCTCTCACGACAAGAGTATGAAACTTGGCCGTTGTATCACTATCATGACGAATGGCTGCAATGGTGTTTCAAACGTTGTTGAGATTGGTTCAATTTTTTCTTTGTTTCTATTTAGTTTGTCCAGTTTTGATATAATTTGGGTTAATTAGGACCTTTTAGAAAACACTTGTTAGAGTTCAAGGCTTGAGACGCTGGGGCACCAGACATGCGAAACTGGTGCTCTTTTGGGAATACGACGAGGATGGGATTCAAACCCACGCGTGCAGAGCACAATGGATTAGCAGTCCATCGCCTTAACCACTCGGCCACCTCGTCGGTCGTTCGCGCCGTGCGAAGCGTTTTTGACGCGACAACTGTACTGCAAAGCAATGACATGGTTCTAGGAAACAAAAAAATGGCAACCGAGCAATCGAGGCAGAGAATATAGAAGCGGGGCTGTACCTAGTATTTACCTACCCTCAGTTGCGGTGGAGGACAGATAGTGAGTTGGAAATTTTCTGTGTGGTAATGGGGCGTGCCTCAGATGGTGGAGCGCGTTTTAAGCATGTGCGAAGTACCTGAATCGATGCTGTGCGTCACCAAGTTACAAGTATCTATCTGATTCATCACCGTCGCACTTCGATTTTTTATTAAACAATGTGATAAACATACGCACACGCAAAGCCAATGACCTTTGAATTGCAGTAAAAAAGGGAAGTGGGTTGAAAAAGCTTTGCGCTGGCAGCGGTGGGATTCGAACCCACGCCATCGAAATGACTGGTGCCTTAAGCCGGCGCCTTAGACCGTTCGGTCACGCTACCCCGCACCCGCGAAGGCATTAACACTAGTTGTAATTCGCTAATCACAAAAATATAATATGAATCTTTTGCGCACACGATAAAACTTTGGGATGGAGATGCCGGGGATTGAACCCGGGGCTTCACACATTCAAAGCGTGCGCTCTACCACTGAGCGACATCCCCTCTAGCGCCTACGTTCAAAATGACT
Source organism: Styela plicata (assembly GCA_963675895.2). Classification (NCBI taxonomy): domain Eukaryota; kingdom Metazoa; phylum Chordata; class Ascidiacea; order Stolidobranchia; family Styelidae; genus Styela; species Styela plicata. Next base: position 18,536,322 of record OZ023152.1, read on the forward strand.
GTTTGAATCACAAAACACAACCATCACAATACAAGTTTATAAAAATATACGCGAGAAATATCGATGTCATCGTGAAAAGATCACCTTGTAATCGAAGCCATATGAACTGAAATAACATTAGATGGAAGGATTTTTCGACGAGAATAATGTTTGCATGATACTGACTCACTTACACGTTGTTTGTGTGAGGCAAAGAGTCGGCATGGTGCTACAAAAAAAACCACCTATATATATGCGTTACGTTGTCGGCAGGATTCGAACCTGCGCGGGCAGAGCCCAACATATTTCTAGTCTGTCGCCTTAACCACTCGGCCACGACAACTTGTCAATTCCGGAAATCTTCGTTACAATGTAAAGTTTGAGAAATAGGTCGATGTTTAAATTTTGTCAGTAATATTTCTGCAATGTGATTTTCAGTATCTCTTTCGTGGTAATATTTTCCTATTTCCACTTGCTTTTTTCATTATTATGCTTGTGAGAAGTGAATGTATTATTTTATTCCAAAGCGCAGTAAGTGGGAGCAAGAAAACCTCACCAGTCAGCACCAGTGATCAGCCTTAGGTACGGGAGGTTTATGTGAATACTGATAATTGTGAAGAAGTATATACCATTCCATGCTATAATTTATGGAACAGATAGTGGCAAGAGAAGGGTGGAAATTTTCACGCATAGAGTCATACGGGCGCTATTGTCTGCCGCTATAGCTCAGTGGTTAGAGCACTGGTCTTGTAAACCAGGGGTCGTGAGTTCGATCCTCACTGGTGGCTTAAAAGCCCTCCTACTGGGGTTCTTTGAAAGTGTCTTTCCTAAAATGACGTTGGGCCATGGCTTTTCAAACGGAGTTTATAATAAAATAAACACAACCCGACGAACCGCCCTTGTGTCTTGTTTAAATCGCCGAAAATGACATCTTTTGCAAGTGTACGGCACATCAAATGAAGGTAGCAATTTTTTAGAATTCCCTCGCGACAAGAGTATGGAACTTGACCGTTGTATCACTATCATGACGAATGGCTGCAATTGTGTTTCAAACGTTGTTGAGATTGGTTCAGTTTTTTCTTTGTTTCTATCTAGTTTGTCCAGTTTTGATATAATTTGGGTTAATTAGGACCTTTTAGTAAATACTTGTTAGAGTCCAAGGCTTGAGACACCGGGGCACCAGACATGCGAAACTGGTGCTCTTTTGGGAATACGACGAGGATGGGATTCGAACCCACGCGTGCAGAGCACAATGGATTAGCAGTCCATCGCCTTAACCACTCGGCCACCTCGTCGGTCGTTCGCGCCGTGCGAAGCGTTTTTGACGCGACAACTGTACTGCAAAGCAATGACATGGTTCTAGGAAACAAAAAAATGGCAACCGAGCAATCGAGGCAGAGAATATAGAAGCGGGGCTGTACCTAGTATTTACCTACCCTCAGTTGCGGTGGAGGACAGATAGTGAGTTGGAAATTTTCTGTGTGGTAATGGGGCGTGCCGCAGATGGTGGAGCGCGTTTTTAGCATGTGCGAAGTACCGGAATCGATGCTGTGCGTCACCAAGTTACAAGTATCTATCTGATTCATCACCGTCGCACTTCGATTTTTTATTAAACAATGTGATAAACATACGCACACGCAAAGCCAATGACCTTTGAATTGCAGTAAAAAAGGGAAGTAGGTTGAAAAAGCTTTGCGCTGGCAGCGGTGGGATTCGAACCCACGTCATCGAAATGACTGGTGCCTTTAACCAGCGCCTCAAACTGCTCAGCCACGCTACCCCGCACCGGCGAAGGCATTAACACTAGTTGCAATTCGCTAATCACAAAAATATAATATGAATCTTTTGCGCACACGATAAAACTTTGGGATGGAGATGCCGGGGATTGAACCCGGGGCCTCACACATGCAAGGCGTGCGCTCTACCACTGAGCTACATCCCCTCTAGCGCCTACGTTCAAAATGACTGTTCGAATCACAAAACACAACCATCACAACACAAGTATATAAAAATATACGCGTGAAATATCGATGTCATCGTGAAAAGATCACCTTGTAATCGAAGCCATATGAACTGAAATAACATTAGATGGAAGGATTTTTCGACGAGAATAATGTTTGCATGATACTGACTCACTTACACGTTGTTTGTGTGAGGCAAAGAGTCGGCATGGTGCTACAAAAAAAACCACCTATATATATGCGTTACGTTGTCGGCAGGATTCGAACCTGCGCGGGCAGAGCCCAACATATTTCTAGTCTGTCGCCTTAACCACTCGGCCACGACAACTTGTCAATTCCGGAAATCTTCGTTACAATGTAAAGTTTGAGAAATAGGTCGATGTTTAAATTTTGTCAGTAATATTTCTGCAATGTGATTTTCAGTATCTCTTTCGTGGTAATATTTTCCTATTTCCACTTGCTTTTTTCATTATTATGCTTGTGAGAAGTGAATGTATTATTTTATTCCAGAGCGCAGTAAGTGGGAGCAAGAAAACTTCACCAGTCAGCACCAGTGATCAGCCTTAGGTACGGGAGGTTTATGTGAATACTGATAATTGTGAAGAAGTATATACCATTCCATGCTATAATTTATGGAACAGATAGTGGCAAGAGAAGGGTGGAAATTTTCACGTATAGAGTCATACGAGCGCTATTGTCTGCCGCTATAGCTCAGTGGTTAGAGCACTGGTCTTGTAAACCAGGGGTCGTGAGTTCGATCCTCACTGGTGGCTTAAAAGCCCTCCTACTGGGGTTCTTTGAAAGTGTCTTTCCTAAAATGACGTTGGGCCATGGCTTTTCAAACGGAGTTTATAATAAAATAAACACAACCCGACGAACCGCCCTTGTGTCTTGTTTAAATCGCCGAAAATGACATCTTTTGCAAGTGTACGGCACATCAAATGAAGGTAGCAATTTTTTAGAATTCCCTCGCGACAAGAGTATGGAACTTGACCGTTGTATCACTATCATGACGAATGGCTGCAATTGTGTTTCAAACGTTGTTGAGATTGGTTCACTTTTTGCTTTGTTTCTATTTAGTTTGTCCAGTTTTGATATAATTTGGGTTAATTAGGACCTTTTAGAAAACACTTGTTAGAGTTCAAGGCTTGAGGCGCTGGGGCACCAGACATGCGAAACTGGTGCTCTTTTGAGAATACGACGAGGATGGGATTCGAACCCACGCGTGCAGAGCACAATGGATTAGCAGTCCATCGCCTTAACCACTCCGCCACCTCGTCGGTTGTTCGCGCCGTGCGAAGCGTTTTTGACGCGACAACTGTACTGCAAAGCAATGACATGGTTCTAGGAAACAAAAAAATGGCAACCGAGCAATCGAGGCAGAGAATATAGAAGCGGGGCTGTACCTAGTATTTACCTACCCTCAGTTGCGGTGGAGGACAGATAGTGAGTTGGAAATTTTCTGTGTGGTAATGGGGCGTGCCTCAGATGGTGGAGCGCGTTTTAAGCATGTGCGAAGTACCTGAATCGATGCTGTGCGTCACCAAGTTACAAGTATCTATCTGATTCATCACCGTCGCACTTCGATCTTTTCTTAAACAATGTGATAAACATACGCACACGCAAAGCCAATGACCTTTGAATTGCAGTAAAAAAGGGAAGTAGGTTGAAAAAGCTTTGCGCTGGCAGCGGTGGGATTCGAACCCACGTCATCGAAATGACTGGTGCCTTTAACCAGCGCCTCAAACTGCTCAGCCACGCTACCCCGCACCGGCGAAGGCATTAACACTAGTTGCAATTCGCTAATCACAAAAATATAATATGAATCTTTTGCGCACACGATAAAACTTTGGGATGGAGATGCCGGGGATTGAACCCGGGGCTTCACACATTCAAAGCGTGCGCTCTACCACTGAGCGACATCCCCTCTAGCGCCTACGTTCAAAATGACTGTTTGAATCACAAAACACAACCATCACAATACAAGTTTATAAAAATATACGCGAGAAATATCGATGTCATCGTGAAAAGATCACCTTGTAATCGAAGCCATATGAACTGAAATAACATTAGATGGAAGGATTTTTCGACGAGAATAATGTTTGCATGATACTGACTCACTTACACGTTGTTTGTGTGAGGCAAAGAGTCGGCATGGTGCTACAAAAAAAACCACCTATATATATGCGTTACGTTGTCGGCAGGATTCGAACCTGCGCGGGCAGAGCCCAACATATTTCTAGTCTGTCGCCTTAACCACTCGGCCACGACAACTTGTCAATTCCGGAAATCTTCGTTACAATGTAAAGTTTGAGAAATAGGTCGATGTTTAAATTTTGTCAGAAATATTTCTGCAATGCGATTTTCAGTATCTCTTTTGTGGTAATATTTTCCTATTTCCACTTGCTTTTTTCATTATTATGCTTGTGAGAAGTGAATGTATTATTTTATTCCAGAGCGCAGTAAGTGGGAGCAAGAAAACTTCACCAGTCAGCACCAGTGATCAGCCTTAGGTACGGGAGGTTTATGTGAATACTGATAATTGTGAAGAAGTATATACCATTCCATGCTATAATTTATGGAACAGATAGTGGCAAGAGAAGGGTGGAAATTTTCACGTATAGAGTCATACGAGCGCTATTGTCTGCCGCTATAGCTCAGTGGTTAGAGCACTGGTCTTGTAAACCAGGGGTCGTGAGTTCGATCCTCACTGGTGGCTTAAAAGCCCTCCTACTGGGGTTCTTTGAAAGTGTCTTTCCTAAGATGACGTTGGGCCATGGCTTTTCAAACGGAGTTTATAATAAAATAAACACAACCCGACGAACCGCCCTTGTGTCTTGTTTAAATCGCCGAAAATGACATCTTTTGCAAGTGTACGGCACATCAAATGAAGGTAGCAATTTTTTAGAATTCCCTCGCGACAAGAGTATGGAACTTGGCCGTTGTATCACTATCATGACGAATGGCTGCAATTGTGTTTCAAACGTTGTTGAGATTGGTTCACTTTTTGCTTTGTTTCTATTTAGTTTGTCCAGTTTTGATATAATTTGGGTTAATTAGGACCTTTTAGAAAACACTTGTTAGAGTTCAAGGCTTGAGGCGCTGGGGCACCAGACATGCGAAACTGGTGCTCTTTTGAGAATACGACGAGGATGGGATTCGAACCCACGCGTGCAGAGCACAATGGATTAGCAGTCCATCGCCTTAACCACTCGGCCACCTCGTCGGTTGTTCGCGCCGTGCGAAGCGTTTTTGACGCGACAACTGTACTGCAAAGCAATGACATGGTTCTAGGAAACAAAAAAATGGCAACCGAGCAATCGAGGCAGAGAATATAGAAGCGGGGCTGTACCTAGTATTTACCTACCCTCAGTTGCGGTGGAGGACAGATAGTGAGTTGGAAATTTTCTGTGTGGTAATGGGGCGTGCCGCAGATGGTGGAGCGCGTTTTTAGCATGTGCGAAGTACCGGAATCGATGCTGTGCGTCACCAAGTTACAAGTATCTATCTGATTCATCACCGTCGCACTTCGATCTTTTCTTAAACAATGTGATAAACATACGCACACGCAAAGCCAATGACCTTTGAATTGCAGTAAAAAAGGGAAGTAGGTTGAAAAAGCTTTGCGCTGGCAGCGGTGGGATTCGAACCCACGCCATCGAAATGACTGGTGCCTTTAACCGGCGCCTTAGACCGCTCGGTCACGCTACCCCGCACCCGCGAAGGCTTTAACACTAGTTGCAATTCGCTAATCACAAAAATATAATATGAATCTTTTGCGCACACGATAAAACTTTGGGATGGAGATGCCGGGGATTGAACCCGGGGCCTCACACATGCAAGGCGTGCGCTCTACCACTGAGCTACATCCCCTCTAGCGCCTACGTTCAAAATGACTGTTCGAATCACAAAACACAACCATCACAACACAAGTATATAAAAATATACGCGTGAAATATCGATGTCATCGTGAAAAGATCACCTTGTAATCGAAGCCATATGAACTGAAATAACATTAGATGGAAGGATTTTTTGACGGGAATAATGTTTGCATGATACAGACTTACTTACACGTTATTTGTGTGAGGCAAAGAGTCGGCATGGTGCTACAAAAAAGACCACCTATATATATGCGTTACGTTGTCGGCAGGATTCGAACCTGCGCGGGCAGAGCCCAACAGATTTCTAGTCTGTCGCCTTAACCACTCGGCCACGACAACTTGTCAATTTCGGAAATCTTCGTTACAATGTAAAGTTTGAGAAATAGGTCGATGTTTAAATTTTGTCAGAAATATTTCTGCAATGCGATTTTCAGTATCTCTTTTGTGGTAATATTTTCCTATTTCCACTTCCTTTTTTCATTATTATGCTTGTGAGAAGTGAATGTATTATTTTATTCCAGAGCGCAGTAAGTGGGAGCAAGAAAACTTCACCAGTCAGCACCAGTGATCAGCCTTAGGTACGGGAGGTTTATGTGAATACTGATAATTGTGAAGAAGTATATACCATTCCATGCTATAATTTATGGAACAGATAGTGGCAAGAGAAGGGTGGAAATTTTCACGTATAGAGTCATACGAGCGCTATTGTCTGCCGCTATAGCTCAGTGGTTAGAGCACTGGTCTTGTAAACCAGGGGTCGTGAGTTCGCTCCTCACTGGTGGCTTAAAAAGCCCTCCTACTGGGGAAGTGTCTTTCCTAAAATAACGTTGAGACATGGCATCTCAAACGGAGTTTAAAATAAAATAAACACAACCCGACGGACCATGCTTGTGTCTTGTTTAAATCGCCGAACATGACATATTTTGCCAGTGTACGGCACATCAAATGAAGGTAGCAATTTTTTAGAATTCTCTCACGACAAGAGTATGAAACTTGGCCGTTGTATCACTATCATGACGAATGGCTGCAATTGTGTTTCAAACGTTGTTGAGATTGGTTCACTTTTTGCTTTGTTTCTATTTAGTTTGTCCAGTTTTGATATAATTTGGGTTAATTAGGACCTTTTAGAAAACACTTGTTAGAGTTCAAGGCTTGAGGCGCTGGGGCACCAGACATGCGAAACTGGTGCTCTTTTGAGAATACGACGAGGATGGGATTCGAACCCACGCGTGCAGAGCACAATGGATTAGCAGTCCATCGCCTTAACCACTCGGCCACCTCGTCGGTTGTTCGCGCCGTGCGAAGCGTTTTTGACGCGACAACTGTACTGCAAAGCAATGACATGGTTCTAGGAAACAAAAAAATGGCAACCGAGCAATCGAGGCAGAGAATATAGAAGCGGGGCTGTACCTAGTATTTACCTACCCTCAGTTGCGGTGGAGGACAGATAGTGAGTTGGAAATTTTCTGTGTGGTAATGGGGCGTGCCGCAGATGGTGGAGCGCGTTTTTAGCATGTGCGAAGTACCGGAATCGATGCTGTGCGTCACCAAGTTACAAGTATCTATCTGATTCATCACCGTCGCACTTCGATCTTTTCTTAAACAATGTGATAAACATACGCACACGCAAAGCCAATGACCTTTGAATTGCAGTAAAAAAGGGAAGTAGGTTGAAAAAGCTTTGCGCTGGCAGCGGTGGGATTCGAACCCACGCCATCGAAATGACTGGTGCCTTTAACCGGCGCCTTAGACCGCTCGGTCACGCTACCCCGCACCCGCGAAGGCTTTAACACTAGTTGCAATTCGCTAATCACAAAAATATAATATGAATCTTTTGCGCACACGATAAAACTTTGGGATGGAGATGCCGGGGATTGAACCCGGGGCCTCACACATGCAAAGCGTGCGCTCTACCACTGAGCTACATCCCCTCTAGCGCCTACGTTCAAAATGACTGTTCGAATCACAAAACACAACCATCACAACACAAGTATATAAAAATATACGCGTGAAATATCGATGTCATCGTGAAAAGATCACCTTGTAATCGAAGCCATATGAACTGAAATAACATTAGATGGAAGGATTTTTTGACGGGAATAATGTTTGCATGATACAGACTTACTTACACGTTATTTGTGTGAGGCAAAGAGTCGGCATGGTGCTACAAAAAAGACCACCTATATATATGCGTTACGTTGTCGGCAGGATTCGAACCTGCGCGGGCAGAGCCCAACAGATTTCTAGTCTGTCGCCTTAACCACTCGGCCACGACAACTTGTCAATTTCGGAAATCTTCGTTACAATGTAAAGTTTGAGAAATAGGTCGATGTTTAAATTTTGTCAGAAATATTTCTGCAATGCGATTTTCAGTATCTCTTTTGTGGTAATATTTTCCTATTTCCACTTCCTTTTTTCATTATTATGCTTGTGAGAAGTGAATGTATTATTTTATTCCAGAGCGCAGTAAGTGGGAGCAAGAAAACTTCACCAGTCAGCACCAGTGATCAGCCTTAGGTACGGGAGGTTTATGTGAATACTGATAATTGTGAAGAAGTATATACCATTCCATGCTATAATTTATGGAACAGATAGTGGCAAGAGAAGGGTGGAAATTTTCACGTATAGAGTCATACGAGCGCTATTGTCTGCCGCTATAGCTCAGTGGTTAGAGCACTGGTCTTGTAAACCAGGGGTCGTGAGTTCGCTCCTCACTGGTGGCTTAAAAAGCCCTCCTACTGGGGAAGTGTCTTTCCTAAAATAACGTTGAGACATGGCATCTCAAACGGAGTTTAAAATAAAATAAACACAACCCGACGGACCATGCTTGTGTCTTGTTTAAATCGCCGAACATGACATATTTTGCCAGTGTACGGCACATCAAATGAAGGTAGCAATTTTTTAGAATTCTCTCACGACAAGAGTATGAAACTTGGCCGTTGTATCACTATCATGACGAATGGCTGCAATTGTGTTTCAAACGTTGTTGAGATTGGTTCACTTTTTTCTTTGTTTCTATTTAGTTTGTCCAGTTTTGATATAATTTGGGTTAATTAGAACCTTTTAGTAAACACTTGTTAGAGTTCAAGGCTTGAGGCGCTGGGGCACCAGACATGCGAAACTGGTGCTCTTTTGAGAATACGACGAGGATGGGATTCGAACCCACGCGTGCAGAGCACAATGGATTAGCAGTCCAACGCCTTAACCACTCGGCCACCTCGTCGGTCGTTCGCGCCGTGCGAAGCGTTTTTGACGCGACAACTGTATTGCAAAGCAATGACATGGTTCTAGGAAACAAAAAAATGGCAACCGAGCAATCGAGGCAGAGAATATAGAAGCGGGGCTGTACCTAGTATTTACCTACCCTCAGTTGCGGTGGAGGACAGATAGTGAGTTGGAAATTTTCTGTGTGGTAATGGGGCGTGCCTCAGATGGTGGAGCGCGTTTTTAGCATGTGCGAAGTACCGGAATCGATGCTGTGCGTCACCAAGTTACAAGTATCTATCTGATTCATCACCGTCGCACTTCGATTTTTTCTTAAACAATGTGATAAACATGCGCGCACGCAAAGCCAATGACCTTTGAATTGCAGTAAAAAAGAGAAGTGGGTTGAAAAAGCCATGCACTGGCAGCGGTGGGATTCGAACCCACGCCATCGAAATGACTGGGGCCTTAAACCAGCGCCTCAAACCGCTCGGCCACGCTACCCCCGCACCGGCGAAGGGCTTTAACACTAGTTGCAATTCGCTAATCACAAAAATATAATATGAATCTTTTGCGCACACGATATAAAACTTTCAGGATAGAGATGCCGGGGATCGTACCCGGGGCCTCACACATGCAAAGCGTGCGCCCTACCACTGAGCTACATCCCCTCTAGCGCCTACGTGCAAAATGACTGACTGTTTGAATCACAAAACACAACCATCATAACACAAGTATATGAAAATATACGCGAGAAATATCGATGTCATCGTGAAAAGATCACCTTGTAATCGAAGCCATATAAACTGAAATAACATTAGATGGAAAGATTTTTTGACGGGAATAATGTTTGCATGATACTGACTCACTTACACGTTATTTGTGTGAGGCAAAGAGTCGCATGGTGCTACAAAAAAGACCACCTATATATATGCGTTACGTTGTCGGCAGGATTCGAACCTGCGCGGGCAGAGCCCAACAGATTTCTAGTCTGTCGCCTTAACCACTCGGCCACGACAACTTGTCAATTTCGGGAATCGTCGTTACAATGTAAAATTTGAGAAATAGGTCGATGTTTAAATTTTGTCTGAAATATTTCTGCAATGTGATTTTCAGTATTTCATTTGTGGTAATATTTTCCTATTTCCACTTGCCTTTTTCATTATTATGCTTGTGAGAAGTGAATATATTATCTTATTCCAGAGCGCAGTAAGTGGGAGCAAGAAAACTTCACCAGTTAGCATCAGTGATCAGCCTTAGGTACGGGAGAGGTTTATGTGAATACTGATAATTGTGAAGAAGTATATACCATTCCATGCTATAATTTATGGAACAGATAGTGGCAAGAGAAGGGTGGAAATTTTCACGTATAGAGTCATACGAGCGCTATTGTCTGCCGCTATAGCTCAGTGGTTAGAGCACTGGTCTTGTAAACCAGGGGTCGTGAGTTCGCTCCTCACTGGTGGCTTAAAAAGCCCTCCTACTGGGGAAGTGTCTTTCCTAAAATAACGTTGAGACATGGCATCTCAAACGGAGTTTAAAATAAAATAAACACAACCCGACGGACCATGCTTGTGTCTTGTTTAAATCGCCGAACATGACATATTTTGCAAGTGTACGGCACATCAAATGAAGGTAGCAATTTTTTAGAATTCTCTCACGACAAGAGTATGAAACTTGGCCGTTGTATCACTATCATGACGAATGGCTGCAATTGTGTTTCAAACGTTGTTGAGATTGGTTCACTTTTTGCTTCGTTTCTACTTAGTTTGTCCAGTTTTGATATAATTTGGGTTAATTAGAACCTTTAAGTAAACACTTGTTAGAGATCACAGCTTGGACGCTGGGGCACCAGACATGCGAAACTGGTGCCCTTTTGGGAATACGACGAGGATGGGATTCGAACCCACGCGTGCAGAGCACAATGGATTAGCAGTCCAACGCCTTAACCACTCGGCCACCTCGTCGGTCGTTCGCGCCGTGCGAAGCGTTTTTGACGCGACAACTGTATTGCAAAGCAATGACATGGTTCTAGGAAACAAAAAAATGGCAACCGAGCAATCGAGGCAGAGAATATAGAAGCGGGGCTGTACCTAGTATTTACCTACCCTCAGTTGCGGTGGAGGACAGATAGTGAGTTGGAAATTTTCTGTGTGGTAATGGGGCGTGCCGCAGATGGTGGAGCGCGTTTTTAGCATGAGCGAAGTACCGGAATCGATGCTGTGCGTCACCAAGTTACAAGTATCTATCTGATTCATCACCGTCGCACTTCGATCTTTTCTTAAACAATGTGATAAACATACGCACACGCAAAGCCAATGACCTTTGAATTGCAGTAAAAAAGGGAAGTAGGTTGAAAAAGCTTTGCGCTGGCAGCGGTGGGATTCGAACCCACGTCATCGAAATGACTGGTGCCTTTAACCAGCGCCTTAGACCGCTCGGTCACGCTACCCCGCACCCGCGAAGGCTTTAACACTAGTTGCAATTCGCTAATCACAAAAATATAATATGAATCTTTTGCGCACACGATAAAAACTTTAGGATGAGAGATGCCGGGGATCGTACCCGGGGCCTCACACATGCAAAGCGTGCGCCCTACCACTGAGCTACATCCCCTCTAGCGCCAGCGTGCAAAATGACTGTTTGAATCACAAAACACAACCATCATAACACAAGTATATGAAAATATACGCGAGAAATATCGATGTCATCGTGAAAAGATCACCTTGTAATCGAAGCCTTATGAACTGAAATAACATTAGATGGAAGGATTTTTTGACGGGAATAATGTTTGCATGATACTGACTCACTTACACGTTATTTGTGTGAGGCAAAGAGTCGGCATGGTGCTACAAAAAAGACCACCTATATATATGCGTTACGTTGTCGGCAGGATTCGAACCTGCGCGGGCAGAGCCCAACAGATTTCTAGTCTGTCGCCTTAACCACTCGGCCACGACAACTTGTCAATTCCGGAAATCTTCGTTGCAATGTAAAGTTTGAGAAATAGGTCGATGTTTAAATTTTGTCAGAAATATTTCTGCAATGCGATTTTCAGTATCTCTTTTGTGGTAATATTTTCCTATTTCCACTTGCCTTTTTCATTATTATGCTTGTGAGAAGTGAATATATTATCTTATTCCAGAGCGCAGTAAGTGGGAGCAAGAAAACTTCACCAGTTAGCATCAGTGATCAGCCTTAGGTACGGGAGGTTTATGTTAATACTGATAATTGTGAAGAAGTATATACCATTCCATGCTATAATTTATGGAACAGATAGTGGCAAGAGAAGGGTGGAAATTTTCACGTATAGAGTCATACCAGAGCTATTGTCTGCCGCTATAGCTCAGTGGTTAGAGCACTGGTCTTGTAAACCAGGGGTCGTGAGTTCGATCCTCACTGGTGGCTTAAAAGCCCTCCTACTGGGGTTCTATGAAAGTGTCTTTCCTAAAATGACGTTGAGACATGGCTTTTCAAACGGAGTTTTTATAATAAAATAAACACAACCCGACGAACCATGCTTGTGTCTTGTTTAAATCGCCGAACATGACATCTTTTGCAAGTGTACGGCACATCAAATGAAGGTAGCAATTTTTTAGAATTCCCTCACGACAAGAGTATGGAACTTGGCCGTTGTATCACTATCATGACGAATGGCTGCAATTGTGTTTCAAACGTTGTTGAGATTGGTTCACTTTTTTCTTTGTTTCTATTTAGTTTGTCCAGTTTTGATATAATTTGGGTTAATTAGAACCTTTTAGTAAACACTTGTTAGAGTTCAAGGCTTGAGGCGCTGGGGCACCAGACATGCGAAACTGGTGCTCTTTTGAGAATACGACGAGGATGGGATTCGAACCCACGCGTGCAGAGCACGCGTGCAGAGCACAATGGACCTAGCAGTCCATCGCCTTTGAACCACAACTGTACTGCAAAGCAATGACATCGTTCTAGGAAACTAAACATGTCCACTTTCGTAAAGTTTTCCGTTCGCGCAACGTAACGAGCAAAACAGCAATACGTTTTTGCATTATTTATATTTGAATAACTTCACAGCGCAACCGTACGCAACGGAACACGGACAATCCGTTAGCTCAGGTATAAAAGCTTACGATTACGTTGGAAATCGTGAAAAAGCGCATGTCAAGCAGTGCACTGATTTGAAACGCAACCTACGCAAGCGCGTATTGTGGCCTTAAATAGAAGAATTAGCAACCTCAAAAATCCGAATGCCTCGACTCCGGTTGAACCGCGGACGTTCAGATATATTCAGTATGACTCCCTCCCAACCGAGCAATCGAGGCAGAGAATATAGAAGCGGGGCTGTACCTGGTATTTACCTACCCTCAGTTGCGGTGGAGGACAGATAGTGAGTTGGAAATTTTCTGTGTGGTAATGGGGCGTGCCTCAGATGGTGGAGCGCGTTTTTAGCATGTGCGAAGTACCGGAATCGATGCTGTGCGTCACCAAGTTACAAGTATCTATCTGATTCATCACCGTCGCACTTCGATTTTTTCTTAAACAATGTCATAAACATACGCACACGCAAAGCCAATGACATTTGAATTGCAGTAAAAAAGGAAAGCGGGTTGAAAAAGTTTTGCGCTGGCAGCGGTGAGATTCGAATCCCACGCCACCGAAATGACTGGTGCCTTAAACCAGCGCCTTAGACCGCTCGGTCACGCTACCACGCACCCGCGAAGGCATTAACACTAGTTGCAATTCGCTAATAACACAAATATAATAGGAATCTTTTGCGCACACGATAAAACTTTAGGATGGAGATGCCGGGGATTGAACCCGGGTCCTCACACATGCAAAGCGTGCGCCCTACCACTGAGCTACATCCCCTCTAGCACCCACGTTCAAAATGACTGTTTGAATCACAAAACGCAACCATCACAACACAAGTATATAAAAATCTACGCGAGAAATATCGATGTCATCGTGAAAAGATCACCTTGTAATCGAAGCCTTATGAACTGAAATAACATTAGATGGAAGGATTTTTTGACGGGAATAATGTTTGCATGATACTGACTCACTTACACGTTATTTGTGTGAGGCAAAGAGTCGGCATGGGTGCTACAAAAAAGACCACTATATATATATGCGTTACGTTGTCGGCAGGATTCGAACCTGCGCGGGCAGAGCCCAACAGATTTCTAGTCTGTCGCCTTAACCACTCGGCCACGACAACTTGTCAATTTCGGAAATCTTCGTTACAATGTAAAGTTTTGAGAAATAGGTCGATGTTTAAATTTTGTCAGAAATATTTCTGCAATGCGATTTTCAGTATCTCTTTTGTGGTAATATTTTCCTATTTCCACTTCCTTTTTTCATTATTATGCTTGTGAGAAGTGAATGTATTATTTTATTCCAAAGCGCAGTAAGTGGGAGCAAGAAAACTTCAACAGTCAGCATCAGTGATCAGCCTTAGGTACGGGAGGTTTATGTGAATACTGATAATTGTGAAGAAGTATATACCATTCCATGCTATAATTTATGGAACAGATAGTGGCAAGAGAAGGGTGGAAATTTTCACGTATAGAGTCATACGAGCGCTGTTGTCTGCCGCTATAGCTCAGTGGTTAGAGCACTGGTCTTGTAAACCAGGGGTCGTGAGTTCGATCCTCACTGGTGGCTTAAAAGCCCTCCTACTGGGGTTCCTTGAAAGTGTCTTTTCTAAAATGACGTTGAGACATGGATTTTCAAACGGAGTTTATAATAAAATAAACACAACCCGACGAACCATGCTTGTGTCTTATTTAAATCGCCGAACATGACATCTTTTGCAAGTGTACGGCACATCAAATGAAGGTAGCAATTTTTTAGAATTCTCTCACGACAAGAGTATGGAACTTGGCCGTTGTATCACTATCATGACGAATGGCTGCAATTGTGTTTAAAAAAACGTTGTTGAAATCGGTTCACTTTTTTCTTTTGTTTCTATTTAGTTTGTCCAGTTTTGATATAATTTGGGTTAATTAGGACCTTTTAGTAAACACTTGTTAGAGTTCAAGGCTTGAGACGCTGGGGGCCAGACATGCGAAACTGGTGCTCTTTTGGGAATACGACGAGGATGGGATTCGAACCCACGCGTGCAGAGCACAATGGACTAGCAGTCCATCGCCTTAACCACTCGGCCACCTCGTCGGTCGTTCGCGCCGTGCGAAGCGTTTTTGACGCGACAACTGTACTGCAAAGCAATGACATGGTTCTAGGAAACAAAACATGTCATCGCTTCGCTTTCGTAAAGTTTTCCGACTGAGGCATTGAGTTGTGTGTGTTCGTTAACGGGCATTAATAAAGGGTCTTTGTTACAAAAATTAGTTATATTTGAGTAACTTCACAGCGCAACCGTACGCAACGGAACAAGGACAATCCAATAGCTCAGGTATAGAAGCTTATGATTACGTTGGAAATCGTAAAAAAGCGCATGTCAAGCGGTGCACTGATTTGAAACGCAACCTACGCAAGCGCGTATTGTGGCCTTAAATAGAAGAATTAGCAACCTCAAAAATCCGAATGCCTCGACACCGGTTGAACCGCGGACGTTCAGATATATTCAGTATGACTCCCTCCAAACCGAGCAATCGAGGCAGAGAATATAGAAGCGGGGCTGTACCTGGTATTTACCTACCCTCAGTTGCGGTGGAGGACAGATAGTGAGTTGGAAATTTTCTGTGTGGTAATGGGGCGTGCCTCAGATGGTGGAGCGCGTTTTTAACATGTGCGAAGTACCGGAATCGATGCTGTGCGTCACCAAGTTACAAGTATCTATCTGATTCATCACCGTCGCACTTCGATTTTTTCTTAAACAATGTGATAAACATACGCACACGCAAAGCCAATGACCTTTGAATTGCAGTAAAAAAGAGAAGTGGGTTGAAAAAGTTATGTGCTGGCAGCGGTGGGATTCGAACCCACGCCATTGAAATGACTGGTGCCTTAAACCAGCGCCTTAGACCGCTCGGTCACGCTACCCCGCACACCCGCGAAGGCATTAACACTAGTTGCAATTCGCTAATCACAAAAATATAATATGAATCTTTTGCGCACACGATAAAACTTTGGGATGGAGATGCCGGGGATTGAACCCGGGGCCTCACACATGCAAAGCGTGCGCTCTACCACTGAGCTACATCCCCTCTAGCGCCTACTTGCAAAATGACTGTTTAAATCACAAAACACAACCATTATAACACAAGTATATGAAAAAATATACGCGAGAAATATCGATGTCATCGTGAAAAGATCACCTTGTAATCGAAGCCATATGAACTGAAATAACATTAGATGGAAGGATTTTTTGACGGGAATAATGTTTGCATGATACAGACTTACTTACACGTTATTTGTGTGAGGCAAAGAGTCGGCATGGTGCTACAAAAAAAAGACCACTATATATATGCGTTACGTTGTCGGCAGGATTCGAACCTGCGCGGGCAGAGCCCAACAGATTTCTAGTCTGTCGCCTTAACCACTCGGCCACGACAACTTGTCAATTTCCAAAATCTTCGTTACAATGTAAAGTTTGTGAAATAGGTCGATGTTTAAATTTTGTCTGAAATATTTCTGCAATGTGATTTTCAGTATCTCTTTTTGTGGTAATATTTTTCTATTTCCACTTGGTTTTTTCATTATTATGCTTGTGAGAAGTGAATGTATTATTTTATTCCAAAGCGCAGTAAGTGGGAGCAAGAAAACTTCAACAGTCAGCATCAGTGATCAGCCTTAGGTACGGGAGGTTTATGTGAATACTGATAAATGTGAAGAAGTATATACCATTCCATGCTATAATTTATGGAACAGATAGTGGCAAGAGAAGGGTGGAAATTTTCACGTATAGAGTCATACGAGCGCTGTTGCCTGCCGCTATAGCTCAGTGGTTAGAGCACTGGTCTTGTAAACCAGGGGTCGTGAGTTCGATCCTCACTGGTGGCTTAAAAGCCCTCCTACTGGGGTTCCTTGAAAGTGTCTTTTCTAAAATGACGTTGAGACATGGATTTTCAAACGGAGTTTATAATAAAATAAACACAACCCGACGAACCATGCTTGTGTCTTATTTAAATCGCCGAACATGACATCTTTTGCAAGTGTACGGCACATCAAATGAAGGTAGCAATTTTTTAGAATTCTCTCACGACAAGAGTATGGAACTTGGCCGTTGTATCACTATCATGACGAATGGCTGCAATTGTGTTTTAAACGTTGTTGAAATCGGTTCAGTTTTTTCTTTGTTTCTATTTAGTTTGTCCAGTTTTGATATAATTTGGGTTAATTAGGACCTTTTAGTAAACACTTGTTAGAGTTCAAGGCTTGAGACGCTGGGCCAGACATGCGAAACTGGTGCTCTTATGGGAATACGACGAGGATGGGATTCGAACCCACGCGTGCAGAGCACAATGGACTAGCAGTCCATCGCCTTAACCACTCGGCCACCTCGTCGGTCGTTCGCGCCGTGCGAAGCGTTTTTGACGCGACAACTGTACTGCAAAGCAATGACATGGTTCTAGGAAACAAAAAAAGGGCATTATATTTGAGTAACTTCACAGCGCAACCGTACGCAACGGAACAAGGACAATCCAATAGCTCAGGTATAGAAGCTTATGATTACGTTGGAAATCGTAAAAAAGCGCATGTCAAGCGGTGCACTGATTTGAAACGCAACCTACGCAAGCGCGTATTGTGGCCTTAAATAGAAGAATTAGCAACCTCAAAAATCCGAATGCCTCGACACCGGTTGAACCGCGGACGTTCAGATATATTCAGTATGACTCCCTCCCAACCGAGCAATCGAGGCAGAGAATATAGAAGCGGGGCTTTACCTAGTATTTACCTACCCTCAGTTGCGGTGGAGGACAGATAGTGAGTTGGAAATTTTCTGTGTGGTAATGGGGCGTGCCTCAGATGGTGGAGCGCGTTTTTAACATGTGCGAAGTACCGGAATCGATGCTGTGCGTCACCAAGTTACAAGTATCTATCTGATTCATCACCGTCGCACTTCGATTTTTTCTTAAACAATGTGATAAACATACGCACACGCAAAGCCAATGACCTTTGAATTGCAGTAAAAAAAGAGAAGTGGGTTGAAAAAAGTTATGTGCTGGCAGCGGTGGGATTCGAACCCACGCCATTGAAATGACTGGTGCCTTAAACCAGCGCCTTAGACCGCTCGGTCACGCTACCCCCCGCACACGCGAAGGCATTAACGCTAGTTGCAATTCGCTAATCACAAAAATATAATATGAATCTTTTGCGCACACGATAAAACTTTAGGATGGAGATGCCGGGGATCGAACCCGGGGCCTCACACATGCAAAGCGTGCGCTCTACCACTGAGCTACATCCCCTCTAGCGCCTACTTGCAAAATGACTGTTTGAATCACAAAACACAACCATTTTAACACAAGTATATATAAAAATATACGCGAGAAATATCGATGTCATCGTGAAAAGATCACCTTTTAATCGAAGCCATATAAACTGAAATAACATTAGATGGAAGGATTTTTTGACGGGAATAATGTTTGCATGATACTGACTCACTTACACGTTATTTGTGTGAGGCAAAGAGTCGGCATGGTGCTACAAAAAAACCACCTATATATATGCGTTACGTTGTCGGCAGGATTCGAACCTGCGCGGGCAGAGCCCAACAGATTTCTAGTCTGTCGCCTTAACCACTCGGCCACGACAACTTGTCAATTCCGGAAATCTTCGTTGCAATGTAAAGTTTGAGAAATAGGTCGATGTTTAAATTTTGTCAGAAATATTTCTGCAATGTGATTTTCAGTATTTCATTTGTGGTAATATTTTCCTATTTCCACTTGCCTTTTTCATTATTATGCTTGTGAGAAGTGAATGTATTATTTTATTCCAAAGCGCAGTTAGTGGGAGCAAGAAAACTTCACCAGTCAGCATCAGTGATTAGCCTTAGGTACGGGAGGTTTATGTGAATACTGATAATTGTGAAGAAGTATATACCATTCCATGCTATAATTTATGGAACAGATAGTGGCAACATCCTTACATCCCCTCTAGCACCTACGTTCAAAAGGACTGTTTGAATCACAAAACGCAACCATCACAACAAAAGTATATAAAAATCTACGCGAGAAATATCGATGTCATCGTGAAAAGATCACCTTGTAATCGAAGCCATATGAACTGAAATAACATAAGATGGAAGGATTTTTTGACGGGAATAATGTTTGCATGATACTGACTCACTTACACGTTATTTGTGTGAGGCAAAGAGTCGGCATGGTGCTACAAAAAAGACCACTTATATATATATGCGTTACGTTGTCGGCAGGATTCGAACCTGCGCGGGCAGAGCCCAACAGATTTCTAGTCTGTCGCCTTAACCACTCGGCCACGACAACTTGTCAATTTTCCAAAATCTTCGTTACAATGTAAAGTTTGTGAAATAGGTCGATGTTTAAATTTTGTCTGAAATATTTCTGCAATGTGATTTTCAGTATCTCTTTTGTGGTAATATTATCCTATTTCCACTTGGTTTTTTCATTATTATGCTTGTGAGAAGTGAATGTATTATTTTATTCCAAAGCGCAGTAAGTGGGAGCAAGAAAACCTCACCAGTCAGCATCAGTGATTAGCCTTAGGTACGGAAGGTTTATGTGAATACTGATAATTGTGAAGAAGTATATACCATTCCATGCTATAATTTATGGAACAGATAGGGGCAAGAGAAGGGTGGAAATTTTCACGTATAGAGTCATACGAGCGCTGTTGCCTGCCGCTATAGCTCAGTGGTTAGAGCACTGGTCTTGTAAACCAGGGGTCGTGAGTTCGATCCTCACTGGTGGCTTAAAAGCCCTCCTACTGGGGTTCCTTGAAAGTGTCTTTTCTAAAATGACGTTGAGACATGGATTTTCAAACGGAGTTTATAATAAAATAAACACAACCCGACGAACCATGCTTGTGTCTTATTTAAATCGCCGAACATGACATCTTTTGCAAGTGTACGGCACATCAAATGAAGGTAGCAATTTTTTAGAATTCTCTCACGACAAGAGTATGGAACTTGGCCGTTGTATCACTATCATGACGAATGGCTGCAATTGTGTTTTAAACGTTGTTGAAATCGGTTCAGTTTTTTCTTTGTTTCTATTTAGTTTGTCCAGTTTTGATATAATTTGGGTTAATTAGGACCTTTTAGTAAACACTTGTTAGAGTTCAAGGCTTGAGACGCTGGGCCAGACATGCGAAACTGGTGCTCTTATGGGAATACGACGAGGATGGGATTCGAACCCACGCGTGCAGAGCACAATGGACTAGCAGTCCATCGCCTTAACCACTCGGCCACCTCGTCGGTCGTTCGCGCCGTGCGAAGCGTTTTTGACGCGACAACTGTACTGCAAAGCAATGACATGGTTCTAGGAAACAAAAAAAGGGCATTATATTTGAGTAACTTCACAGCGCAACCGTACGCAACGGAACAAGGACAATCCAATAGCTCAGGTATAGAAGCTTATGATTACGTTGGAAATCGTAAAAAAGCGCATGTCAAGCGGTGCACTGATTTGAAACGCAACCTACGCAAGCGCGTATTGTGGCCTTAAATAGAAGAATTAGCAACCTCAAAAATCCGAATGCCTCGACACCGGTTGAACCGTGGACGTTCAGATATATTCAGTATGACTCCCTCCCAACCGAGCAATCGAGGCAGAGAATATAGAAGCGGGGCTTTACCTAGTATTTACCTACCCTCAGTTGCGGTGGAGGACAGATAGTGAGTTGGAAATTTTCTGTGTGGTAATGGGGCGTGCCTCAGATGGTGGAGCGCGTTTTTAACATGTGCGAAGTACCGGAATCGATGCTGTGCGTCACCAAGTTACAAGTATCTATCTGATTCATCACCGTCGCACTTCGATTTTTTCTTAAACAATGTGATAAACATACGCACACGCAAAGCCAATGACCTTTGAATTGCAGTAAAAAAGAGAAGTGGGTTGAAAAAGTTATGTGCTGGCAGCGGTGGGATTCGAACCCACGCCATTGAAATGACTGGTGCCTTAAACCAGCGCCTTAGACCGCTCGGTCACGCTACCCCGCACACGCGAAGGCATTAACGCTAGTTGCAATTCGCTAATCACAAAAATATAATATGAATCTTTTGCGCACACGATAAAACTTTAGGATGGAGATGCCGGGGATCGAACCCGGGGCCTCACACATGCAAAGCGTGCGCTCTACCACTGAGCTACATCCCCTCTAGCGCCTACTTGCAAAATGACTGTTTAAATCACAAAACACAACCATTATAACACAAGTATATGAAAATATACGCGAGAAATATCGATGTCATCGTGAAAAGATCACCTTTTAATCGAAGCCATATAAACTGAAATAACATTAGATGGAAGGATTTTTTGACGGGAATAATGTTTGCATGATACTGACTCACTTACACGTTGTTTGTGTGAGGCAAAGAGTCGGCATGGTGCTACAAAAAAGACCACTTATATATATGCGTTACGTTGTCGGCAGGATTCGAACCTGCGCGGGCAGAGCCCAACAGATTTCTAGTCTGTCGCCTTAACCACTCGGCCACGACAACTTGTCAATTTCCAAAATCTTCGTTACAATGTAAAGTTTGTGAAATAGGTCGATGTTTAAATTTTGTCTGAAATATTTCTGCAATGTGATTTTCAGTATCTCTTTTGTGGTAATATTTTTCTATTTCCACTTGGTTTTTTCATTATTATGCTTGTGAGAAGTGAATGTATTATTTTATTCCAAAGCGCAGTAAGTGGGAGCAAGAAAACTTCAACAGTCAGCATCAGTGATCAGCCTTAGGTACGGGAGGTTTATGTGAATACTGATAAATGTGAAGAAGTATATACCATTCCATGCTATAATTTATGGAACAGATAGTGGCAAGAGAAGGGTGGAAATTTTCACGTATAGAGTCATACGAGCGCTGTTGCCTGCCGCTATAGCTCAGTGGTTAGAGCACTGGTCTTGTAAACCAGGGGTCGTGAGTTCGATCCTCACTGGTGGCTTAAAAGCCCTCCTACTGGGGTTCCTTGAAAGTGTCTTTTCTAAAATGACGTTGAGACATGGATTTTTCAAACGGAGTTTATAATAAAATAAACACAACCCGACGAACCATGCTTGTGTCTTATTTAAATCGCCGAACATGACATCTTTTGCAAGTGTACGGCACATCAAATGAAGGTAGCAATTTTTTAGAATTCTCTCACGACAAGAGTATGAAACTTGGCCGTTGTATCACTATCATGACGAATGGCTGCAATTGTGTTTTAAACGTTGTTGAAATCGGTTCAGTTTTTCTTTGTTTCTATTTAGTTTGTCCAGTTTTGATATAATTTGGGTTAATTAGGACCTTTTAGTAAACACTTGTTAGAGTTCAAGGCTTGAGACGCTGGGCCAGACATGCGAAACTGGTGCTCTTATGGGAATACGACGAGGATGGGATTCGAACCCACGCGTGCAGAGCACAATGGACTAGCAGTCCATCGCCTTAACCACTCGGCCACCTCGTCGGTCGTTCGCGCCGTGCGAAGCGTTTTTGACGCGACAACTGTACTGCAAAGCAATGACATGGTTCTAGGAAACAAAAAAAGGGCATTATATTTGAGTAACTTCACAGCGCAACCGTACGCAACGGAACAAGGACAATCCAATAGCTCAGGTATAGAAGCTTATGATTACGTTGGAAATCGTAAAAAAGCGCATGTCAAGCGGTGCACTGATTTGAAACGCAACCTACGCAAGCGCGTATTGTGGCCTTAAATAGAAGAATTAGCAACCTCAAAAATCCGAATGCCTCGACACCGGTTGAACCGTGGACGTTCAGATATATTCAGTATGACTCCCTCCCAACCGAGCAATCGAGGCAGAGAATATAGAAGCGGGGCTTTACCTAGTATTTACCTACCCTCAGTTGCGGTGGAGGACAGATAGTGAGTTGGAAATTTTCTGTGTGGTAATGGGGCGTGCCTCAGATGGTGGAGCGCGTTTTTAGCATGTGTGAAGTACCGGAATCGATGCTGTGCGTCACCAAGTTACAAGTATCTATCTGATTCATCACCGTCGCACTTCGATTTTTTCTTAAACAATGTGATAAACATACGCACACGCAAAGCCAATGACCTTTGAATTGCAGTAAAAAAGAGAAGTGGGTTGAAAAAGTTATGTGCTGGCAGCGGTGGGATTCGAACCCACGCCATTGAAATGACTGGTGCCTTAAACCAGCGCCTTAGACCGCTCGGTCACGCTACCCCGCACACGCGAAGGCATTAACGCTAGTTGCAATTCGCTAATCACAAAAATATAATATGAATCTTTTGCGCACACGATAAAACTTTAGGATGGAGATGCCGGGGATCGAACCCGGGGCCTCACACATGCAAAGCGTGCGCTCTACCACTGAGCTACATCCCCTCTAGCGCCTACTTGCAAAATGACTGTTTGAATCACAAAACACAACCATTTTAACACAAGTATATAAAAATATACGCGAGAAATATCGATGTCATCGTGAAAAGATCACCTTTTAATCGAAGCCATATAAACTGAAATAACATTAGATGGAAGGATTTTTTGACGGGAATAATGTTTGCATGATACTGACTCACTTACACGTTATTTGTGTGAGGCAAAGAGTCGGCATGGTGCTACAAAAAAACCACCTATATATATGCGTTACGTTGTCGGCAGGATTCGAACCTGCGCGGGCAGAGCCCAACAGATTTCTAGTCTGTCGCCTTAACCACTCGGCCACGACAACTTGTCAATTCCGGAAATCTTCGTTGCAATGTAAAGTTTGAGAAATAGGTCGATGTTTAAATTTTGTCAGAAATATTTCTGCAATGTGATTTTCAGTATTTCATTTGTGGTAATATTTTCCTATTTCCACTTGCCTTTTTCATTATTATGCTTGTGAGAAGTGAATGTATTATTTTATTCCAAAGCGCAGTTAGTGGGAGCAAGAAAACTTCACCAGTCAGCATCAGTGATTAGCCTTAGGTACGGGAGGTTTATGTGAATACTGATAATTGTGAAGAAGTATATACCATTCCATGCTATAATTTATGGAACAGATAGTGGCAACATCCTTACATCCCCTCTAGCACCTACGTTCAAAAGGACTGTTTGAATCACAAAACACAACCATTATAACACAAGTATATGAAAATATACGCGAGAAATATCGATGTCATCGTGAAAAGATCACCTTTTAATCGAAGCCATATAAACTGAAATAACATTAGATGGAAGGATTTTTTGACGGGAATAATGTTTGCATGATACTGACTCACTTACACGTTGTTTGTGTGAGGCAAAGAGTCGGCATGGTGCTACAAAAAAGACCACTTATATATATGCGTTACGTTGTCGGCAGGATTCGAACCTGCGCGGGCAGAGCCCAACAGATTTCTAGTCTGTCGCCTTAACCACTCGGCCACGACAACTTGTCAATTTCCAAAATCTTCGTTACAATGTAAAGTTTGTGAAATAGGTCGATGTTTAAATTTTGTCTGAAATATTTCTGCAATGTGATTTTCAGTATCTCTTTTGTGGTAATATTTTTCTATTTCCACTTGGTTTTTTCATTATTATGCTTGTGAGAAGTGAATGTATTATTTTATTCCAAAGCGCAGTAAGTGGGAGCAAGAAAACTTCAACAGTCAGCATCAGTGATCAGCCTTAGGTACGGGAGGTTTATGTGAATACTGATAAATGTGAAGAAGTATATACCATTCCATGCTATAATTTATGGAACAGATAGTGGCAAGAGAAGGGTGGAAATTTTCACGTATAGAGTCATACGAGCGCTGTTCCCTGCGTCTATAGCTCAGTGGTTAGAGCACTGGTCTTGTAAACCAGGGGTCGTGAGTTCGATCCTCACTGGTGGCTTAAAAGCCCTCCTACTGGGGTTCCTTGAAAGTGTCTTTTCTAAAATGACGTTGAGACATGGATTTTCAAACGGAGTTTATAATAAAATAAACACAACCCGACGAACCATGCTTGTGTCTTATTTAAATCGCCGAACATGACATCTTTTGCAAGTGTACGGCACATCAAATGAAGGTAGCAATTTTTTAGAATTCTCTCACGACAAGAGTATGGAACTTGGCCGTTGTATCACTATCATGACGAATGGCTGCAATTGTGTTTTAAACGTTGTTGAAATCGGTTCAGTTTTTTCTTTGTTTCTATTTAGTTTGTCCAGTTTTGATATAATTTGGGTTAATTAGGACCTTTTAGTAAACACTTGTTAGAGTTCAAGGCTTGAGACGCTGGGCCAGACATGCGAAACTGGTGCTCTTATGGGAATACGACGAGGATGGGATTCGAACCCACGCGTGCAGAGCACAATGGACTAGCAGTCCATCGCCTTAACCACTCGGCCACCTCGTCGGTCGTTCGCGCCGTGCGAAGCGTTTTTGACGCGACAACTGTACTGCAAAGCAATGACATGGTTCTAGGAAACAAAAAAAGGGCATTATATTTGAGTAACTTCACAGCGCAACCGTACGCAACGGAACAAGGACAATCCAATAGCTCAGGTATAGAAGCTTATGATTACGTTGGAAATCGTAAAAAAGCGCATGTCAAGCGGTGCACTGATTTGAAACGCAACCTACGCAAGCGCGTATTGTGGCCTTAAATAGAAGAATTAGCAACCTCAAAAATCCGAATGCCTCGACACCGGTTGAACCGCGGACGTTCAGATATATTCAGTATGACTCCCTCCAAACCGAGCAATCGAGGCAGAGAATATAGAAGCGGGGCTGTACCTGGTATTTACCTACCCTCAGTTGCGGTGGAGGACAGATAGTGAGTTGGAAATTTTCTGTGTGGTAATGGGGCGTGCCTCAGATGGTGGAGCGCGTTTTTAACATGTGCGAAGTACCGGAATCGATGCTGTGCGTCACCAAGTTACAAGTATCTATCTGATTCATCACCGTCGCACTTCGATTTTTTCTTCTTAAACAATGTGATAAACATACGCACACGCAAAGCCAATGACCTTTGAATTGCAGTAAAAAAGAGAAGTGGGTTGAAAAAGTTATGTGCTGGCAGCGGTGGGATTCGAACCCACGCCATTGAAATGACTGGTGCCTTAAACCAGCGCCTTAGACCGCTCGGTCACGCTACCCCGCACACGCGAAGGCATTAACGCTAGTTGCAATTCGCTAATCACAAAAAATATAACATGAATCTTTTGCGCACACGATAAAACTTTAGGATGGAGATGCCGGGGATCGAACCCGGGGCCTCACACATGCAAAGCGTGCGCTCTACCACTGAGCTACATCCCCTCTAGCGCCTACTTGCAAAATGACTGTTTAAATCACAAAACACAACCATTATAACACAAGTATATGAAAATATACGCGAGAAATATCGATGTCATCGTGAAAAGATCACCTTTTAATCGAAGCCATATAAACTGAAATAACATTAGATGGAAGGATTTTTTGACGGGAATAATGTTTGCATGATACTGACTCACTTACACGTTGTTTGTGTGAGGCAAAGAGTCGGCATGGTGCTACAAAAAAGACCACTTATATATATGCGTTACGTTGTCGGCAGGATTCGAACCTGCGCGGGCAGAGCCCAACAGATTTCTAGTCTGTCGCCTTAACCACTCGGCCACGACAACTTGTCAATTTCCAAAATCTTCGTTACAATGTAAAGTTTGTGAAATAGGTCGATGTTTAAATTTTGTCTGAAATATTTCTGCAATGTGATTTTCAGTATCTCTTTTGTGGTAATATTTTTCTATTTCCACTTGGTTTTTTCATTATTATGCTTGTGAGAAGTGAATGTATTATTTTATTCCAAAGCGCAGTAAGTGGGAGCAAGAAAACTTCAACAGTCAGCATCAGTGATCAGCCTTAGGTACGGGAGGTTTATGTGAATACT
Source organism: Styela plicata (assembly GCA_963675895.2). NCBI lineage: Eukaryota > Metazoa > Chordata > Ascidiacea > Stolidobranchia > Styelidae > Styela > Styela plicata. The sequence continues at coordinate 18,563,278 of OZ023152.1, forward strand.
GATAAATGTGAAGAAGTATATACCATTCCATGCTATAATTTATGGAACAGATAGTGGCAAGAGAAGGGTGGAAATTTTCACGTATAGAGTCATACGAGCGCTGTTCCCTGCGTCTATAGCTCAGTGGTTAGAGCACTGGTCTTGTAAACCAGGGGTCGTGAGTTCGATCCTCACTGGTGGCTTAAAAGCCCTCCTACTGGGGTTCCTTGAAACTGTCTTTTCTAAAATGACGTTGAGACATGGATTTTCAAACGGAGTTTATAATAAAATAAACACAACCCGACGAACCATGCTTGTGTCTTATTTAAATCGCCGAACATGACATCTTTTGCAAGTGTACGGCACATCAAATGAAGGTAGCAATTTTTTAGAATTCTCTCACGACAAGAGTATGGAACTTGGCCGTTGTATCACTATCATGACGAATGGCTGCAATTGTGTTTTAAACGTTGTTGAAATCGGTTCAGTTTTTTCTTTGTTTCTATTTAGTTTGTCCAGTTTTGATATAATTTGGGTTAATTAGGACCTTTTAGTAAACACTTGTTAGAGTTCAAGGCTTGAGACGCTGGGCCAGACATGCGAAACTGGTGCTCTTATGGGAATACGACGAGGATGGGATTCGAACCCACGCGTGCAGAGCACAATGGACTAGCAGTCCATCGCCTTAACCACTCGGCCACCTCGTCGGTCGTTCGCGCCGTGCGAAGCGTTTTTGACGCGACAACTGTACTGCAAAGCAATGACATGGTTCTAGGAAACAAAAAAAAGGGCATTATATTTGAGTAACTTCACAGCGCAACCGTACGCAACGGAACAAGGACAATCCAATAGCTCAGGTATAGAAGCTTATGATTACGTTGGAAATCGTAAAAAAGCGCATGTCAAGCGGTGCACTGATTTGAAACGCAACCTACGCAAGCGCGTATTGTGGCCTTAAATAGAAGAATTAGCAACCTCAAAAATCCGAATGCCTCGACACCGGTTGAACCGTGGACGTTCAGATATATTCAGTATGACTCCCTCCCAACCGAGCAATCGAGGCAGAGAATATAGAAGCGGGGCTTTACCTAGTATTTACCTACCCTCAGTTGCGGTGGAGGACAGATAGTGAGTTGGAAATTTTCTGTGTGGTAATGGGGCGTGCCTCAGATGGTGGAGCGCGTTTTTAGCATGTGTGAAGTACCGGAATCGATGCTGTGCGTCACCAAGTTACAAGTATCTATCTGATTCATCACCGTCGCACTTCGATTTTTTCTTAAACAATGTGATAAACATACGCACACGCAAAGCCAATGACCTTTGAATTGCAGTAAAAAAAGAGAAGTGGGTTGAAAAAGTTATGTGCTGGCAGCGGTGGGATTCGAACCCACGCCATTGAAATGACTGGTGCCTTAAACCAGCGCCTTAGACCGCTCGGTCACGCTACCCCGCACACGCGAAGGCATTAACGCTAGTTGCAATTCGCTAATCACAAAAATATAATATGAATCTTTTGCGCACACGATAAAACTTTAGGATGGAGATGCCGGGGATCGAACCCGGGGCCTCACACATGCAAAGCGTGCGCTCTACCACTGAGCTACATCCCCTCTAGCGCCTACTTGCAAAATGACTGTTTAAATCACAAAACACAACCATTATAACACAAGTATATGAAAATATACGCGAGAAATATCGATGTCATCGTGAAAAGATCACCTTTTAATCGAAGCCATATAAACTGAAATAACATTAGATGGAAGGATTTTTTGACGGGAATAATGTTTGCATGATACTGACTCACTTACACGTTGTTTGTGTGAGGCAAAGAGTCGGCATGGTGCTACAAAAAAGACCACTTATATATATGCGTTACGTTGTCGGCAGGATTCGAACCTGCGCGGGCAGAGCCCAACAGATTTCTAGTCTGTCGCCTTAACCACTCGGCCACGACAACTTGTCAATTCCGGAAATCTTCGTTGCAATGTAAAGTTTGAGAAATAGGTCGATGTTTAAATTTTGTCAGAAATATTTCTGCAATGTGATTTTCAGTATTTCATTTGTGGTAATATTTTCCTATTTCCACTTGCCTTTTTCATTATTATGCTTGTGAGAAGTGAATGTATTATTTTATTCCAAAGCGCAGTTAGTGGGAG
>OZ023152.1:18585393-18613477 GCA_963675895.2 Styela plicata
ACTCTAAGCGGAAAACATACCAAACAGAACTAAACCGCCGTAGTGAAGTACAGTGAGTGGTATCTGCCCTGGACGATAGTTGAACCATCAACCTCGAGGAGCCTAAATTCAACTTGATCAACAATTCCATCTTTCTAGCACGGTTGCATTTCGATTGCGAAGAGACGAACGTCTTTATTTCATTAGTCTTTTGCTAAAGAATACAATTGTCGCTCACTATGCTATAATAACAGTAATGCAACTGCCACTATGATGAGTTCATTCCATAAAAAAAGGTTGTAATAACTTGGGCAGACTCGACCGAGCCCGGAAAACAATATCTTTCTATAAAAACCAACAATTCTTGCTAAAATGATGTTCTTCTAAACAAAAAGAAACAACTGACCGAAATGGATCGGACCCCTCAATATGGATCGCTGCCAGTAACATTCAACTGGTATCAATAACGGATAATAATGTATGATACATACATGTATCGTGATTACAATATTTGACCCCTTGCCATTACAGCGTGGTTTTCCAACTTCAGTATTTTTCCGCCGCATCACGGTTAGCGATCGCTATCTGTTTACAGTTATAAAAAAAAAACCTTAATAAAATGAAGTTGAGTCTTAATATGCTTCGTCAAAAAATTGGAGCACGACTCCGGCGGATGTTACATTGTGATTGCTTGGGGGATAAAGGATCAATTAACGAGCGCCTCTCATTAAAACGTATTACGTAATACCTATTTTGCGCTTGTCGTTCAGTTTACCCGTTAGACTTTAAAAAGATTGAATTAAAAACATGTGCTGGTGGTGCGGGTCAAGTAGGATATTTCAAGCATGTGGCTTTCGATTGATCGCACTGTGGTCGCAATTGGTTTTTTCTTACACTATGATGAAAACATTTTGCGCGAAAATAAGATGTTTCATCAAATATAATATGCGAAATCGTCGTACATCGCATGATTGATTTATACAATAATTCTTGGCGCGCTCTCTATCGAGCAGAGACGTGATTGTGTGTTTTCTTATTAAATCTAATGATGATATTTAACCGTTGTATTTGCCGTTGTTAGAAAATACCAATTCGAACTTAAGATGAATGCATATCTTCTCTCTACGTTTTCCCCATGGTTAGTTATGCTTCAGCGCGTATATTCTTACGCATAATATCAAACATTTCCTCCTCCTCCGGGACCCGCGCTTTCTGGCGGCCAGATGATTTGCTTTGGAAAGATTAGATTCTTAACGTTTGGTGTCGGATATGATGAGTAAGAATGGAGCTAGGCTTTTTGTGGCCGCGCGTTTCGGCGAGCATTCATGGGCTTGTTAACAATATATGAGATTCATTTTCGCTTTTCGCCTCTAGGAATTCAAAACCCTAACTGTCCGAATATCTCTCAACGCTGTTTGGCTACTTTCACCATTCTATATCGGAACTACTATGAATGGCTGTTTTTGCGTTGGAACATTAATTCACTTGAGTTGGTAACAAAACGGGATATCATATAAAAGCGCTGCATCGCTGTTACGTGGAATGATTGCCGCTGCTATCACCCGCAAAATGTATTCCCCGTTAATTGACTCAATTCGTGCGGTGTTTTCGTTAGCTGGATTTTCCAAGCCAAAGAAAACTGCTGATGAAATTCAAAAGTTTGGAGCCGGCCGGGTACAGAGATTGATGTCAAACAAATTTTGCGCGCTTTCGGTTAACCTTTTTGCGTTTGTTAAAAACGGTCCGTTATCTTTTTGGGACCCTCTCACTCAGAAACGAAAAACAATTCGCAAAGGATAACCCTAGCAACATTCGTCGTCCAACTACCTCCGTTGCTGTGGGTCTAAAAACCGGATAGCGGCTTGATAGGACGGCGATGACGTAACTAAGTGTAGTAATTACGAAGATTATAATGCTGGTATAAAGTAAACTCGTTATGTTATCTAGTATCTGTGTAAATTAGTATTCATTAAACTGAGAATTAAAAAACTATTTATTAACGGCGATACTATTTTCATGCAATGTTAGTGGATGGTGGATGGTGGTAAAACGCGGACGGCCGAGGGTGGCTCGTTTATATAGTCAACAGCTGTCCATACATGGGCATTACATTCTCATCAACACAGGCTGTTTTCGGAATTTTACTCTAAAAATTATTTGCAGTTTCAATGCACGTAACGCAGTAAGCTTTAAAAGTCGGATCTGCATGGCTTCGAAAACTTACATAAACAATCTATCAGGGATGGGGGTTTCCTATATGTTTTCCGTATCCATGCATTTCATGTAGCTCTTTGCCCAATTTAAGGATTTGTTGGAAAAACACTGTTCATGTGTGATTTGTCTCCGTCAAGCCTTTGCCCTGAGCGAATTTTATTAAAGATAAAAGCAGTATTAGGGTATGCTCAGGGCGCGGTCCAATCAACTAAACCCTATTTTGCATAACCTCTCGTTAACGAGACGGTGCTTTTGAAATAGGACGCTTTAATTTTATTCAACTCATTAATGTACAAGCGGCTAGCTATGTGAGCAATTTGTAAGCTTAAGAAAGTGGTAGCCAGCTCGCGGTATAATTCAACAGCTAGTCTATGGCTAGTCTGACCACCCCCCCCCCCAATACTTGGCTTTAAATCTCAATTAACATAAACTGGTTTCAAATTATAAAAAAAAAATAATCAATTATATTGGTAGTGTGACATAACGTAATATGTTTAAAGATGTAACAGTTAAAGATCGAAGGCGCGGTGTCATCAACACGACACTCTACACTTGGCATAAATCTCGTCTATATATGGCTGTTTTCGGAATTTTTTTAAAAATTTCAATTTCACCAATTTTGAAAGGTTTATGTATTCACTTGCATCTTTTGTCACAGTGAAATATGAGGTCCGAGTTTAGTGCGTGCTGTCGACCCGTAAAACATTTTCCCGTGATAAATAAAACATGTGTGGGTATTTTCAAAAGCGTTAACCAGTAGTTGTTTGTTTAAGAATGTTTTGCTAAGCGATAGGGCACGCACTGGTGGATCGCACTGTTCAAAGTGGTGGTTCTCCATCTGTGGCACATGGCTCGAACAAGTGTTATTTAATTTGTAGACATTGCTGGGAATCTATTTACACGAGTCAGAGATACGACCCGGATATTAGCATGCTTATAAGGCTGTGTGTTAGGTCTGCCAGCCCGCTGTTGTGTTTACAATTTGGTAAGACATAATTGGAAGGCCAGGACGGTAAAGTAAGAAATTCGCTAATTATCCGCGCATGAAGATATGGAAGATTGAAAATGGTTGGTTTGCTCCAGTATAGGAGCCACATGATATAATTCGTAGTAATCTAGGAATAATTGATAAGTATAAATATGGGAATTAAATTGAGTGGGATGGTGCTCGATTTTTCTGGCTAAAATTTTGCCTAAAAATCAAATGGATTCTGTTATTATCTTGATCGTGTGGTATTTGCACATTTCGCACTAAAAAATGCTAATGAATAAAAAACGATTCTTTGAGATTTTGGATCAAGGAAATTGTGTGTCTAAGTTATTGAATCTACTCATGTATATAATTCGAAGAATGTTAAAATTTTTAGATTTTTTGGCGTAATTTAATCACAGTTTCGAAGCGACCTTATACAGTGTTTAAAACTTTCTCTCTCCTACTCCAGCGCGATTTCGAAACGTGAAAGTTGAAGAAGCTAGTATTTTAACCCCAGCCTCTCCCATCCTATTTACAAGATTGAAATTTCCTTGTAAATATTCAACAGTTTTATTACAGTCCAATCGCTTTGCAACTAAAAAAAAAATTTCTCCCGTCTGTCTTCTCCCCAGCGCGATTCGAACTTCAATATTGGTAACGAAGTTCATGTTATTCCGGCGGGTAAACGAAGAAATAATACAGCCTCTCAATAACAATAAAATACCCAAGGGGATAAATTTTGGACGTGAGTTTTATATTGATTCTACAATTACATAATCAATATAATAACCCGACAGCATTATGACATAACAAAAATGGTTTTCTTAATACCGACCGTTATACCAACCCGCTGACGCTGTCTGTTCTCTCTTTTTAATAAAGATAGTCAGTTTATAATATAACACGAACAAGAACGCTCAACCCAGGGTGGAATAATTCTTTAAGTTCTTCTTTAAAAAAAATACAAACAATAATTACAAATCAAGCACCAGCTTACTTAGCAATAAACTGCAATGGAAACGCTGAATAGACGAGGTTAGCGTAAAACGTATGTATCGTGTAACTTAAAAACCGCGCGTTCAGGTAAAAATCACCGTATATGTTTACGAGGTAATTGTGATGAGTATTACAACTTATAGGATCACACTAAATAATTCAGTCGTATTTCAGCCAAGGTAATCGACACAAGTGATGGAACAGCGAAAACCCACCTGAGGCGCGTTTCCATCCACTGCGTCCATACTTGGCATAAAATCTCAATCCAACCCGCCATGAACATAAGCCTCAAGGATATCGAGGCGTCCGTCAGAACACGACGTGGAAAAGAACAGTGGGATCTAGTTTTTTACACAAAATGGGTCTGGGGGAGGTTGTGGAGACTAACGACGTAAGAGCCTCTCCTCTCTGGGGATCCGTATGCAGTACAAGCTAGAGAAGACAGTAGCCAGAAGGTAAATTATAACTAACTAGAGAGGTTCAATAGGTCTTAGCTTCACACACAAACTTCCTTTTTTTCTGGAAACATTTCAGACTGATGAAACGTCTTATTGTGTAATATGTGTAGACCAACTATGAAAGCTCTCTCTCTAAATTTTCACACTTCGTTAATCTTTGTGAATAAAATTTAAACAATAAAACTTGTAAAATTTACGTCCGTTTACACAATAGGGATAGATTCGTGTTTCTCCATATATGGAGCCAAAAATGAATTGAAATACCATTGCCTAACAGGTAATATTATAAGTAATGTCTTATTAATTCTGTCTATACAAGTATCTCTTGATTTTCATGATGGAGCGACAATTTGTGTCATATTAAGTAAGAAACCGTTCATATTGGGTGTCTGTCAATGAACATTGAAAGTCGCGGGGCATCCGATTCGAAAAATGTTATAAGGGCAGGTAAAGGAGAAAATATCCGAATCAGACTAGAAATCCTAAAGGAATACAGTTTTTTGCCCCGCCTAACGCCTCATCAAATATTTATTCTCGGCTAAAATATTTGCAACAGTCAGACCCTATTCAGTATAATTTAATGTAAGTTTGCCAAACTCCGGGGCCAGTTTCTTGCCGCTACTCAACTCTACTAATGTTTGACGTTTTATTAAATCAGTACTTTCGTCCAGGTCGAGCGCCAATAGATAACTATCTCAATAACGGTCGCGAACCTTGCATGCCCCCCCCCCCAAAAAAAAAGTAATTGGTCTGGTGGCAATGGCATCACTGGATGGGGGAGTCGCACCTTGGAACGCCGCGATACATATCAAGATGACCTCACTCTAACTTCTGAAAGATATAATAGAGAAAAGAGTTTTTCCGAAATCTATCTCCTCAAGGCATCATCTAATACCAACATAAATCATCTTGAAACTCAAGAACACACCCATCTACGCCGGTTCATTCACTAAGTGATTTTACTATGGAAGAATACAGACTACTGCACAGCGCCATCTGGAATACTGCAACAGGTGACCCTATACTTAAAGCTACTAAGAATTTCACGAGGGTTGAAAAACTTCTCTATTCATATATACAGCCCCGATTACTAGTAGTCATAATCATCACCAGACTTGACATAGAAGAAAGTAACATAATGTTTGGCTAGCGTCTGGTTTCCTTTTACAATGAATATTAGTCCTGTGCGACGCGTTGTATAAAGTACAAAAATTGGCAGCGTCTATGGGGTTTTGTCTCCTTCCGAACCTCTGTACTACATATGGTCGTCGGAATAGGATGCTCGAATATAGGGTATTTTTCGAGAATTCCGAAACAATTGTGTCCGCGATAATTTCCTGATACTCTTTTTATTTATTAAAAAGTTCATTACAAATAAATTTCTCAAATAAATGGTCATTGTTATTACCCAAAATAAGCGAGGAATAGAATATGGAATTCAGCGCAAAACATAACCCCAAAAAAGTTTTGCATAGAAGAAGTCGATCTAATATATACGCGAATCACAATGAAGAGTATGTGAACCATACCAAATAAGACATCGCAATCCGACATGCTATACCGCGATTCTCATCTGGATACTCTACTACCGAGTGATTTCCAAAAAAAGATCTCAACAAAAATGAGCCATAACATAAACCGTTAACCTGGGCAACGCGCGAATCTGCACACCATGGAACTTAACAAGTTACCAGACGTAATTAGTCTGAGTGTCATAAGGGGCGGACTCATAAAGGGAAACAATGAAGTGAGGATATGTATTATACTAATCTGCGCCTAGGGCCATTAAGTTTCGCACATAGCAAACTTACCTATAGTCGGTTTTTAGTTCTATTTGAACACAGGTTCCTGAATACTGTACACATAATCGTTATGAGGTGACTTTCAATAAAAAGAAAGACATAGCTCGTGTCAACATAATCTTTGCTGACTATAACTCAATAACGAATCATTCGCGCCACAGCGGGTGATACCCCCATGGTTTTTCTCTCCGTTCCATTTTTTTCAATGGATTTTTTGTTATACAGAAGGCGTGGTCAGACCCACCCCTTCCATGATCCCAGCTAATGCATACACGCTCATTGGTACAGTATTATCATCAAATCTTACGAAAAAAAGAAAGTGGGGGGTAAATTTTGACACGCAACTAAAAAAAATAAAATTTTTGAGGTGGATTGAAAGAATGTCTTTTACAAACACAAATAGAGATTAATAGTGAGGTGGAGTAATCGACAACATTTTCATCCAAAACAATAAAAAAGTTTTTCTCCAAGGCTATGAAAAAACACCTCTACCAATTAGCTTTGTGGCTATTGAAGGGTACTAATAGAGAGTAGTGGTCTTTTTTATGTTTTACTTTCTTCCACAGTAAGCGTTTAGACACTACGACAATTGTTGAAAGATGAAATTACTCGTCTAAGCTGAACACGGGCACTTAATGCGACAATGGGCTGTTATTAGGGCACCATAGTGAAATACCTGCGTTTTAAATAAAGGCATCCTACATGAGCTTTTCTCAAGTCGACGGAGACAGTGGATTGGACATTCACAAACTATCTCAAACAAAGTTTCTGCGACGATAATATCCCTTAGTAAAAGGTCGTGTTTTAGCCAAGGAGGGAGGCCTACTTATTAAATACATCCAATTGAAAAAAAATATCAAATAGACTTTATACGTATGTCCATGCTTTTCAAGAATGAAACAAGAGGGACAAAATTGCGATAACCACGAGTTACTTTTAAAAGACCTTACAATTGACAGCGACCAATAAGGCTAATGCAATCAATCCATTTTACTAGTTATCAAGCATAGAGGCCACACAGATCGACAACCGCGCCCTCCTGGAACCGTATTACACTATGAAGTAATAAAGAATGTACTTGTTTCTGCAAATCCATGCCGCAACTTAACCAATGACGGGGGGGGGGGGGTGACTGGACACCTAGAGCATAAAATACTACTGGACTTTAGTGGTTGATTTTTTAAGAACTACATTAACATAAAAACATGACATAGATAGCACAAACGATTGTTAGGCTCAACACTCCGGAACACAACACATGACACAAAAACATCACACGACACAAAAGACACCTTCAAAAATGAACTGAAATATTCATTAGACAAACAGCTATCATCATGCGGCTTCAGGAGTCTAACTATCACTATATACTGTCTCCTTTCCTCCAAAATAAGGCATCCGCTCACTTTAGAAAAAACTTTAAAATACCCTTTTGGGGTTTCGGCATGATGTAGAATTCTTTATGTAGTGGGACGCGGCTCTAAATTCTCTTTTCTTCTATGTTTTAGCTTTCTCTTTCCCACCCGCGGCGCAAAATATGACAGTTTCTGAAAATATAATTCATTCTCTGTTAAACTCGCGACGAAAATCAGCAATGACTAATGGATATGAAAGGATCGAAAAAAAATTATACGCGGCTATCGGCTCACATATCAACAAAATGCTTATGGTGATTTTGCCGTTCAGTACATTGTTTATTAACCAATCAATTTAGAATTGAATTTTAAGCAATTCTCTATTTTTGCAAATCTTTGGGTGTTCACCTGCGGCGCAAAAAATGACGTCTCCACAATTATACATATACGCTTTAACGAGTCACAAAAGGCGACAAGAATCCATCCCACGACGCGCGCGTTCCACCTGTTAACATAACCTGTTAACAATAAAAGGTTTTGGACAAGTATTTTCCTTCATCCCACCCCAAATAAAAAGATAAAAAGTTTTTGTTGTTTACCTGTGTCATAATTCTTTTCATAACGAAGCACAGAAATGCCATGAACCGAACGAGTTTAACATATAAGAGATCCGCTTAAGTAAAACGTGGAGGCATAAAAACATACTATAGAAACAAAGATCCTCACACCAACCACTAATACTTGTGATAAAACATAGCAGGAAAATGAACCTAGGAATTCCAATTGAGCGTTATAATGAAAGTGAAAGATATACCACGAAGTGAACCATCTCATACTGTAAATTACCAATAATAATAATAATCGCATCAAATAATTGCCATTTTCAAACGGCGCCTTTCGGACTCGCTCTTATTAAGTAATGCAACGACAATCGAATTCATGAAACGAAAAATTTTATAAATAAAACATTATCGTAACCGTGACCTAATCATCGAATGGTAAAATCGAACCGGTAGTAACGACTAAAAAAAGGGTGAGTATGGGAGCTTGAAACGAACTAATATTTGCTGTTTACGAACGATAAAAATATTGCACTTTTAATATTGAATTTCATAATCAGACGTTATGCAAACACCAGCAATTAAATAAAACAACGATGATACTAATAGTTGCCTTATATATCTTCACACTCGACATCTATCCTCTTTTACCGCAAACAAACGGCGAGAACAATATGGAACGTCCTAACTTCTTCCAAAATAAAACTAGAAAACTTTTTTTCGGGCGTGCGCGTCATGTTATGTACGCCGAAGCAAACTTACAGTAGCACCACATATCACTAAACTTCGTATCTGGACACAAGGAACAAAACCAAAAACGGTTGCGAATAAATCGATACGGAAAATTAAAACTGTAGATTTCATATGATAAATCGCATCTCAGCAGCTACGCAGCGCAAATACTACTTGTAGTTCGCTGATCTATACTATTAATATCCGACTTGAACACATATCAGAATTGTTGACTACTTTGCTTATGGTTCGGTGCATGATTTGGATACTTTTTCATTGCGAGGATTGAAGTTAAAATTCCGTTTGTGTGAAGCTTTTCTGGACCACGAGCCGCAAAGAAGTTTGACGTTAATACATATAATGAAAGCGAATGCCATTTTAATTGATCTGAGTAGATGATCTAGCATAACCCATACATTACTCAGGAACATCGAATCGGATCGAATCACTAATTCCATGATATAACAAACGATGCCCAATGTTACAAGTACAACTGACCCTCCCTCATTGCGAAAATCAAGGAAATTATATATTTAAATATAGTATTTGCAGATTATCACACCTAAAACCAAATGTCTAATGAGCAACACGTTAGTACATATTTTAACGACAGACATAGCAAACTCGGATTCTTGGGACAAATTTGACCAAGAATCGCGATAGCATATTGTCCGTTAAAAATGAACTAAATGTCAAGTTCATATCAAAGCCACGTTTTGTTCCCTATGAACATGATTGACTTCAACGTAACAATGGTTGCTTCGAATAGCGTGCTTCGCGAACATCACCGAATCGCACGTGGCCGCGACCCTAGCGATCTCGAACCACTAGGAACGAAAAGTCTGCAATCAGTTGCATTCACCAGCGGAAATCAAACGTTCAGCCATTTCAACATCTAGCAAGGATTACAGTAACTGTTTGGACAGAAATTAAAGCTTACATTAACAGGACGTAAGATCACATACGGGGCGATCTCCACAAACGCGAAAGCCATAAATGATTGTTAAAAAAACACGACGTCAACTCAACTGGAATTTCATAGAACGACAAATTCAAGTATTAAATCAACATCTAAGTGGACAATTTATTACATAAACTCTCCATTAACTTTTCATACAACACATAAACCCATAATAATCCTGAATAAAACTACTTTTTAATCGCCTCGTCGCATGGTTTTCTTATGACGAAAGCAATAATATACATTACCACATCGTACGATTACAACTTATGTAAATAAGTGAGAAATATTATTTCTTACAATACTTGCGGCCGTGAACATACAAACAAAAATAAAATTGTAAAACTAGAGCTGGTAACATCTACGGAAAATTAGAGTGGAAAAATTTTAAAACAAATATCGATCATAGCCGCGAATCACGGATGGATAGAGCGCTAGGATCAATCCTATACATACTTGATAGTTTTTTTGGTTTATGCAACGTGTGCGCGGTTGATCTTTATCTTATCAACAAATTCTTAGGGGCCATCTAATAGATAAGCATGCTAACTTACAGGGGGATGGTCCAGCACGAACGCAGATAGTTGAACTACCTACAACGAGAATTAAATAGGTGAGGCGAAACTCGTTTCCGAGGTCACAAATTTAGTTCGAATCAATACATAAATCGTTTATCGAAGTAAAATAAAGACAACAGCACCAAAAAACTAGACAATGTTTATAGTTTTACAACAAAAATCAATTCGATTCTTTGGCCCCAAAATTTGAACAAACCGCGATTATCTTTGTTGCGAGCCGTTAAAAAATAAATTTGTCGCTCCGTTAGACAATTTGAAAAAAGGAATGTTCCTAGAATTAAACATGATTTAAAACCAATGTATTCCGAATCAGATCCGAATTCACAAATGATTCGGATTTGCCAGGTTTGAGACCAGTCTAAATACTCGTGACAATAACCCATGGCGAAAAAAACTTTGTTAAACCTTTCAAACCCAATAAAACATGATAATAAAATTTTTCTACCGGCAACGCGTTACTATTTATATATCCAGGTAAACCCCCAGGTAAAAATCATCCATTAAAATATAGTAATATGCACTTTACACTGTACAAAAAAATTGCAAACAAAAACACCGTCTTTGACCGTAATCTGTTAACTTGAGCGGTATTGAAACACAACAAAAAAAAAACTCGAAAATGACTTTTTTGGCCGAATATGGATTTTGAATGAACCGCACAAGACGCGAAGGTGCGGTGCTCATCACACGGCAGCCCATAAATTTGGCATAAATCTCTCAACAATGATGTACGTTTTTTTTATAACATTCTGGCAACTATGCAATTAATGCAAATAAATGTTTACTGTAATTTGGTACAGTGTGCATAAACGGGACGGAAAAATGCATCACAATATCATATAATCCTAAAGTTTTTTCATCTTTCTCTAAACATTTAAAACATCATGCGCGGACTAAGAGGGCTTCTATCTTTTACTAAATAGAAAACTTTTGGCGAGAAGGCGTTACAAAAAGAAAAGTGAATCGACAACAGTTTTCGGAGCCGGATATTGCATTACAAAACTGGTTTTGGCCGGATATTATTGAATGGAAGACAAGACCAGTTATTAAAGACAAAAATAAAAGAATGTGATAAGCGACCCGAAAAAATCGACTTAAAAATATTGTAGTGTTATTTTCATTAAATATACGTCGCGATCTTCAAAAACAAAAAATAAAGAACGTCCCATCTAGATGCTATTTAGCATCTACCCCGGCGACCTAACTACTCTACTGCACTTCAGCACGGAAGCGTTTCAGTTCCGTTTAAAATCCATATATTTTTTTTTTATTTAATCCGAAATATGACTCCTGAAACAAGACGAAAGCAGTGCCTAAAAGGGAACCAATTAACGGCAAACCGCCTATAGTAACAAAGCCTAACAGCAATATCTGCCCTAGAGCGACCGTAAAAAACAAAATCTACAAACTTCTTTGCTTCCGTCCCCATTTCGCCTCAAGAAATAGGTGCCAAGCCATTCTAAAGTGCGTCCTTTACACTGCCAAGAAAAGTTTGCCCCTCTACCCTCCATGGAGCTTAGCAAATGGGCCTTGATAGATCGGGCACGGAGTATAAACTTAGCGAATACCACATTCAACTAAGCCTAGTTCAGTCCGGTACGCGAAAAAAAGTCTTGTAAAATCGCTCATATAGCGCGACAAATAATTTAACTTAAAAGAACAACGTGTTCGATTGCTTATGGCCAGGGACTAGCAGGCCGTCTGTCTCATTCAAAGACAATGGTCCACGTTGACATTAGTTAAGCAAGGGGCGATAGGGTGGAATCTCGAAAAACGAATCACGACCAACTGACCTACTAACATGTGGAAAATAAGCTTACTACAAAAATGACGGATAAACGTAAGCAACTGCACGCTAAACAAGAGGAAACAAGCTCCGAATGCGAAATGAATCGCCTATGGTAAAAGTGCAGTGAGTGGTAGCTCTCCTCTGGGCGAATGTCAAACCCTCTACCCGTTTCTTTAAAACACATGGATGGGAAATGTGAAGAGGAGCCACAAAATCCGACTGAACGGTTAATAACAAATAGTCTACTACGGGTAGTATTTTGTGAACCACCAGCAACAATGCACTCCTAAGAAGCGAAAAACCGGCCCGATGAGTACTGAACCGCAATGGGAATAGTGAAATTAATCAAGCAAAAATCGACTGACGTTTTAAAGACAATATAGCTACTACGCAAAACGGTAGGTACCAAACAAGCCAATCGCCCTCATTAGTGGAAAAACTATCACAAATCGCGCACTAAATTTTTTTGCTTCTAATGTGCAAATAGCAAATATGCTTTTTGCCGTTAATACAAGGATGTACAAGCATGTACAAAAAATTCAACCTCGCCACGAGAAGCCGAAGCAGGACCCGAAAATGCGTAATCTACCGACTCAATGGCAAAAACGCGACAATCAAAAGATGCTTCATACTGTTCAAATCTAATTCCCTACGGACAGTAGCTAGCTCGCTGGGAGAAAAACCGAATGATAATGGAAGTCGATTTTGAATTCCAATAATTTTAATAATCGAATCGGAATCGAGAGCATCACTAAGTTCGTACTGTTAAATAAAAAGTATGACTCACCGTTACTATTTAAACTTGTCACCATTATGTTCAACATGAAATGCAAATTTATACACTTTAGCAAAGGCGCGCGATAGTTTATAATTCACACTAAGAGCAACAATTATATACATTTATAGCGAAACATTATAAAGCAGCTTTTTGTTCTCAAACTTGACCAAATCAGATTTGTATTCCCTAATGTGCGGAAATCCTCAGTGTCACTTGAAAAAGTATTTAGTGTCTCTCCTATGAACAGAAGTCACAGCGTTGATTCGAAGCGTTTCGATTCACCGACTTGAATTGCGCGCGCAGACTCTCATTGTGAGTACTGGCGACATATTAATTATGGTGGTTCGAATTGCTCCAAGCGTATAAGTCTACTGCTCGAATCAATCACGGAATCCTTTCGTAGGGAACAAAAGGTTTATAATTGAAATGGAGGTTGATCAAGACTTTGAGAATATGTATTCTTGCTTAAGTCTGTCTGGTTAAAATAATGAATAATAATTCAAGAAACTATAAAGTTCCTCTATCTTCTGTAATGAAGTGGGAACAGGCATAACACGGGATAGTTGGTTATTTGTATGGAATTTTGGCACATCCCTACATTAAGATATACTCATGTCGGCATCGAAGGTTTGAATGATCTCGGGTTTGAGTCCCAGGGGGTCCGGCTGACTGTAATCATTCTACCACTTCAACCCCGGGTGACTAATAACGTCGCTAAGCCGAGCCGAGGAAAGATCATCTTTTTTTCCAACAACTCTAAACGCTTGTCCTTTCTATAAGTGGCCGCAGTACAGGAGGCCTTAGTCAGAGTGATTCACTCAAAAAAATTATTTGAATTGATCGGGCCCCTCTATTTTGGTGACCAAATGGAAATATCTTAACCACAAAGAAGGCATAATTAAGTTAAAAACCATACATTATAAAGAACGACTCTCATGTAAAGTTTGTCCTGTTCTCATGAACTCGTTCCTACCATTGGCGATCGATGTGGGGGCACATGATCATACACCCCCTACCCCTCAATACTAATTTGTGAATGGTAGTTCTTGAATGAAAGGATTCTATGCAATGCCCAAAAATACGGAACAAGCACTTTTTCCGAGCGCATCTCTGTAAAAATACAGTTGTGGCTGACAATAAAGTGCATGTCCTCTTCATCGCCCACTGCCTTCCCTACGCTGCTTTAACCTGGCTAATCACAAGTAAATTTCACATTCTTTTATAATATAAAATCCATTTGTTCTAGCGCTAGAAAACGAATGTTAAAACAGAGATCGTAATAACAGATTTGACCCCACAACGAGGTTTCCTGTAACAGACGTTAAATAGCACGGTGGAAACAAACATAATTGAACGAATTTGAAAGGATCGCATAGAGAACAATGGCATCTGGTAGAGGCACCCGGGAAGGGGGACATGTCCACCACTAAGATCAAAGAATTTATTTAAAAATATCTTTAAAATCGGCATAATTTTAATATTACGCGCGCTTTTCGGGGGTGTTTTACAGTGGAATGTATCCGTAACACGAACAAAAAGGTCCTTCTCCTGAAAATCTCCATTGGGTGCGCCGCTGCCCATCCGCTCCGTCCTCAACCTTGTGGTAAGCTGACATATTTTTCTATTCACCCGCCACTCACGTTAAATTTAATCTGATAAACTGGCGCATCAATCCTTTTTAGAGATGGTAAAACAATGCTTTGAGAGGCGAACCGGCCCCCCCCCCCTTTAATAACTGATACGTGCAAAACATCTCTAACGATTTCCTGTACATATCGCTTATGATATCGTAATCGCTTCGGCTCTCAGAGAGCTTCCGTTCGTTTCTTTACTTGGCTACTATACCGCTAAGACTAGGGCTGGGCAATTCGTTTCCGGTGATTTTCGAATCGATTCGAACGGCACAAATTATTCGAATCAATTGTGAATCGGGGTGTCGTTGAAAAAAAATTTGCTAAACAAAGCCGAATTTTGTATTTTTAACGACAAAATTTGTCCAAAATCGACTGTATTTTGACGTTCAAAAATGAAAATACACCACTAAACTCTGTTTAAGCTAATATTTGTAAATCGTAAATGTATATTTTGTTATTTTTATGAATTTTTGGGTGGCCCGTGCTTGACCAACTGGCACATACCTGACAAGTAACATTACTGATACGTGTGTGCGTATCATAAAGTATTTACCATACATGGCCCCCGTAGATGGAATTTAATTTAGACAGAATAATTTCGGCGACATTTTGTCGCAACGCAGCACAGAAATTCCTTGTCCGTGTATCAATCATTAGAACGTTGTTAAAAATTAAAATCTTCCCGCCAAACCGACCCATCACGTTTTCCCGGTTTAGTAAAGTTACATAAGTATACAAAATATGCATAAAGTTGCCGAACTGTTTCGATAATAGCAATAATAAATATGATTCTGCGTAAGAGCGCGAAAATTTTTCCTGCTTCAGTGTTTTTTTTGCGTTAATATGCTCCTATGACCATTTTCACAACAGTCCCTATCGAGTCGATTGTGCTTCGAATTCGATTTGAATTCACGTAAATTGGATTGCCATTAGAGCTCGGCAATTCGATTCGGTGATTCGAATCACAATTTATTCGAATCAATTGTGAATTGTTCATAAACAAACGACATAACTTTATAAATAAACTAAAATTTTAATTTGTAAAATAACGACAAAAATGCAATCGATTTTGGCCAAATTTGACCTAAATCGATTATATTTTATCATTGAAGCATGAAAATTGTTGCTCTAACATGGAGTAAGAATTGCAAAATACACTACACAACTGCAAATTTCTTGATTGTAACAATTGTAATATTGAAAAAATGGGATTTTATTAAGTATAACGGAATTGTTGATTTGATCCGATTTGAAAAGAATTATTATCCCATCCCTAATTTGCCGGGCCTGGTTTGTCTAAATATGGGCAGACGAAGCTTGGCCCACACTTTATAAAAAACATAACAAACAGAGTTTTCTTCTATTCGTGTGATTCTGATCGTAATGACTGTGCGGGCTGAAGCAAACGCAAAAATTCGTACTTGTTCATTTTCATGTAATTAAATGCCGTATTTGTGAGCAGACAATTTACCACACCCAACCCCGGCTCTGATCGTCAACCATGAAGACTAGATATTTTCTCAAGGATATAATATCAGCAAGCATGGCCAATGTATGTATAGTCCTGTCCAATGACCTCTAAACATGATTTAAACATATTATTAAAAATGTTAACGCGTGGTGGCTTTAGGGGGTTATCAATGTTGGCAGCGGAAATCGGAAACTGTGGTTTCGAGTCCCGATCAAGTTTGTCTCGTTAATCCACGCCCACCGCTCGAAACCCAGGTTATAATAACTTTGGTAGGCCTAGTGGTTAAAAATGTTGCATCGCAGGTTGAAAGATCTCGTTCGAGTCCCGCAAGCCCGGCTCGCTTACCACAATGCCCACCACTCAACCCAGGGTGTAAATAACTTGGGGTAGGCCTAAGCCGAACAGGAAATAGATCACACCTTTCCAGTAATTTTTTTTTATTAGCCACTTCTTTTAGTGGGTCACCCTGTACAAGGCCCTGTAACAGCGGCCACTTATAGGCCGGACAGGTTAACAATTACTTGAAAGAATATGATCTTTTTCCTCTTCGGCCTTAGCCTACCCAATCTATTACAACCCTGGGTTGAGTGGTGGGCATGGAGGTTAACCCTCGTCCGTCTATAAGACTAGGCGCTGTTGCAAGGCATTGGACAGGTGATCAATCAACCTATTCATCTCTTAAATGACCGCGGGTAAAGGTTCTTGCTCAAGCGATGAACGGAGCGGCTTTTTTTCACCCTGTATAAAGACTCACCGACGGCCGTTCTATAAAGTAACGCTTTGTTTTTTTGTTCTGAATTATTATTTTTCTCTTCAGTAAAACAAACAATGCATTGAAACAATGTTACCGATTAAAAAATATGCAAACATAAGAAAATATAGCTTTCGAATATTTATCAACACAGACATTGCTAGTTGCATAATAATTATTGGAACCAATAAGATAATAATTTGTCTGCAAATCCAACCATACATCACGTTTTCCGTTTAATAAGTTAACATAATCACTGATTGGAGCTGGTTTGCTACAACTGTTTGATAATGATTAAACGTTCGTGGCCGAAGGTCGGTACGTCCTCGAAGGAGCGCAAAAAGTTTTTTCGTCTTTCCTTGTTTCGCCGAAAAATTTTTTTAAGCTTTATTAATTTTCTATGTTTTGCACTAGATTTCTCTAATCCATTTTTTCCTTATTAAGGAATGTTTTTAAGCTGAGAGAAGATTACAAAAATTTTCGCACGACACCCGCTCCGCCGCACCATAAGTTTAAATTTATCAAGTTTCTTCACTTTGATGGACAAGACTGATTTTTTCCGCAGTCTGTAATCAAGGCTGAGAAATTCGGTTCGGGTGAATTCGTCAATCGATTTGAAAGCACAAAATTATTCGAAACGTTCAATCAATGAATCGTTCATAGGGACACACAACTCATCTAAACGAACTAGAATTTTACACATTCTAAACGACAAAATGTAATCGATTTTGGTGAAGTTTGCCCCGAAATCGATAATAATTTGCCGCGTTTAAAATATGAAAATTATTGCTTCCCAGGCATGTAAATGGTGGATCAAAAACACACAATAAACCATAAATTTCTTTGATGTAGACAAGATCTGATAGTAAAATGCGATAATTTTTCCTTTACACATTTGGTTGAAAAAATTATTCGAATCAGATTCGAATTCCAAATGAGCCGGTTTCACCCAGCCCTGTCTATAATCAAGACGAAAATACTGGGTAGCGTCAAGTTTTTTTTTTTTTTCAGAAGAGACAGGTATTTATAAATAACGATCATTGGACATTTGGTCGCTAGAAATTTGTCTGCAAAATTTTACCATCATTCTTTTTTCGTTTGTGCTTCGAATAGGTCTGAATCCCACGTAAATGTACTGCAGGCCGTTTTTTGTCAAACATGGCCGACGCGAGCTTTCGCCCCACAACTTATTAATAAATATAAAATAACATAGCAAATTTACTATTCGTCCATTGTATTCTGATCGTAACGGCTGGCGGGCTGGAGGAAAGCGCAAAAATTTTGACTCATTTTGACGTTATTGAGTGCATATTCGAGCAGAAAATTTCCACACCAACCCCGACTCTGGTTATACCAAAAATGATAATTATGTTTTGCCAAAATATATATCTTTCTAAGCATAGGGCCAACGTTGGCGTTTTCGCTGTGCAGACAAGTAGCAATAGAAAAAATGACATATTTGTTATTTACATGAAATTAGTGATTCAATCCGGCTTGAAAAAAATTATTCGAATCAGATTTGAATTCCAAAAGGGATCCGGTTATTTCCCCGCCCTGTTTATAATCAAAGCCGGAAACGGTAGCGCCCAGAAAATTATTTTTTTCGGAAGAGACATGGGGGGCACCTTTTTATAAACACAACAATCATTGGACTTTGAGTCGTGAAAAATTTGTCTGTTAATTCAACCATCACTTTCCGCTTAATAAGATTATGCAAATATGTCTAAAGATTTGTCGAGTAATGGTTTGATCTAATGACCTAAACTTACGACTGAATTAGCTAAATCTTCATATGACATTATCGTTTGTTTTCATGGTTCTGTTTTTTAATTAAATTTATTTTTTCCCCATAGCGCGGTCCATGCAGGAACTTTTCAACTTCATAACTTTTTCATTTATCTTACCCACTGTTATTAAATATTTTTCACTTATGATTTTTCACTGTATAGGACAAAAGTTCTGTAAATTTACTGGCGTCCAAGCATTTGCAGGAATTGCATATTTCCAAAATTTAAAAAAAGCCATGCTGACGAAATTAATGCCAATTATGCGCTGTTGATTGACAGCACCCGTCGCGGGTGCGTTCCATCGACATCCCATATAGATATTGTAAACATTGTTAATTGCATAAGTGCGAAGAGAAGTTTATTGGCATTCCAGGCTCTACATTTTTGAGATCGCGGTCAAAAACAGTCAGAAATTCGCTTCTTTTTCCTCCCCGCCAAAAACGAAAAAAGAAGCTATAAACAGTAAAGCGCGATAAACCCCCGAAGATGACATTTCTTATACATCAATATCCAAAAATAATGGCGGGAAGACCTCTCCCCCATTTTCGCCCGGTGACAGGGATCACAAATCTATGTTTTCAAATCTCCTTTCATTTGAATGTGACATCCCCGTTTACTCTGAGAAAGGCCTGCAAGTAAACCAAACCTTTGGCCACGCACTCGTCTGGGGGGGGGGGGGGGGGGGGGGGTGGGGGGGGGGGGGGGGGGGGGGGGGGGGGGGGGGGGGGTGGAGGGTGGGCCGATTTGGAGTAATGAATAACGATATATTTCTGCTTAACGTAAGGCCAACAACGCGAGTTTACAATTTATTACGACACTGATTCTTGAACACGTCATTCACCAACTCTTTTTTCCCTGTGGATTAGTTGGCGTAGAAATGAAAATTCGAACCTAATACCTCATCAGTGGAAGTCCAAGGGGAGTGCGTACTATTCCAAACTCGTTAAAAAAATCCAAGATTGCAAATCTTTCCGCCTTTCCCCATAAACAAGTATTTGCGGCGCCTAGTCGTGTGACAAAATATGTTGAGATACCATTGTGCGAACAAACGCCTACAGAAGTTTGAGGGACAAAACAGTATATTTGTGCCGAAAGCGCGTGCAAACATTTGCCACTTTTTAACTGTAAATTCTAGAAAAATAGTTGACCCGCATTAAATCTGGGAGGGAGGAGTTTCCGTTTTCCTCCTCACTTTCTGACCGCAGAGTGCGGGTAATGATATCTACAGACTCAAATTTGTTTTTTTAGTGGTCTGATTAGGAAAAGCCGGGAAAGCAGACACACTTCTTAATCAAAACCTGATTGTCCGAGAAATTTGATTGGAGATATTCACTCATGCAAATCATTCTACTTATGTTAACTCAATAAACTGCGGGGATTAAATAACATTACGTCCAAGATCAAGTACTGTGTTGCATAAAACACAAAGATTTTTTATCTCAATCCTTATTAAAAAATATTATATTTCGGAGCCAAGCAACGATCCTACATAGCGGATCGTAGCCAACAGCTACAAATTCAACTTACCATGCCGCACTAGACGCGAAGCGAACCCCCGCCTTGACGTATCTGTGGTTGACAAACGTATTACGTCTGTCTAGGAGCAAAAACAATAAAAATTGTATATATTTGCAACTATTTTAAAATGGATTATGCTGTATAAATGCGTATGAGAAGAATGTAGAAGGTATATTTCTTTCAGACAATAGTCACAAGAAAGAGAAGGTCGAATTAATTCTGTGCAATAAATGCCTAATCACCCCACTAGGCGGCATAACGCGAAGCCCAATTGCCTTCCCAAGATCTTAGAGGTTGGAGAAAAAAAAAATTCAATTGAAAACAAGCGAGGGTCACGTTAATGCATAGTTTTCGTCGTCGTTTGTCCTCAAATGTGATATTCCTCGAGAAGCCTTGAGGCGAAGTAATTTCGTATATTTTTTTTTTTGGTTTTATTTTATATATATTGAAAGCCTTCGGTTTTTTTTTTATATTTTGTTAAATTGCTATTTTTTTTTTATTCCCAATATCAATCTATTTCGGTGCTGTGGCTCCAAAGGGGCTTGACTGGTGGGCCACACTCAGTGGGGGAGCCACCAAACCTCACATAATATGGTCCTAAATCCTAGTCATAAATCGTCGAACATTAATCGACCTCATCTCCAAGCATGCGTGCTCTCGGACTCATTTGGTATAAGCCTGTCCAGCGAACCGCACCGCGGCAGGTGGGAGGAGGCTTTTCAAACTTTACCTACTTGGCGGGCGTTACCCTACTTTAGACCCAACAACCGGTTAAGCACAAAGGACTTTGGTAGTTGAATGTGTATCTGGTCTATGTTCCATGCTCAAACACAACGAAGCGAAGAGTGCAAATTGCTGGACGGCGACACCGCTGAACGCTTCAGGTAGTGAAACGGTGAAGGCAACCTCAAACCCCTTCGAGGCCCATCTGGTCCCGCTTCATCGACTAGAGCGTGGGATAACCAAAATTGCTAAAGAAATATCACGTGAAGGCAGCCAACTATCCGCGATGACTTCTAAGTACAACCCCTTTCGAAAACTATATCTCCGTTGAATAAACAGGCACAGTTTGTAGCCGCACGCGCCCCCGCGATCCATCCAGTGACAACATACATCCAATAAAACAAGCAGTTTCAATATATTCGGAACGGATAGGGACCCCACCGTGTACGAGCGTCAATCTAGGATTGTACATGAAAATCACTGATTAAGATTGAGATCATATTCGAACTAGGGCTATTCGATTCGTAATTCATAATCGACTTCAAAACAACTAATTAATTGCGAACCTAGATCATCGAGTCGTTCTTCAGTGGAACCAAAAATCTGACGAGATGACAACGCTACAAAATGTTTGTTTATTATTTAAAAAACGACGAAGCAATGAAAATCAGATTTTGGTCATTATTTTGACCACAAATCGATTAATTATGTCGTTAAAATCATGAAACAAGGTTTGCTATCTTGGACATGGAATTGAAAATATAACACTATAAACTCATAAATTTCTCGATGTTTCCACGATGGGAACCCGAGGTGTAATACTAACAAATAGAGTTTGTCATTTACCATGGATATTAGATGAATGAATACATGACAATCGTACTGTAACTTGATAGTCACAGCAGGCAATTAATAATGTTTACTATTAGCAGCTGGTTATTTTCACGAAGATGTTCCTTGCGTCTTGCCATTCCCTTCGCAGGGGTGGTACGTATGAGGAAACCGCTCTAGAGGTCTATCGAGCATAGTCCCCACAAGGGGGTTACACAATGCCTCGCGCAGGGGCCGCCCCGCATCTAATGCACATTGAGGCGTTGTTCCTTCTCGTATCGATCCGCATTCCGAAAAATCATCCTCAACGTCAAATTCGAAATTATACCAAAAGATTCTAATTTGCCCAGTCCTTGAATTCTCAATCCAAATCAGCGAGTTATTTTGTCAACCTTAGCCGCGCACACGATTGGCAACGCGGATCCATCGATGACTTCCAAACCAACAAGATACACTTGCGTTTCGTGACAAACCTTTTTCCATCGGGGCTATCAGAAAGTATTGATTCTGCCTATCAATGATCTACTGATAGCATAGCTCCCTAAATAAAAAGTGATGTGTAAATTTTAAAATATCTCCGCTAGCTAAATGCCGCCGACAATATTATAATACCAGAACGGTTTGAGTGAATAAGGGCGAAAACGATCAGTATAAAACGAATAACCAATACGGTGAGGCGAACCAGCAGAATACATCCTCGCATAAAGAGCACGCATCCTACCTCATCTCGAGGACGGAACGCGCGCCATGACGAACAAAAGATGTGGTACACTCAGAAGCATGATTACCAAAGAGACCACACATACAACGCTGAACTATGACAATATTTACGCGGGTAAACACAAAATAAGCGTAACGCAACACAAACACCTTCGTCTGGCACAGACGTTCACTTTACAGGCGGGATCTCACATACTAACACAAAAGCAATAACCGCATGCAACGCAACGCACCTATTCGAATAGCATTCTGTGCATTGCACACCTCGGAGCGTCCATGACGCAGGATCGAATCGAAAAGGAGAAAATACGAAAATAATCTAAGAAAAAAAATATACGATGGAGCAAAACATTGTTAAAAATCAGGACCACCTAGGGTGCGCGGCGCAGAGGTGGCGAGCGAGTCAATATAATCAGGTTAATTCGGAAGTATCGAGCATCCATGCGTCCAACCGCAAGGGAGCAACAAAATTCTTATAAGCCGTTCAAAACCCGAGCCATGATAGGTTCCAAAACTAATTGGTTAATGTTTATTGTGTGATCAACACGTCCGACGAAAAGAAATTACAAAATTATCCACCTACAGGCTAGCTTGAATGGTCACATATAGTCCTAAAATGCGAGTGCGATTTTATCTCTATTAAAAAAATGAAAAAGTAAGAGGCTAAGACTAGCTCTTGGTATCAGTGATTTCGGCACAATTCGATGCTTTGTTGCTGAAATATAATAGAGAACTAGTAACTTGGGGTCGCATATCTCGTACACTTTATCTTACCCCTTCAGGGAGTTAAGATTATACCACTATACCATCAGCCCTCGATTTGGGAATGGCGTATCAATCTACACGAAGCTCGCCATCCTGTTAAGCCAGTATTCCTCGGACTTTCCGCTCTCCGCCAGCGAACTGAAATCGCGATAAAATACATCACACCTCTAGTCGCTATGCAGAGCATATGCGCTTGCGGTATAAACCCACGAGGGTAAAATACAAGCAAACAAAAACAGAAACATGAAACCTACGCCAAACGTTGTGCGAGCGCCCTGTAACGCCTTTAAAAACCCATTGCACTAACCTGGGTATGCCCTTCTTACCCGTTTGAGCCTACCTCGGCACTCCCTCAGCTTTTGCTGAGGGCGATGCGATGCACCAATTCACACAAAACCTAGCTATACGCTGCTGCTGATTGCAAGAAGCATTTCGTTCCTCGTTCGCTGGCCTTTCGACTTTCCTCTCCCCTAGTGAATAAAATGAAGATATAAGATCCAAATTTATCGTATAAATATTAGTTTTGGTTTCATCGCCCTATTGGAGGCTTGAATGTCAACTCACCCGCCGATACCTGGCATCTGGCTCCCAAAGTTCCTAAAAAACACATCACCCATGAAAATCACGATTTCCGTGTTATAACCAGCCAACAAGTTAAAATCTGTGAGATATGCGTAAGGCGCACCACACCCTCGAAATTGCTGTGCCGGTGGTACAGACTATAACTTGAGCACCAGAAAACTCCAGAAATTTTCGATGTATAGATTGTCAGGTAGTGGGAGAGAGCTCCTGAACGAATGTAGGTAACTGAACTGTTCACTGGGCCATGACGAATGGTTTGATGGGCCCAATGCAAGTAATCAGGAGGCAAATATGCTAAATATCTATATAAAAAAAATGCTTGTCTGTTTCACAATATAAACCTTAAAATACACAGTAAGGAGAGTAATATAACTGAAAACACCCCCCCCCATAAACATTCCGATGCCACTAGGTAAGGAAAACACATATGTACAAAAAAGAAACATTTTATTTTTACAAAAATACTATTAGGAGTAAAGTATTTGTACTAAACAAGTAACAGTGGAACAACAACTAATACATAACAAATAAATTCAAAATTACGAAATCATCTTTTGCACACAAGATTGCTCAGAAGGAAAAAGACCATTTCTTTTATTTGTGTTCACTCTAAGCTAGCCCTGTAGGGACGCTTAAACGGTACCGATTAACGGCCATGTAAATGACAAAAGCTACTACAAACGCGATACCAGCAACTGCACTTTAAGAGAAAAACACTCCAAACAAAACTGAACCACTCTATCGTTTGCAGTCACACGTAAAATTTGACATTAATCAAGATTTTGCTGCACAGTTTGCAGAATGTGCACGAGAAGAAGAAAATAGAATATTTCCAGCGTAATTGATGAAGCCACAAAGGACTTGGATGTATTTCCTGTGAGCGCTTCATTTCTGTTTATATAGTTTTCGCTTAGAGTGCAGTTACCGGTACTACATTTTAAGAAGTGGTAGGTCGTTAAACCATCGCACAGGGCAGATACCACTCACTGCACTTTACCATACCGGTTCAGTTCAGTTTTGTTTTCCGTTTAGAGTGTGATTGCTGGTACTACATCTTTTAGTAGCTCTTTGAGTTGGTTTCGGCCTTGCTTAGGGTGAATTTCAATAAAACAATCATGTATATATTTTAAGTGAACCGGATATCAAACCTAGTTTAATTAAACTTTGATAAAAATTTGTAGAATCTTCAGCAATATATAACATATCATCTACTATAATTTCTATTGAAAATTTGATTTGTCGAGCATGGGCCACAGATGAACCTCACCTCAATGGTGCGTTCCATCGCTGGCTCATACTTGGCAAACAAAAAAACTTTTGTTACAGGAACTCCTTCACAAGCTAGTAAAATGTTCCTTCAATTCTTTTAATAAATTTTGTGAGTCGACGTGCTCAGGAAAAGCGTCAGTTGAACGGATTGTAGATATAAAGGTCGTTTGAAGGTTACCGAGCGATTTAGAAAGCGTCGCTTGGTTGTAATGAGGCTCGTACGACCCTGGGGAAAGCTCTTGCGACGAAGTAAAAAACACGCGAGCTTTGTCAAAGTCACCTTGACGCAACTCTAAAACGCCGAGGTTATTGTATGCTTCGGCGTGACTGTTATCTAACGCGACAGCCAGTCTTAGACATTGGTACGCTAAATTCAAATCACCGACCCGAGAGCCACATGGCTAATATTATAACACACATCCGCCGCTTCTGTGTCGTCCGCGACAGCTAAAGCCCGCTCAAAACATTTTAAAGTCATGTCATATTGTTGGGCGTAGTAACAGCATAATCCCAAGTTGTTGAAGATCTGTACGTTATAGACACCCATTTGTAGTAATCGCCGGATAAGCTGAGTGCTATTTCCGGGTGATCGTTATAAAAGTAATCAGCGGCGATGGACGCAAGTGCTTCGATATTGATTCGATCGTGCTCTAGGACATGGTGATAACATTTCGTCATGTCTTCTTGCATGCCCATCCCCTCATAGATTCTAGCTATGCCTGGGAAGAAAAAGAAATGCATTTATACTATTTTTTTTATTAAAAGCGAATTACCACGAGGTCTTGCAACAGATACCACTTATAGACGAACCAGGTTGGTGTTATCAAAAAGACATAGGCTTTATGATACCATACCCAGGGCAGATATCGCTCACTTCATTTGAACATAGAGGTTCAGTTCTGTTCTCCCCTTCGAATGCAGTTACTGATACCTTTTTGTATCAGCTATTTGCTATAGAGTGGCCGTTGGTTGGTTCCTTTCAGGCACTGCTTCCAAGACTTTCTGACAGACAGAGTGAATTTCAACAAAAAAAAAATTACTATCTGTTACCCAGACTGGCAGAATGTCAGCTACTTCGATCATCAGACACCCGAAGAAAATGGGTTCATTCAGAAGAAATTTCAGCGAGAAGGCATATTCTAAGATACAGCTCTTGCTAAAATAAGTGGTAGATCGCTTTACTATCGCCCAGGGCAGACACCACTCACTGCACTTTACCATGACAGTTCAGTTCTGTTTGGGATGTTTTCCGTCTAGGGGGCAGTTGCACGTACTACATCTTTTAGTAGCTCTTTGTTATTGAGTTGCCGTTGGTTTCCTTTGGAAGCTGCTTACGACCTTGCTTAAGGTGAATTTCAATAAAAAGATATTAAAATGAGCCTAGTAGACAACTAACTTTAGAAAAGGTTCAAAATCATCAATACTGCTATAAATAGCAGTGTTGATGGTTTGAACTTTTTTCATCCATCGGAAGAGAAAATGACATGAACATGTCAGACACCCAAAGAAAACATTCTATTGCCTTACATATGATCAGCACAATTCTTTACTTTCTTACCTGTTAGCAAACTAGCCTCCCCTTTAAATTTCTCCAACCCTTGATTATAGATATCGATTGCCGCTAACGGTTGATCTAATCTTTGATAAACTTTGCCAAGATATAGCATCGTGTCGACCATAGTTTCTTGCTTCAAAGCAGATTTGAACTGACGTTCTGCGTCTCGATACATGCCAAGACGATAGTAACATTTTCCGAGCTGAACCTGAAGTAATTTGCAAAGTGGGTACGGGCTTTGGAACAGTTCTAACATATTTCCTGCGTGTCGTAAGAGGCGACTAGAAGGAAACAAATACGTGGTAGACGACTTTACCATCGCCCAGGGCAGATACCACTTGCTGCACTTTACCATGACGGTTTAGTTCCATTTGGTATGTTTTCAGTTTAGAGTGCAGTTGCTGGTACTACATCTATCAGTTGCTCTTTGCTATTGAGTGGCCGTTGGTTGGTTTCCTTTGGGAGCTGCTTCCGGCCTTGCTTAGAGTGAAGTTCAATAAAAAAAGATACTTGCGACTTATTCCCAAAAATAAAATACCGGGTAGACTATTTGACATAAAAACCAAGATGTTAAATGCAAACACATCTTCATGACACGATGACGTTGGGCGAGCAAGATTTCAAAATTTAATTTCTGGTCAGGTCCATCCATCTCTTTAAAGCTGATAACTAGAGGTGGCCAAAATTGAATATCTTTCGGTTTCGGAATCGAATCAAATAATTTCCCTGAATCGAATCAAGAAGTCATATAATAAACAAACAAAGACATCTTTTTATCGGATTATAATTTACGTGAAAATTCCCACTTAATTATGAAAAAAATAAAAATTTTCATTTTGTTGATTTCAAATTGTTACAGAAATCGAATCGAATAATCTATTACTCGAATATTACGAATTGAATAGAAATTTTTGACAGCCCTAATGATAACTGTTAGCTTCGAATATAAATTTTGGTCGTTCATTCATTTGAAATAGGTAAGAAGTTTTAACAGTGGTTCCTGACATCTTTATTGAGAGTCTTCACCATTTTACTTTGGGGAAATATTTTGTGAAAATAGCGGTTGGGAGGGGTCTCTAAAACGAATCAAATATTCGGATGCATCCGAAAATGGACATATTCAATATTTTTTTTTTTATTGAAATTCACTCTGAGCAAGGCTGGAAGCAGAGATCAAAAGCAACCAACTAACGGCCACATTTCAAATTCAAAATTGTTTTTTCAAGATGGTAAAATGTTGGTTTTGGCCATCCCTGATTGTCAGTAGGGCTGTCAAAAAAATTCGATCCCATATGATTTGTTT
>OZ023152.1:18613577-18641627 GCA_963675895.2 Styela plicata
GCGATAATGCGTCAACTTGCAACCATTTTAGGCGATATGTCGCAAAATACCGGTATGGAGGCAAATCGACATTGTGAAAATAAATGCGATACGATATTTTAGAAAACTCAATACCGGTATTTACTGTCCTACCCGAAATGCCGCCCAGCTTAATTGGGATATATATATTTTTTTTTCATAGCCACTTATTGAGTGGATCACCCTGCTCAGTCTACTCAAGTTATTACACCCTGGGTTGAGTGGTGGGCATAGATTAACGAGTTAGACGCGTCAGGAATAGAGCTGGCGGCACCAGGTATATTTTTGTACCGGCATTACGCCGCCAAAATGCTCGATTACCGGTATGCCAAGCCATTTTCTCCTATCAAAAATATGCTATTGTGTCGTTTTAAAAAGACACACGATGCACGACATAATAAGAAAAAATCATGTGCATACCTCGAAATGCGGGCGGGTTGTTGTTTTCATGACATTGCGAAAGTTCAATCGAGCCATGACTCTAAAGTGACTCTAAAGACCCATTTTGTTGTTACTTGACGCAACAATGCCGGATCACAGCAAAGCAACATTGCGAAAATTAACGTGATATGGTATTTTGGAAAACTCCAGCCAGTATTTACCATCCTACCGATACACCGCCCAGCTCTAGTCAGGACTCAAACCCGAGAACCTGCGATGCCAACATGTTTAAACCACTAGGCCATCGCGCCCACATTTGATATCAATTTCTGTTACATTGAATGCATCACCTCTTTACTCTTCTCATCGGCCACTCCTCTCTTTATAACCTCAAATAAATCCGGCCAACTTCCATTAACCTGGCCCAACTCATGTTTCGCGATGGAAGCGGCGACTTGGCATAAAGATTGAGCTACTTTTGTATCAATTTCGATGAGTAATCGTTCAAGTACGGACTGTCGAACTCCCACACAAATTTGGCGATTGAATGATTTCCATTGTCTGGAAACTTTTCTAAAAATGATGAAATATTTATTAATTAGATTAGGATAGGGTGTATTTTTTATCCTGCGGAAGAGGAAAGCCGAGAATATGGCTTAACCATATGGCGAACCAAGGTGACATAATCTGGTTTTTTTCTCACGTGTCCAAAATGCTCATGTCATTTTCATAGGATGGGCAGAAAGTTTCAAAACCATCTATTCCAAATAAGTATTGATGGTTTTAAATCTTTTCCTGCAGTTTAGACGTTGAAAGAGACATTTTTATCTTCTGCGGAGAGGTATCTTATGAAAAATTTCCACATTGCTAAAAAATTTTTTCTTGGTGTCTGGGTAGCAAAAGAGATGAAATTCCGCCAGCCTGTGACGAACTCCAGCCTGTCATGCGACTATCAGTTCCAAGTCAGGGATTAGGTTTTTTACCTATGCAGATTTTTCCTACGCGTAGGTAGAGAAAGCCATAACCATCGATTACCAGGACTACCATGTATGGTATAAAGCAATCCTCCTGCATGTTAGTTATGTTTTCTTAAAAATTATTAAATATAATCAGCTTACCTTCTAAATATAATGGCTGCAAGTTTCCTCACTTCAAGCATCGTCCCCTTGACAAAGAACAGAAAAGAGAGAAGGAACAAATGAAGCATGACCATTCAATTCTCTCAATTCTGAAGTTGCCTGAATATGATAAATAAATTCAGAATTTATAAAAAATAATGGACTCAAGTTAGCTCAATCGGGCGTTTGAACTTTAACACTACGAGCTACGCATCTCCGACCGTAAGAGATGATGATTATATGCGGAAAGTCTGCTGGACGCCCACCAGTGTACAGTGTTCACAAAAGCAATGCTTACATCTTCCTCCAACAAACAAGTCCGTGCACAGGAAAAAATGAGAAATTTGACAAGCAAAAAACCTTCAACCCTATTCGGTATGGTATCTGGACGAGAGATCGTGGTTCGCCATATGAGTAAACTGTATTCTCGGCTTTCCTCCTGCAATATAAAAATGATCTATCCTATCCTACCTCTGTGAAGCACACCACATACACCAAGAGTTGTAGAATGGCTTTAGAAACACAGAAAAAACTAGTTCTTATATTTGTAAATTCAGAATTCAATCCTGGTTATTAACCTGCAGCATTTTCAGATACACCGCGTGTGACTTTCCAGTTTTAGGACTTAGGACCCACTATTTAAATTCTGCAAAATTGGGTTATTAGACTCCAAAAATTTCCCATTGGAAGCAATGCCAGATGGCTGAAACATTGGCACCCTCAAGCAAAGAGGTTAGAATGGGAGTTTTAATTTTAGCTTTAGGAAGTACGGTACTAAACCTGGAAACAGCCACGGGCAATAAATCCTGGGTTCTCGTGAAGTTTAGTACCGGTACCGGTACCTCATATCCGATTATCATAAAAATTTCACATGTTGCAAGCGACTCATCCTAACCGGGGGACAATGCCAGATGCTTGCAGCATTGGCGCCCCCTAGTTAGGAAGAGAATATTCTGCCAGTTTCTATTTTCATGTCTTTTTGGAATAGGTAGCGGTACCGGCATTGTACTAAACTTCACTAGACCCGAATCCTGAATATAGAGTTCTAACGTTAACTTAAATTGATAAAATCAGAGAACAAGAGAGACGTCAAAAAGCCAGTGCACGTGAGAAAATGAACTATTAACAAAAACCCAACATGCAGTATATTTCTAAAATAAGCTTAAAGGGGTCTGGTGAAGTTTAGTACGGTACCGTACCATATTCCCGAATGTCATTAAAATAAAAACTGGCAGAATATTCTCATCCTAACTTGGGGGCGCCAATGCTGCAAGCTTCTGGCATTGTCCCCCGGGTTAGGATGAGTCGCTTGCAACATGGAAATTTTTATGATAATCGGATATATGGTACTAAACTTCATGAGACCCGATTGAAGTCTTTCCAATTCAGAATTTATAAAACAGAACCAAAGAGGCAAACCTTTTCGATCACAGTGTTGTCTGGAACCAATAAATTCGCCAATATTTGGCACAAATTCCCCGCTACAGCATTATCAGATGATGCTATAAGCTGCTCCATAACTTTACGTCAATATTTTGCACCGAAGGTTGGCAAAAATATTTATAAGCACCCAACAACAGCAAAACTCGTGGATAAAACTTCTGAAACTTGCTGGAAACGCCATAGTGTCGCTCAGATGTACGCGTGATTGGTTTTCCCCAGGGAGGCGGCGGTTTAAAACCTAATACGGAAAAAAAGCTTGGGTAATTTTGTCAATATTTCCGCAGAATACAGTCTTCCACCATGTACTTACGAATATTCAAGATTCTTCCAGTTAGATCTTAAATAAATCCACCAATTTCGACCAGCAAGTTTTAGGGGGCCGTTTTTCGCCCTTTTAAAATAGATGGAAGAACAAAGTTACTAATAATCAAGTTTTGTCAAGTTATGACGTTCATAGGGCAGCAATCTAGCTGAAACGATCATATATCAAGGAAAACACAAATCTAAAATATTACTTTGCACTATTGAGGACCGAGTAGAATCTGGTCCGAATGCGCGCCTGAAAAAAATCCTGAGATTTCCCCTACGTTTTCAAGATATTTTAAAAGGCCACTTTTTTTTCCTTATTTTATGGTGCTGAATATGGCCATCATCGCCTCTTATCATCCTGACAAAGCTAGTGGCGGTTTGCGCTTGGCCTTGAATGCACTTATTAATATTTTGATGCGTGATCCATCTTACCCCCCCCCCCCCCCCCCCCCCCCCCCCCCCCCCCCCCCCCCCCCCCCCCCCCCCCAAATAGTAATGTAGAACTAAGATTTTCCTTTTTATCTTTAGCCCGAAGGCGAAAAAGCCAACTTATACAGCTCTAATCATATGTGCGAATGCATGAACTAATCACGTACCCCTCGTGCCACGATACACAGTTTCCGCAAGACAGGGTGAAGGTCTTTACTCATTTTTCCCTGTGCAATGGACCTGACCTTAGTTGATTCGAGGAAGCCAATACGTGAGACAAAGTGTGACACCTCGCAAAGCATCCAGCAGACCCATCGCATTTTAATCATCCAATGCCTGAGGGTATTCGAATCCTTGCGTCATGACGATTCATAATAAGCGTTAGCTCGAAGCGTATTCACAGGCGTTTATGCGTTGGAAAAGTGGAAGGAAATGCCATGCGGAACCATTCGCGCCAGCCTAAAACGAAGGTTAAGAATAAAAAATTCTAAAAAAAACGCTACATTCACCGCGTATTGTAAGCCTTTAAACGTCTTCATCCCTTCAAAGGAATTATTTAGCTAACAAGAGTGAAAGATGCATGTCACGTTCAGATGAAGAACCTAGACTTTTCAATCGAGCACACATCTTTCGCACATAATACTTGACCTATAGTCATTCCAACCACACTGACGGCCAGGTTGAGGGGGATCCGACCCCCCCCCCCCCTCCCCCCCCCCCCCCCCCCCCCCCCCCCCCCCCCGACCCCCCCCCCCCCCCCCCCCCCACCCTCGCCCCGCCCTCCCCCAAATCCCACCCACCCACCACCCCACCTCCCCCTCCCCCCCCCCTCCACCCCAGATGCAAATTTTGAGGAGCCGACCTCCTAATATCACTCAAAAACTATATTGAAATCGCTAAATTTTCGTGTGCCTTCGAGCGTGCAGTTTTACGAACAAAAATATAATCGATTAGAATATGCTTTTCAGCTAAAATTTCGCTATTATTTGACCCCCAACAAAAAAAATCTGAAATTTCTTGCGACGCCTTGGACGCACTCATTTTCGTCAAGTATAAAATATGAAACTTGTCAATTTACTTTTTTTCGCATCAACTTTCGGTGCGACTTTAGTGTGTGTTTCTATCAGTGAACTATACAATAAATATATTGTATTTAGGCCAGGGGAAATTCGCCCTTCAATGTCCGCCGCAATATGACGTCATAGTTTGGCCTCGACTTAAGTTTTTTCAAATCCCGCAACCCCTAACAAGGAGCTACACCCGAACTTAAAAAACTGAATGGGATATCTAACTTAAATACGAGATTCTTTTAGTCCACACCACATCATTGGACTTCTTCAGTTGGCTGTAACCGCAAAGAGATTGGAAAAAACACCCCCCCCCCCTCCCACCCCCCCCCCACTTTCAAATCGATGGCACCGAAATGGAAAACCCATAATTGTATCACTTTCCTTTTATCGTAACTTGCTACAAACAGTTTACTAATTAAAAAATCACCCGCTTTCTGAAGTGAGTACTGATTACAAATATTGTTGATGTTATGTCATTGTTACGTGTTTTAACATAACTAAAGATAGACAATTGAGTTTCGTATTGGCGGGTAAATTAGTCAGAGAAAATATTTGAACCTTAGGTATTAATCGACCAATCTTCTTTAATAACGACACTAAATCAGTGTAATCACCTCACAAAAGTAAGAGAAAAATTTTTGGACACCGACCCCCCCCCCCCCCCCCTGAGAATAGGTAAAGTATGAAGTCACCTGATGCCATCGCCCGTCGCTAAGGCCACGCGTCCCATTCTCTGATTCAAAGCTTAGAAAATATATAGAATTTCTCGCTTGACTTTATCCCGAGGCTACTCTTCATCACGCGTTAGCCCAAAATAAAATTACAAACAAACATGCTCGAAATCACTATAGTTTCACCAGTTAATTTAATTTCGCCTCATCTATTTGAAATTTCTTTGTAATACGTGCAAAGAATGGAAAAAGTAAGACCAAAATAGTGGGGATTTGGAGGATATCGCAATCGATCTTCTGCAAGCGATAACTTTATTCGAAATCACAGCTGGCTTTCATTTTTAGTGAGTTATGTCTGAATTTGCCTATCAAATTTGTCCGAATTTGTTAATGATTGTAATTTACAATAGCTACGACTAGTACCTGATGCCTATTTTTGAACTGAAGAAGTAAAATTCGAATCAGATTCGAATGCTAAATGATCCAGTTTAGCCCAGAAAACTAGGGACGGTGACTCAATATAAAAACTATTTCAAAGATAGGGCACCAAACTATCTTTCCACCTTTAGCAAATATCTCAAAACTATCTTCGATTGATCAACAAGCCAGCATTGGAAAAAGTCTGTTTTCAGTGAAGCCTATTAGGACAGTCATTATTGCGGCAAACATTATTGAAGCGAAAATACTTTTTAAACCTGCTCCCAATGCTGTTGGTACCAACCCAGATGACCTTGTTTACTTTTTCTTCAAATTTAACATCACTCAACCTGGGCAAAATGGGTAATCTGTATAGGTAGCCACAGATGCGACCGCACTTTTAATCGCCGCCAATCGTTCTCTTATTTTAATCGAAATTCGCCTCACAACAGGCGCGCCGCAGAGGACCATTAATGTGAAAAAGGACCTCCGAAACCCACAAGTTGATGCGAAAGAGAGTACTTGCAACATGCAGGCAATGGAAACTAAGGAACTCGATTGCGTGGACATTCATCAAAAAATATGATTTGGACCCTCTTTTCTTCATCGGATTGACGCAATGAGAAAGCGACATAAAAAGCGCCGAAGGCATTAATTTTATTGGTGAGATTAAATTTTTATAAAAATAAAAACGTGTTACAGACATAGTTATAATTTAGAGACAACTGCGAATTAAGAAAAAACTGATCTTGTGCCACCGTAATAAACTTCATTTATTTGACGGTCTTCATCGTCATTGCTTCAATTGTCCCATTGGTCGTAATGTCACTATATTTATAAGGTGATATATTACATGTAAAATATCGTCTCTATATTTCGTTATATGTATTCGTTGTTTTTGGTGTCGCGAACTAGAGATTCTTAGCTTCTTATGCCTTGTGAGTTGGCGCTGCAGATTTGTAAAAATTAGTCCTTGTTGCACCGTATATAAGAAAATTAAAAGGAAACAAAGAAGTTAGTAGATAGTTTTTATCGTCGCCTCAGGGCAGATGTCAGTCACTGCCCCCAACTTTAGGACACGCGTTCCGTGTTCTTATGCGAGGTGTTTTATAACTTGCAGTTGTTAGTGCAGTTGCCTCGTATTGCCTTTCGTACTCGCACTATGCAGTGGGTTTGCAGAATTTTCATTCTGTAATTTTATTTTTCGCGTCGGTGAAACGGTGAGGGGGCGTAACGCCATTAGCACCTTAAATAATGCAAAATGACAACAAAAAAAACTATAACAGTATAAGCCTATAGAATGCGAAGCTCACCTTGAACGCGCTCGTTCATAAAGTGCCCTCATACTTATGAAAAAAAAAACGGGAATTTTTCCATCGATTTAATAGAATGAGAAACCGACCTAAAATAGCGCCGTTAAGGCTTTAAATATTTATTTAGGAAATAACATATTCATTACGTTTTGTTATTATACATCGAGAACACCGCGAAATAAAATTATTTTTTATTGATATAATATTTATGGGTCTGTTTGAGGTCGTCGCTAGCTGACTTTGTGGTTGGTACAGTTGACACCGGGTCTGGGCAATTCGATTCGATGATTCGAAATCTATCCGAAGCACCAAATCGAATTCGAATTAATCGTGAATCGTTCACAGAAAATAAATACTAAATGAAGTGGACTATTTTTATTTTTACTGGACCAAATGGCAATCGATGTTGTATCAAAATTTGTGTCAGAAAATTTATTTTGTTTAAGCATAGGTCCACTGGTAGGGTGATTATGGTTGATTTGAAGCACATTTTATTCGAATTCAATCGGTGAATCGTTCATAGGATCCAAACACTTGCTAAAATGAAATAGAAATTTTTCATTTCAACAAACAAAAATTATACAATCGATTTTGGTCAAATTTGACAAAAATCGATTATATTTTGGTGTTAAAAATATGAAAAAATTTGTTGGTTTTTAAGCGCGAATTAAAATACACGACAAACTTATAAAAATCTTGATTTTCACAATGGAGACACGTTGGTAGTGGGTGAAAATGAGGATATTTGTTATTTACTTGGGAATTCAAACGATTTCGGTTTTACCCAGCCCTAGCCCACTGGTGAACGGCGCCTTCGACGGTTGCTTATCAATCAGTGATCTCATGCTTAACAAAACCCCACGTGCCAGGTGAAAATGCTATGTAGGTACAGGCTTTTAGAATTAGTCCTAACGCATAGGCGCTTCAAAGGAATCAAAGAATGTGGTAGATGGTTTAACACATTGTCCAGGGCAGATACCACTCACCGCACTTTACCATGGCGGTTCAGTTCTGTACGAGAGGTTTTTCCCTTTTTTACAGTTAGGCTGGTTGATACTAACATCTCTTTAATAAGCTTTTTTGCTACTCAAGTGGCCGTTAGTTCGTTCAGTATATGCTCTGCTTCCGGTCTTGCTCAGAGTGATATTTCAATAAACTAAAAAAAAAATCAACTGATGACCCCGCTTTATGGCACAGTGATTCATGCTAAAAAAAAATGCTGAAAAAAATACGCCTATCTTTGGCGCTTGGTAATAAAAATATATATTAACCTTAATCCAAAGTAGACTAATACATTGACAATCAATAACAAAACCAAAATGGATTAATGGAAAGTTGATGATTAAATTTGGCTTGCCTCGGCGCGCGTTGAAATGTTTGGTATTTTGACTTAATTCCTAAACTTCAGAATAATTTACCATAAGCTCATTTTCTGTGTATGTTTTTTTTTTTTTTTATTCTTTTTGAAAAGACGCGTTTTGTGTGATAAAAGGCAAGCTAGCTCGTGTGGCTGGTGAATAAGAATGTGGCGAAATCGCGCCTTTGACAGTATATTTTTATCTGGTGGGTGTTGAAAATAAAAACCAGAAGAAACGGACTATTCGTGCCATTATGGTAGTCGTTTATAAGACCTCACCTCTGATGTACGGTTAATCAACAGAATCATTACTTGGCCTAGTGGTTAAAAATGGTTGGCATACGGCAGGGTTGAAGCATCTCGGCCAATTAATCCTTCAGTAGCTCCCTGCTACCGAGTGGCCGTTAGGTTGGTTCCTTTTTAGATCGGCTTCCAGCCTTTGCTCAGTGTGCATTTAAGGTAAAAAATAGATAAAAAAGGAGCTGTAAATGGAAATTTCGGGTATCTGTGGATGAAAGACGGTTTATGTTATTGAAAAGTCCCGTTTCAATAAGAAATTGTGACGCAGTTGGAAAAGAATGTGCAGTTGGATTTACTGTTTCATTCTCAAGCCTTGGCATTTTTTCAAAGTTGAAAAAATGCCTTGTTGAATGCCAAGTATAGGCTTGTTGCTGAACGCACCTTGGCGGGTAGGTTCTTAATTCAAACGGGACCATACTTGGCCAAACAAAGTCGTATTTACGGTTTTACTTTCGATTAATAATACGGATGAAAATACTGTCAAAGGTCGGTAATTTTACTGGGCAATTTTTTGTTACAGTGTAATCAAAAATATAATTTTGTCACGCGTTGAGTTATAGACGGACCGTGCCTTGTCGCCCGCGATCCGTTCAGTGACTAGGGCTGGGCAATTCGATTCGGTGATTTCGAATCGATTCGAATTACGGGATTATTCGTAATCTGTCGTGAATAGGTAATTAGGGAACAAAAAACGGGCTAATTGAAGCGGGGCTTTTTTTCATCCTTAACGACAAATTGTGGATTTTGGTTCAAAAATTTGACCAAAAATCGACTGCATTTTGTCGTTTGAAAATTAAAACTTTTCGTTTTTCTAGAAGTCTGAGCGTATTCTGAAAATATATCACTTCCAACTCTATATAAGCTAAATATTTTGCAAGCCGGAAGCTATAATAATAGTGATAGTAGATAATAGTGATATAAATAAATTGGATATTGTTATTTTTATGGACTTGTAGTGATTCCATCAGATTCGAGACAAATTACTGGAAATTAGATTCGAATTCCAACATGAGGGAAGGACAGCGTTTCTATTGACCACCCCCCCCCCCCGTAGTATACGGAAATCGTTCCGGGCAGTTACTCTCTCAAATCATTTTAACCCCTTATAGGTTTCAGATTCGATCGGTCGGGGTGTTTTCTGCTTAAGGAGTGCAGTAGCTTGGGTACTATGTCTTGTAGTAAGCTCTTTGCAATTAAGTGGCGTTGATTGATTCATATTTAGGGCACTCCTTCCGGCCTTTTGTCAGGGTGAATTTTCAGTATTAAAAGAATACTAAGAAAAAATATGTCCGTTTGGCTTGGGATTAGTAGAATAAGTTAAAAAACTGTTAGTTTCGTTGAGGGAATTTTGGAAACAAAATGAAATCTCTCAGGAGAGGCATAGTGCTGCGATGTGTTGATCTACACTATCGCATCTTAAAAATTTGCTCAAAATCATTTAAAGTTTGAAATTCTAAAAAAAATTCGCATCTATTTAGAGTACATTTTGTATTATTGCTGATCATAGGCTGTTTATTTTTTAATATATTTTTTGAAAAATATTTTTTCGCGACTTCGGTGTGATATTTGGTGGGTACTTAAGACGCTTCATTTATCAATATATATTAAAATTTAGGGTCTTTAGCCAGATATTTGAAACATGAGTCATTCTGTGTAAAATCGCTGTGGTTAACCCTATAGCTTCTTACAATTCAAATTTAAACTCAAGAAATCAAGGGACTGGGCTTGTTAATCAACTCTTTCACAGCTAAAGCATAAACTTGACATAGTAACATACTAGATACGAGGCAACCAGTGGTACAAAAAAAAAAAACCCCAATCAGGATCACGTTAATCATGGGTAGCTTAGCAATTAGTAAGCTAACAATATAAGATTCCAAATATCACATAAACAACTATAAGTAATTTGATGCATCTACAATTATGTACTGGAATTAATTTTTTACCACCAATCGCTAAATGGACAATTTTATTTTATTTTTTTTTTATTGGATTTTAACAGGTAAAGTTAGACCACTGATAGTTCGCTAGGAAATGGTATTCCAAAATCTTAATTTCCCTTCTACTATGTATGATGGGTAACATTGGCAAACGCATTCAATTGGGGAGGTAAAAATCTGACGAACCGCGATTCTAGGAGAGACTAACACTCAAACGCAAAGAGGTTAGAGGTATGATTTATAGTGACGGTTACATAGTTTTTTCTTAAACTGGCGGACATAAAGTGAAATGAATTTGCCTGAAAACTAGGTAATGCTACTACTAGGTAACCTAACTTTACTTTCAAACTAGGCAGTACCTAGAGTAGAAAAACCAGGTAATTATACGTTAATGGTCGGGCGCGAATGTGGCTTGTGGTTAGAACATGTTGGCATCGCAGGTTGATGATCCCTGTGTTCGAGCCCCCGTCGAGTCCGGCTCGTTTATCCATGCCCACCACTCAACCCAGGGTGTAAATAACTTGGGTAGGTTAAGCCGAACAGGTAAAGATCATTTTTCTTTCCAGGTAATTGTAAACCCTGTTCGACGATATGTGGCTGCTGTTACTCGGGCCTTGGGACAGGGGTGACCCACCTCAAAGATAGTTAGCTATAATATATAAATCGTTATGCTGCATTTTTCAGACATTTTTTTTAGGTTTGTGTATCAGAAATCACCGACCGTAATTGTCGATTTAAGAAACATTTCGACAAACGATTTATTTAGTTTGTTGTACTAGGTGCGAACATTTTGCCACCAGGCATAAGTACATGGTAAAAAATGAGAAATTAGCCTACCTATATTACTGGGTATATTAACTGCGGTAAACTTCAACAAGAACAACTCTGACAAGGGGTAAATCTGAATATCGCGTGAATTCTATGTAAAATTAGTCCGAAAATAAATATCGGTAATTCTATTAGTATTTTTAACTAGAAATTGTCAACCCT
Source organism: Styela plicata (assembly GCA_963675895.2). Taxonomy (NCBI): domain Eukaryota; kingdom Metazoa; phylum Chordata; class Ascidiacea; order Stolidobranchia; family Styelidae; genus Styela; species Styela plicata. Next base: position 18,625,334 of record OZ023152.1, read on the forward strand.
AGTTTAGCAATGTATGCAATTACAGCCAATAATTATATTCTTTTTTGTCGCTAACAAAGGCTTCGTCAAGCATGGGTCACTGATGGAATCGCGCTGGACAAGGCGCGATACATCCAGCGACTCAATGCGTGGCGAAATATTTTTTTGGGGGGGGTAGTATATGTCCTGGGATATGGTTACTCTTGTTGCAATGTGAAGTAGGACAAAGTAAAACTTTTGTTATATGAGTCGCCTGAGGGAGCGCGCTGCAATGCCATAAAGTGACTCGTGCTTGACAATAAAATTCTTTTTATTGTGGTATTTGTACACTTGTCCACAAGTAGGGCTGGCACAAAATCGAAGCAATTTGGAATTCGAATTCTGATTCGAATAATTTTTACGAAATCGGTTTTTCGATATCATAAAATTTAAATGTAAGTAAACAAAATATCCCATTTTTACTATTACATCCCTTGTCTCCATTTTGAAATAAGAATATATATATAGCTCAGAAATTCTATAAGTTTAGATTGCACTTTAGATCCCACTCCATGTCTAAGGAGCCAACATTTTCATTATTTTAAGGGACCAAATATAATCGATTTTTGTCACATCTTGACCAATTCGATGTCATTTTGACGTATTAAATATGGAAAATTCTCGTTTCATTTAGCACGGTTTTTGTTTCCGATTAACGATTCACGATTGATTCTCGAATAATTATTGCTTCGGAATCGATTAGATTCACCCGAATCGAATCGCCCTGCCCTAATCGGCAAGGTAGAGTCAAAGTAAACTCAAATAAATGTGTTCTATATAAGAGTCTCTGATGGATCGCGCTACAAAAGGCGGGGGGTCCATCAGTGACTCATGGCTGACAAAAATAAAATGCCTTGGGACAAAAAAAACTTTGAAACTACAGCTGTTTTTCTTCATAGGACTGTCGATGGGGCAGACTGGGAAGGCATGCCAATGCCAGCACCGTCGGGAATTACGTTTACACAAATAAAAACAGGACCCGAAGACAGGAATCCTGCCAGGACCGGAGGGGCACCTTGCATTGCGATGAGAGCGCCGAGTCGAATACGTATGGATTTGTATTTTAAAATATTTATTTGATTTGTGGACAGTGTTTGAAACCTAGAAGAAAGTGGGGAGGCGCAAATTTAACACCCCACTTCAGCGGGTATAAATTGGGCATCAGTGCAGACGCCGCAGGCCACACAATTCCAAAACATGATGTTTTTGTTGCATAATTACGACAACAATAGGCCCATTAGTTTCCTCTCATGAAAGGTGCGGTAAATTTAAAAGAACAATTCTAATTTGCTCCAATCTTCGTAAGTGCCCCGTGAGGGGCAAATATTTGAACCTTTCGAGGTTAATATATGACGCCGAATAGGGCCGACATAGATATATAACGCCCCCCCCAACCACCATAATAATTCCCCAACAAACTGACTTCCCCCCTTTTGCCCCCACCTATTCCCCCCCCCACCCCCCCCCCCCCCACACAACACGACCAAAAGACCGATATTTTCGCGACGAAACGCGCCATCATTTTTTTAAAAACCGGAATTTAGTCATTCTTGTATTTTTTCGGTCGGTTCAAGGGTGGAGAGGGCAAGGGACGGTGTGACGTTATGAATTATGTTCGATTTTTGGTCCAAAATTTTGACCCAAAAGCGGTTTGTATTATGGTCGGTTTTATTAAAATGAAAAAAACCTCGCTTTTAAGTCAGTTTAGGGCTAATATTGTAATTCGTAAACTGTTATTACTTCCTAATCATCATAATGGGGTCCTATAATAGTAATAGTAAAATATGTTGTTAATAGTTATTTGTATGAAATCAACGATTCGATCTCGATTCGAAAAAATTTATCCGAATCAGTTTCGAATTCCCACTGATTCGGTCTTGCCCAGCCCTAATTGGACTCGGTTTTAGTCATAGTGGGTAAAACGTCGCCAAAGATAAGTCGCGAATAAATTAATTCTGAAATCCTACAAACATTTTTGCACTGCGTGTGGACATGTGGTTCGATTACACCTTTTCCAACCAAATAAATTTTAAAATTCCCATCTCTTTTTTTCTTTTTGAAAGATATCTTCCTTTTATTACTTTTTTAAACTTTCTAACCCTAAATTAAAAATATTTTTCTTACAAGCTTGTGGATCCATAGAATCCACTGCCTCGGCTTTTTTACGACACTGTAACCTCATGCACAACCGAAGCAAGTATCATCACGCAGGGTATGGAAAATGATTACTTTTTCAAAAAGCTTGTTCGACAAAAACAGATTTTGATTTCGGGTACTGTTCCATAGCCCCACAAGGAAACGGCGCACTCTGTGCAAGGCCATGTCCCAAGTTACTAGCGGTCAATTTTAAACGAACAGGGTCAGTGTTGTTGGGATGTTATGATCGTTTCCTGTTCAGCGAACGCCTATTCAAAGTCATTTGCCACATGGGGTCGGGTTGGAGCTGGGCAACAACTGGAAATAAAGAGCCGAACTCGCCGGGGCACGAAACCCGAGATCTTCAACCTGCGGTGCTAAACATGTTAACCACTTGCCATAGAGGCCCCATATATGTGGGTACAGAAACTCTTAAACCCCTTGTCTAAATCATTCTAGTCTTCCTATATTTATTCCTTGAGTGAAGCATACGGATAAAAGAAAACATAATAAACGGTCCCTTAATAGCAAAAATAGCTTACTGAAAAAGATGTAGTACAAGCACGCTGCACTCCAAGGAAAAAACACATCCCGAATACAAAATTGACACCACTATTGGTAAAATTGTGCAGTGAGTGGTATCTGCTTTAGGCGTTGGTTAAAATCATCTACGATCTACTTTGGTTTCTTTTTGTCGTTCTTTTCCGACCTGATCCAGAAAATACATTTAGTCATTCTAGTTGTCCATACTAACTATGGTAGGCGTGAGGAAAAAAGTACTGAAAAACGTACCGGCCATTTACAGTAAATATATATTTGAAAATTAATTTAAATTTATTTTTTAGTTAGCGATTTCTACCTCACCGCCTCCGCTCCAATTGCTGGTTCGTTCGTCAGAGGATAATACAATAATTTTGCATTGTCGTAAAAATATTTTTAAATTAATTTTTAATAAGGGGCAGGTACTCACTGCCACTCTTACCATGGACGTTTCTAGGTCCGTTTGGAGATGCAGTTTCTGGTTTTACTGCATCTTTCTTAGTAGCTTTTTTTGCAATTTTTAATTAATTTTTTCAACTTACAAAATCATTTTGCAAGATTGGTGAAAACGAAAAGTTAATCAACAGATTCTTACATTTGTATTGCAGTCCAGCGGTAAACACAGTTCCTAAATCCCGTTCGCCAAGGAGAGTTGCAAAGCGAACACCGCACCACGACGGTTTCCGGCACTCTTCGAATTGTTCGGCAAAACTTGTGCTTGATCCTGTGGTGGGGTGGACGAGCTGAAAGAGTCAAAGGTGAGACGTGCACTTCAATCAGTTGCATATTCAGAACCCTGAAAATTTCCGACGATCAAATTCGGACATCGTTAATCGCGCCGCAAATTTCTTCCCTTGGATATAAGAGTTTTTTTTGTATGATAATCGTAATACCATTGTCTCACGCTCAAGTATGAGTCACTGAGGATTGCGGCGCCAACGCGCGTGTTATTCTGTGGCTAAATGCTTTGACAAAATTTAGCTTTGCTAACTTTAAAACCGACATGTCTTCCCAGCGCCTTCGGGCGCAAAAATATGACGGCAACGAAACCACACACACACGTACGGTTCCGGTACTCCAGAATGTTGTGTAAAACATGTGATGATCCTGTGGATCGCGACGCCAACGAGCGGGCTATCTGTGGCTCATGCCTGACAAAAACGTCAATTCTGTCAATCTCCAGGACCGGAATTGTATTCGGTGCCTGCACTGTGGATAACGCGCTTTAGAATAGTCCTAAACGTATGTCTTGCGGTGCGGAGAGGGGCTACTAAAAGAAAGCAAAGATGTGCTTACAAGGGTGTCTACCACCGCCTAGGGCAGGTACTCGCTGGCACTTTACCCTGACGTTGTCAGTTTCCGTTTGGGATGATTCCGTTTAGAGTGCGGTTTTTCTGGTACTTGCCTCTTCTAGTAGCTTTTTTGCTATTTTGTGGCCGTTAGTTCGTTCTTTTTTTCGGAAATTAAAAAAAAAAATTACTTATATCGAGGTTATATTTTACAGAGGAGATACGGGGCAAGGGTATGAGCTTAAAAACATCGAAGCTGTTTTTATCCTCCCCCCTGATTGCACGTAGAGCGGAAAGCGGAAATGCCAAGAACTTCAGATTAGAGTATGAAACATGGCGAGATGCGATAACTTCAACGTGCTTGAAAAATTTATTTTTTCTGGTTTGAAATTTTACTTGTCTTAGCATCACTTTGTTTAAGGCATGTGCCACAGGATGGAACGCCGCTTTCGTGAGCACGGTCCATCTGTGGGCTCATGCTTGTCAAAATTAAAATTCCTCTGATTCTGGCACCAGCGAAAAAATTGGTTTATGATGGTAAATAACTGACATTTTCTACTTATCGGTCTTCGCTTTTCACTAGGAGCGGTGGCCTAGTGGATATCGTAGCTGGCTTAGCAGTTTGAGTGTCTCGGGTTCGAGTCCCCGGCGAGTCTATGCTTGTTAATCCATGCTCCACCTCGCCCGGGCGCGAAAATCATAATCTTTTACCAGCAATTCTAACCATGCACCTCTATAAGGTCGCGGGCCTTGCGCAGGCTGATCCACTCGGAAGAAGTGGCCTATTGTTTATTTTATACATTGACCATTGTTGTGATGTTGACTATACTCATTGCTGGAGAAAGTACCTTTTCTTGCCAAATAATAATAAAAAAAAAATGGGTACTCTACACGTTTGACTAATTTCTACGCGTCGTGAGAGGTCTGACAATGAAATAAAATGGAACTTTATTTCACAGAAAGAAAACTATTGTAACAACGTTTACTATTTTATCTGGTTACGGAGATTTTCTTGCCGTGTTGCCTATTCCATTCCAGTGTGGATTTGATGAGGAACTGGTAAGGTCGGTGGAGCATTGGGGCTGTGTGCAGGAGTGGTGATGGAATTGGCGAAAGCGGTGTCCACGTTTGTGTGGAAGTTATTTCCTCGGGTTTTGGAATTACACTGGTCAGAAAAAGTTTTGTTATGTAGTAAAGTCAATGAATAATCACGTCGCTTGAGAAGCGGGTCCATCTCTGGGCTCATGCTTGAAAAATGGGGTGCTTTTTTGTATAGTCTTGTGTCTTGTCTTTCCAATCCAATGTGGACCTATCGGGGAAACTGATTACAGTTACGGGGCTTCGGCTAAGCGCACCCCATGAGGTAGTCGTAGCTACGAGCCTCCGCGGGAGCAGTTAGTAAGCGTCATTTGACTCGTATATCATTTCTGTGAATTTTATAAAATTTTGTTATCATCTGTTCTTCTCAGGACCCAAATTTGTCTTTACTAGAACTATGGTGGGGCGATTGGTATTGGGAAGACAACCACCAGGGTCCGGAATTATGAACATTTCGAAAGGGAGTAAAACTCATTCATTCTTGATTTCCGATCAAACTGTTCAAAGATGGCACGAAATATTGAAAACATATGGGAGGTATACAGATAAGTAATCACGGTATATTTTTTTTATAAGCACTTCTTAGAGTGGATCTCCCTAGACCGCGGACACTTATTACACGTACCGGGTTACACATTGATGGAAGATATGATCTTTTCCTATTTCGGCTTAGCTTACCCAAGTTATTTACTCCCTGGGTAGAGTGGTGGGCATGGGACAAAGCGAGTCCGGACTCGCCGGGGATCGAACCGAGATATACATACCTGCGATTGCTAAAACCACGCTTAAACCACTAGGCCATCGCGAAAAAAGAAATAAAAATATTAACATATTCCTAACGGTACGGGCTTTAGAATAGTCCTTACATATTTCCGACGATAACAATCAACGAAATGGTAGATAGTTGGTTTTTATTCATCCCTCAGGGCAGATACCAACTCACTGGACTTATAACATGGGCAAATCCGTTTGGAATGTTTTCCACGTTCGAGTCCTGTTACTATGTCCTTTTGGTTAGGCTTCTTTGTGATTAAGTGGCAGTTCTAGTTGGGATCCCTTTTAAGCACAGCTTCCAGCCCGCCTTGCTTTGAGTGGATTTTAATTAAAAAAAATCATTTTGTTAAGCTTGAGTAAACTAATGGACGCGCTCTATGGTCGGCGCGATCCATTCGTTTCTCATATTAAACAAAACACAGTCAAACAAACTTTTCTTATATTGGACTGTTTTCTCTGTTTTCATATCTGATACAATGCGTAAAACCGCCGGGGGCTAAATGGTCTCTCAAGATGCGCTTGAATTATTCTTTTAAGGAAGTGTCATAATCCCGGAACGAGGATCCAGAAACAAAAGCTCACCGGACACGGAGAGAGGTCTACGTGTTGATTACCGACCCCCCCGGTAAGTAATTTATCTCATCCAGAATTATTCGGCTTTGAGAAATGCTCTTCATAGTCGCCCAAATTTTATGACGTTCATTAAAGAGGTTGTCGAGTCGTAAATTTTTCATACAAAATATACTGCCTCGCAGTATCGTTTCTCTCAACTGGACGTCATCAAAAGTTATGTCGTAGGTTAATGAACTGCTGGGGATATGTTTTTTTTACAAGTTATTAAAATTGAAAAAACTTATAACTAGGGCTTTCTAAAAACTTTTCGATTCGGTTCGTGATTCGAGGAATCATAAATTATTCGATTCGATATTTGACGTGATTCGGGATATTAATAGAAATCGAATGTATAAAAATTTGCAGGGATAACGGGAAGTTTTGGAAGATTCGTTTATTCGTTTATTAGGAATACTTTGATTTGATTCGAAACTCAAAAAAAACTATTCCGATTGGGATCCTGAAATCGAGAATATATGCGAATTTAGGGGCCTACCCCCTACTCATGCCGTCAATTATATTTTTATTCCAGATTGCGCCAAACTGCATGGACCCAAGCTTAGTTTGCCGGAAACGCGCTAAAAATTTCATGAGAACCAGATTTGAGAATGAGCTAGATTCCTATTATTACATTCTTCGTCAGAATGTGGAGAACACGACTTGTCGGTTGTGAAAAATTATGGGGGTGAGGGTCTCAATTTTGTTTGATTTAGTCTTTTTTTATGTGTGATTTCGCTCTAAGCCAAAGCTGTGAGGACCGAGTGACGACCAAACCAAACAAATAAGGTGAATGATAAGCTATAGAAATACGAAAACTGACATTCATTCCAAGCAAAAAGCATTACGCTTGAATGTATTATTTGAGTGCAATGGGTGAGTCTCATTTCTGGGTCGGATATTGAAAACCAAACCACCCACTTTCACTCTGCTTTTTCTTCAGTCATAGCTTGTTGGCGCACAAAAAATTCACGCCTGGTGTGGGCTTATTGTTGTGGGAAATTCGCCGTTTTTGGAGGGAAAGAATGTTGTGAGCGCCGTAGGGGTGTCCGAAATCGTCTTGTTTGGCTGCTTTTATTATATTTACAACAGCTTTTAAATTTTAAAACAATTTTATCTCAAAATGTCTATTTTGAAGGCATTTTTGTGAGGAAAAAATATAACTTAACCCACTTTTTTTAATCTAGCAACCCAGGTAAAACTTTTTTAAAATTGAAATATCGGTAAAAAGATTAAAAACTACGTTAACGTAAGTTATTAGTGTGAAACCAGGTAAAGGAATTTGAGATAAATCATGGTACTAAAAATTTCCAACTCTAGTTCACACTATGGTTCAAATGTATACCACTGCTTTCGTTCTCCTCCAGTATTGAAAAGCAATTTTTTTAACCGGTGTCCGGTTAGCTCGGACTGGTAAAGCATTAGGACTACGGTTCGGGCTACGCAATCTCTGATCGTCATGTCGCAGGTTCGAATCCCGTGAAGGATTGATCATTAAGTGAGGTCTGCTGGACGCGTCGGTCGGTGCACGGTGGTTCACGCAAACACTGCTTGCGGCTCCTCCACCAATCAGGTTCCACGCACAGGACAAAAATGAGGAATACGATAAATCCAAATAAAAAACCTTCCATCACGATTCGAAAAACTGGTATCTATCTACAAGAGACGGTCGCCCCCAGTGGTTCGCCATATGATTTAAGCTGTAATTCTCGCCTTCCTCTCTCGCAGGATTAAAAATGATAACCCCTATTCATATTCTTTTTTCCTGGGCCTCGCGGGTCGGTTTCCCGTTGCTACCAGGTATTCCAGGGCGAAGAACTGGGAATGAGCTTTGATCAAATGATCAAGCATATCGAAGGAGTGGAATGTATGGACGCCTGGGGGAGATTGGACCCGAGTGTCCCGCTTAATTGAGATTGGATTATTCTAGAAATGTTGCTATGCAGAGGAATAAATGTTATAAATTAAGGGCTGGAGAATTTTTTTTTCTTGAGGTTTTTCTCCTAATTATTTGCTATGGCCTGTCCGTGAAACCTGCGCCGTGGGGCCTATACCAAACAATCGTTAGGCACGGACATTTGTAGTGACCGTGTATCTCTTCTGTGTCACCAGCTACCGCCGAAGTGCCTTTGCTGAAGGGCACATCGGTGGTGAAATGGTCAAGCATCGAACCATCGGCCTTCTGGGCGATACGATCGCGCATAACGATTGAGCCGGCTTTAAGTGCGAAAGTTACAAAGTCACATTAAAATATTTGAATTTAAAAAGTTTTTGCACATGTGCGAGTTGTTGGAGAGTGGTCACCACTAGGTTGGACCCATATTTAGGAGCTGGGCAAAAACGAAATCACTTGGAAATCGAATCTGAATTCGTAATGTTTTGTTTCGATGTCGAGATCGAATCACTATTACTATGTACTTAACAATTATCCCATTCTTTGCACTATCATAAATTTGGACCATTGTGAATATAAGAACATTTATAGTTTGTAGTGTATTTTTCAAATTTTCACCACTAAGAGCAACCAATTTTCATATTTTTTAACGACGAAATATAGTCGATTTTTGGGTCAAATTTAACCAAAATCGATTGCATTTTTGTCGTTAAAAATTGAAAATCCAAGTTGGACTTAACAAGATTTTGTTCCTTGAACCAAAACGATCCACGGCGGAATTTGAATAAATTGTGCTGTGGAATCGATTCCGAATCAACGATTCGACTTGCCCAGCCCTAATCGTAGTTCTACGGAATATGCATCAAAACGTTGAAATACAAAAACGATTGTAATTTACGAGTTTTCGAATGTCTATTACATTCCAAAGAATCTCATCTATTACTTTATAATTTCTTTGCCTTCTCGCTGCTTTCCCTGTTCGTGTTGATCTTACCCCAAGGCTTTAAAAATCTCGCGTTAATAGACATTCATAACAAGGATTGGGGCACCTGGTGCTCCATTAGTTTCCCTTATTTCCTACCAAGCTTGTTCATGTAGCTCTTTGCACTGTTTGTGGCTTCAGGAAGAATTTTAAGTATGATTTGTCTCTGGTGGCCTTGCTCTGATGTGACTTTTAATAGAAAAAAAATGTCAGTTGTTGGGCCATGAGTAGTGGTTCAAAAACCTGTGAAATACGTGGGGACAAATTATATGAAAAACCATAATATGCCTGAAAAATTGCAAAAAGTAGACAAAACGAGGACATAATAAATTTTTCCTTTAAAACGACCTAGAAAATATATTTTTTATCTGATGGACCAAAATACGGCGTTATGCCACTGGAGAAGTTGGACCTACTCGTAGGTAATAAAGGCGTGGGCGCGATCGTCTTATCGGTTTAAACGTGTTGGCACCGCAGGTTGAAGACCTACGTGTCCGAGCCCCGGGCAAGGTCCGACTCGCTTATTTCCACGCCATCACTTAACCCAGGGTGTAATAATCCTTGAGTCTGGCTAGCCCGAAAAAGAAAAGAATCCATAATCTTTCCAGTAATTTGTGACCTTGTCCTATAAGTGGCCCGCTGTTACAGGGAGATCCACTCAAAGAAAGTTGCTATAAAACAAGATTATTCGTAGCAATTTTTTTGAAAAATCACATTACTTGGGGTACGCTCTGTATATTTGTTTTTACGGGATTTACCAGGTTATCGTTTACACTTTATTTGGCGGCGCACAGGGGTTTTTCGATTCCAGATTCCATCTACTTGTGTCAAGGTCTTCCTGGGTTCTTAGTTTCGTGGAAAAAGTATCTCTACACTGTGGCTACAAAGCGGTTGTGGTTTGTATCAAACACGGCGATTCCTGCAATGCTCGTCTGTCACTTGATCAGTGCGGATCGACTGTTCAGCGTGCTTTCGATAGGATATCCTTTTTATCCTGCGGGAGAGGAAAAGCCGCGAATAACCGCTCAAAACCTAATTGGCGTAAATACCCGACCTCGTAGTGCGGGAGAGGAAAAGCTGAGAAATAACGCTTAAAACCATTTGCGAGACCCGGCCTCTCGTTGCAGATACCAGTTCCGATGCGGAAGTGAAGGTTTGTTGACTCATTACCGTATTGTCTTATTTTTCTCTTGTGCCTAACATGGCTGACTTGGTCCATAAGCAGCGACTTTAGTGACACCACCGTGCAACCGGCGAGGCGTTCCAGAAGGCCTCTCGCATATAATCATCATCCCTACGGGATTCGAACTTGCGCCATGAAGATCAGAGTTTGGCCGGAGCTAGAAAGCATGTCCCCAACGCTTTACCGATTCGAGCTAACCGGGCACCCCAACAAAGACATAACCAGGCTGCAGAAAATTTGAGAAATCCCAAAAGACGGCCTTTTCTCAATATTGGTTTAAAAAAGTTTTTTTTTTATTTTCAGCCTTACAGGGGGGTTTCGTGAGGGTCCCCTCGAGGACAAAACGATCGAGAAAACGCTCGCTCTATAGCCCAGCTGTACATCAAAACAAGCGATTTAAACACAAAAAAAATATGAAAAAAAACTCTTCTTTCTTTAACTTATTAAACAAACATGATGGAAAAACTACGAATAAAAACAAGAACAGGAATATTAATGTAATGGTGACAAAGAAAACATGTTTTACCAAGCATGAGCCACAGATGGAATCGAGTCATCAGGCACGTCCATCTGTGGCCCATGCTTGACAAATATAGTTGTACGCAGGAAAACGGCAAAATTGTCCAACAATTTTGTACTTTTTGCCCAAAAACATACTTTGGCTGAAAGAAAGACAAACTGAAAAATAGTGGGATTATTTTGAAGACATTTATAGGCAAATATTGTATCCAAAGACGGGCTGAAAAAGGTCAAACTTGAAAAATAGTGGGATTTTTAGAAGCCGCTTATGACAAATTTTTATCCAAGATGAAAAGATAATAGCTAAATATGGTCCATGGCTCATAAAAAGTACATTTTACAGGACAAATCAGTCAAGTCCATTTTTCCTGTGTCATGGCAATGGAAAATCGACCTGAAAAGAGCGCCATTGAGGTGCTTTATTTAGCTTTTGTAGACAAAATTTTTATTAAGGACAAAATATTCAATCAAACATCAGGTTTTTAATCAATCTTGTCTGAAGTGAAGAAGTGAGACTATGTTCTTATGGAGTTTACAATAAACCCATACAAGATATTTTTTTAACAACACAGGCATTTTTAGGAAACTAATTTGCATTTCCGATCTCAACAGTAAATATTACTGCAAAATCGGGAGTCAATTTTGAGATTGCATTGTCTCATTTTGAATACCATATAGTGTCAAAATTTTTCTCAATAATTGAGATTTGTACATCCATTATCTTCCTCTGTAAAAGCTCACTTCATTTCGAGCACTCTGGTTGAAACCTTCACTAAAAATTCTCCCCTTTGAGTTCATTTACTTTTCTTCTCGATCTGTACTCCCTCATTTTTTCCGACAAAAACTGATTCGACGATCTCTGCACATTTTGCGAGTGCTGAGTCTGCGCCGTTGAACATTCGACAATTGTCGAATATTAATGAGATATCTCCCATCAACTCGGACAGTAACGTATATGAAGGCAGCTTATTCATGACTGTACCAAGATCTGGAATGAAAAAGAAATCGAAAAATTCAAAGTTGAATAACATTGATAGAACTATAGCAGGGGTGGCCAAACTGCGGCTCTTTGAGACTTTGCTTGCGGCTCTTTGATGAATTAGCCTTGATGAATTAGACATGCATTTTCCCGCTAAAAGTCAAAATACCGTTCAGTTTTGACAAACCAACACTTGAAGGAACTGCTTTAACATCAACCAATCTAATTTCAAACATCTTGCAGCCCAGGTGGAGACTCACAGTATACCACGCAGCACTAATATTAATCAATAGCTACACTTCGTTATGAATGAATAAATTCGAATATCTTATTGTGTTTGTGTTGTGACTTTTTCGAAAACTGGATTTTGTTATATGCGGCTCGAGCATGAAGCAGGTCTGGCCATCCCTGAACTATAGAGTAGTGTTGGGCTGAATACGTAATGCACCACACTTAAGTAATTAAGCCATAAAATCTGTTTTTTTTTTAAATTTCATTTATATCAAGTCTTGCAATTGTTTGTGTCACTGCCACTGACCATTTAAACAACAGATTGATATTGAGATTAAACTTATTATTTTAACTTCTAGTTTCGACGTCACACTTTTGAGGTTCATAATTTAGTATTATGTATTAGTAGAGCATGTGCATTGGATTATCGCCGCAAACATATACCGCTTGGGGATGCATCAGGCAAAAAATTGTATCTGAAATGTCAGTATTTACCGAACTACGTGAATACATCTGACGTAATTATGTTAAGACTACAGCAATTAAAGCCCAACTCTACTATTGAGCAAACAGGTAGATTCGGTTTCCTATCAAATATGCTCGAATGGTGGAATGCTAACAGTTCAATTTGATGTACAATCCCTGGAACTACGATATTATTAAATTTAGAATTTCGGTCCTGTAGGTACGGGTTTTGGAATAGTCCTAAAGTATTTCATGTGTGTCGTAAGATGTGACTAAAAGAAGCTACGAAGTAGCAGTTTGTTTGACCATTGCCCAAGGGCATATACCGCTTACTGTACACTACCATGTCGGTTCAGTTCTGTTTGGGATGTTTTTCGTTTAGAGTGCAGTTGCTAGTACCAACCACATCCTTTAGTTGCTATCAGGTTTTAAGTGGCTGTTAGTTGGTTATTTTCAGGCACTGCTTCCGACCTTGCTCAGAGTGAATTTTATTAAAAAAAACTCCATGAACTATTAGACGTTGCAAATAAAAAGATAGCGTAGGAGTCATCTTTATAGAACAGTTAATTATTTTTTATTTTTATTGAAATTGACTCAACGCAAGGCCGAAAACAGGGCCTAAAAGGAAGCCACTAACATGGGTTTTGGCTTACCATTGGACCTACATCAAGGGCAATGAGAATTGTGTGGCATGAAACGTATTCCCAACATCTTTAACGATTAAGCTAACCGGGCATCCCAGACAATCTCAAGTCCATATCTTCTTGGACAGATAATTGTAAGATGTATTAACGAACCTCAATACAAACAGACTTGCAATACTTTTGGATGATAGAATATCCTATTTTAAGAAAAACATAAAAAAACAATTGAATGATTCTCACCCATTGGCTTCTTTATGACTTTGTAATAATTTGGCACTTCATATTTGCTGACGGGTTGAAGAAATGGCCATGCCATTTTGTGAGCCTGTAAAATAGAATGAGATTTCATTTTTATTCTATGGGAGAGGAAAGCTGAGAATAAGACTTAACCATATGGCAAACCACGACATCTCGTACAGATACCAATCCCGAATCGGGGGTGAAGGGTTGGCTGGACATTTAGTCATTTTACTGTGCAGTGTGCATGGACATGGTTGGTGGAAGAAGCTTAAGAAGAGCTCAAGTGTATCAAAAAATAATGTTTGCCAGACCAAAAACTGCACCTTAGGTTAAAAGGAACCAAGTAATGGAGTTTAGAGAGCGGTATCTGTCCTGGGCTCGCTCAGAGTGAATTCTTCTGAGTTACCTCTCCCAATATCTGGGAACTATGCTAGTACACATCCTTGCGTGCGGGCACAAGTTATTTGGCCTGGCAAATTTTGTTTTTCTATACGCGACGAGATGTCTAGCAGACCTCTTGCATATAACCACTCCTAATGGGGGTTCGAACCCAGGATGTTTTAGAGATGCGTAGCTCGATGCTTATTTCCAATATTTCCGATTGAGCCAGCCTGTGCAAAGAGCTACATGAAATGCAGGAATAGGAACTAAGGAACCCCCATGCCTCGTAGATGTCTATTAAGGCGAGTTTTAAAGCCTTGTAGATCAACACGATCAGGAAAGCAGCGATAAGACAAGGAATTCTATTCAGAAAATCTTTTTCAAGATGGACAGATATTCTGAATAGAACTTCAAAACGTTGACTCTTTTTGGGGGCTGTGCATATCAGATCTAAACAATGAATCCACTATGTGGCAACCAAGTGCTACTTCCTTTGTGGGTCTGGGGTGGCGAAGCAGATTGAATTTTGCATTTCACATTGCTGCATGATTGGCTGAATAAAATACCGAGAAGCAACGTGATATACGAGAAAGATAAGAAAAATCTCTGCGCTCAAATGTAAATAATGATCAAAAAGCTGGAAATAAGAAATAAGTACTTACCCTGAGCGATCTTATAATCTTTGTTAGGACCATATGGTCCGAAGGTGTGAGCAAATTTTCTGCAACGGCTGAACTGGCACCCTTCTTTTTATTTTTGCACCGAGGGCATGCGTAAAATTCAATCTTGTCTGCATCTTTTTCAGAGATACCTACGCAGTTACCATGGTACCAGTCTTGGCAGATGTCACAACCAATGTAGAATCTGAAAAATATGCCACAACCATATAGATGCCATATTACACAGGATACTTACGAAATTAAGCTTAAAAGGCTTTTTTTCTGAATTGCTTTTATATAAAGTCTTTGGATCGTTTGTGTTGATATTTAAATTACTATGTTAACTTCTGGTTTCAAAGATGTACTTTTGAGTTTCCTAATATTTTAACAGAGCATGTGCCTTGGATTATCGCCGCAAACTTATATAGTTGTGGGTCGGTGACCAAAACTGAATATATTTTGGTTTCAGAATTGAGTCGAATGATTTTCCCGAATCGAAGATTTGAAGTCATAGATTGAACAAAGAAAGAATATTTTATCACTTAAATTAGGGTAAAAGTTCAACTATTTATGAAACAAATTTGAAATTGTCATTTTGTCGATTTCGAATTGTTGTAGAAATCGAATCGAATAATTTATAATTCGAATATTCCGAATCGAATATTTTGGACAGCCCTAGTTGTGGGACATATCATGCAATGCAAAAATGTACAGGACCCAACACGGCCAAAGACGTCACAAAACTAATTTAATGTTTGTTATCATTATCTATTGAATGAAGGACCAAATTATTTGAAATTGCTACGTTTTGCAGTTAGCACTGAGCGATTCGATTCAGTGATTCGAAGCACGATATATTCAAATCAATAGTGAATCGTTCATAGGAACAAAAACTTACTAAATGAACAAGAATTTTCAATTTTAACGAGAAAATAGAATCGATTTTGGTCGAATTTGACCAAAATCGATTTTATTTTGTCATTAAAATAGGAAAATTGTCGTCCTTAGACACTGGGTATGAATTGAAAATCTACAATAAACTATAAAGATTTTTGATTTTTACAATGGGGACAATTTGTAATAATAAAAAATGGGATATTTGTTATTTTCATGGAATTAGTGATTCGATCAGATTCGAAAAAATCATTCAAATCAGATTTGAATTCCAAATGATTCGGTTTTGCCCAGCCCAGTAGTCTTCGATTTAGTCTTTTTTTCAAGAAACTATAGTTATTCGTATTTACCACAAAAACGCTTTCAAGTTCGATCACTATATAAAATTATAGGGTGTATAAATTTGCTCACACATATTTCCTGCATATCACAAGAAGCGCAACTTAAGAAAATCAAAGGGTCTATAGATAATTCACTATCACCCAGTGCAGGTATTACTAACTGCACTTTACTATACTCCTTTTTTCCACTTCTATTTTTTTTAAATTTCTTTTATTGAAATTCACTCTGAGCAGGGTCGGAAGCAGTGCCTGAAAGGAACCAGCTACAGGCAACTTAAAAGCAAAGAGCTACTAAAAGATGTAGTCACCGCAATGGCACTCTAAACGGAAAACATCCTAAAATGTAATGAACCGCCATGGTAAAGTGCAGTGAAGGGTATTTGCCCTGGGCAATGGTAAAAACCATTACATTTCTTTC
>OZ023152.1:18641727-18668463 GCA_963675895.2 Styela plicata
ATGGCGAAAAAACTTCATAAAATGAAAACTCTGTGGCTTCAAGTGGAAAGCATTTTGTAAAAAACTGAACCACTATGGTGAAGTGCAGTGTATATCTGCACTGGGCGATAGTGAAATTATCCGCTGTCCACTGATATGCGAAAAGCTCATGAAATAAAAATCAATACCTCTCGAGCAGAACTCAACCACTATTGTGGAGTGCAATGAGAGATACCTGCTCTGGGTTATATTGAATCTTTCACTGACCACTGATATGCAAAAAGCCTCCATAAAATGATGAATCAATAACCCTGGGCCCTATAGGTACGAGCCTC
The DNA here is from genome assembly GCA_963675895.2 of Styela plicata. Lineage (NCBI taxonomy): Eukaryota > Metazoa > Chordata > Ascidiacea > Stolidobranchia > Styelidae > Styela > Styela plicata. The sequence goes on from OZ023152.1 coordinate 18,642,042, forward strand.
AGAATAGTTCTAACATATTTCCTGCGTGTCGTAAGAGGCGACTATAAGGAAGCAAAGAAGTGGTGGATGGTTTTACCATTGCCCAGGGCAGATACCACTCACTGCACTTTACCATTGCGGTTCAGTATCGTTTGGGGTGTTTTCCGTTCAGAGTGCAAATGCTGGTACTGCATATTTTAGTAGCTCTCTGCTTTTAAATGGCCGTTAGTGGGTTCCTTCCAGGCACTGCTTCCGACCTTGCCCAGAGAGAATTTTAATAAAAAAGAAATAAAAAAACTGGAAGTGGAAAAAAGCAGTATAGTGTATATGTGGGAGTAATTTCATACACCTAGTAATCTCACGTTGAAGGTGTTTTTGTGGCGAATGCGAATGCACATTTTTAAAAAAAGGCAACATCGAAGGCTGCAAGTAGGGTTGGGCAAAACCAAATCATTCGGAATTCTAATAAATTTTTTCAAATCGGATCGAATTACTAATAACGAGTATCCACATATATCATACGATTATCGAATTACTATAATATTTCTTAGTATTAAAAATTGTCCTCATTGTAAAAATCAAAAGCTCTATAGTTTATTGTACATTTTCAATTCATACCCACCAGTGTCTAAGGGCAACAATTTTCATAATTTAATGACGAAATATAATCGATTTTGGTCAAATTTGACCAAAATTGATTCTATTTTCTCGTTGAAATTGAAAATTCTTGTCCATTTAACCAGTTTTTGTTCCTATGAAAACGATTCACTATTGATTCGAATAAAATGTGCTTCGGATCGATTCGAATCACTGAATCGAATTGCTCAGCGGCTAACTGCAAAACGTAGCGATTTCGAATATTTTTGTCCTTCATTCAATAGATAAGATAGGTAGATTCAATGATAGCTAACATGAAATTAGTTTTGTGACGTCTTTGGCTGTGTTGGTTCCTGTACATTTTTGCATTGCATGATATGTCCCACAACTAGGGCTGTCCAAAATATTCGATTCGGAATATTCGAATCACAAATTATTCGATTCGATTTCTATCAATTCGAAATCAACAAAATGACAATTTTAAATTTTTTTCATAAATAGGTGTGAACTTTTACCTAAATTATAAGTGATAAAAGATTTCTTTCTTTGTTCAATCTATGACTTCAAATATTCGTTTCGGGAAAATTATTCGACTCAATTCTGAAACCAAAATATGTTCAGTTTTGGTCACCGACCCACAACGATATAAGTTTGCGGCGATAATCCAAAGCACATGCTCTATTAAAATATTAGAAAACTCAAAAGTACATCTTTGAAACCAGAAGTTCATATAGTAATTTAAATCTAATATCAACACAAACGATTCAAAGACTTGATATAGAGCAATTTAGAAAAAAAAAGCCTTTTAAGCTCAATTTCGTAAGTATCCTGTGTAATATGGCATCTATATGGTTGTGGCATATTTTTCAGATTCTACATTGGTTGTGACATCTGCCAAGACTGGTACCATGGTAACTGCGTAGGTATCTCTGAAAAAGATGCAGACAAGATTGAATTTTACGCATGCCCTCGGTGCAAAAATAAAAAGAAGGGTGCCAGTTCAGCCGTTGCAGAAAATTTGCTCACGCCTTCGGATCACATGGTCCTAACAAAGATTATAAGATCGCTCAGGGTGAGTACTTATTTCTTATTTCCAGCTTTTTGATCATTATTTACATTTGAGCGCAGAAATTTTTCTTATCTTTTTTGTATATTACGTTGCTTCTCTGTGTTTTATTCAGCAGATAATGCAGCAATGTGAAATGCAAAATTCAATCTGCTTCGCCACCCCAGACCCACAAAGAAAGTAGCACTTGGTTGCCACCTAGTGGATTCATTGTTCTGATCTTATATGAGTCAATATTTTGAAATTCTAATCAGAAAATATGCCCATCTTGAAAAAGATTTTCTGAATCGAATCCCTGCCTTCTCGCTGCTTTTCTGATCGTGTTGATCTACGAGGCTTTAAAACACGAGTTAATAGACATTTATCAAGGATGGGGGCTCGTTAGATCCTATTCCTGCATTTCATGTAGCTCTTCGCACTTCAATGGCTTTCAAGTATGCTTGTCTCCTGTGGCCTTGCTCTGAGTGAATTTTGATAAAAAAGAATTTCGAAAAGTTGGCAAAAAACTTATTAGTAAATTTGAGCGGGATGGCTGGTTAGCTCAATCGGGAAATATTGGGAATAAGCATCGAGCTACGCATCTCTAAAACGTCCTGGGTTCGAACCCCAATTACCTCGTCTCGTATAGAAAAACAAAATTTGCCAGGCCGAATAATTTGTGCCTGCACACAAGGATTTGTACTAGCATAATTCCCAGATATTGTGAGACTCAGAAGAATTCACTCTGAGCGAGCCCAGGACAGATACCGCTCTCTAAACTTCATTATTTGGTTCCTCTTAACCTAAGGTGCAGCTTTTGGTCTGGCAAACATTATTTTTTGATACGCTTGAGCTCTTCTTAAGCTTCCTCCACCAACCATGTCCATACACACTGCACAGGGGAAATGACCCAGATGGTTCAGCCAACCCTACACCCCCGATTCGGGATTGGTATCTGTACGAGAGGTCGTAGTTTGCCATATGGATAAGCTTTTTTCTCTGCTTTCCTCTCCTACAGAATAAAAAGGAAATCTCATTCTATTTTCAGGCTCACAAAATGGCATGGCCATTTCTTCAACCCGTCAGCAAATATGAAGTGCCAAATTATTATAAAGTCATAAAGAAGCCAATGGGTGAGAATCATTCAATTGTTTTTTTTTATGTTTTTCTTAAAATAGGATATTCTATCATCCAAAAGTATTGCAAGTCTGGTTGTATTGAGGTTCGTTAATACATCTTACAATTATCTGTCCAAGAAGATATTTACTTTAAATGGAGTTGAGATTGTCTTGAATACCCGGTTAGCGTAATCGTTAAAGATGTTGGGAATACGTTTCATGCCACACAATTCTCATTGCCCTGATGTAAGTTCAATGGTAAGCCAAAACCCATGTTAGTTGCTTCTTTTTAGGCCCTGTTTCCGGCCCTGCGTTAAGTCAATTACAATAAAAATAAAAAATAATTGACCGTTCTATAAAGATGACTCCTACGCTATCTTTTTATTTGTAATGTCTAATAGTTCATGGAGTTTTTTTATTAAAATTCACTCTGAGCAAGGTCGGAAGCAGTGCCTGAAAATAACCAACTAACAGCCACTTAAATACAAAGAGCTACTAAAAGATGTGGTACCAGCAACTGCACTCTAAACAAAAAACATCCCAAACAGAACTGAACCGACATGGTAGTGTACAGTAAGCGGTATTTGCCCTGGGCAATGGTCAAACCATCTGTTACTTCTTAGCTCCTTCCAGTCACCTCTTACGACACGCATGAAACACTTTAGGACTATTCCAAAACCCGTACCCACAGGACCAAAATTCCTAATTTATTAATATCGTAGTTCCAGGGATTGTTCATCAGATTGAATCGTTTGTTTTCACTATTCGAGCATTTTCGATAGAAATCGAATCTACCGGTTTGGTAGAGTTGGGCCTTAATTGCTGTAGTCTTTACGTAATTACGTCAGATTTATTCACGTAATTCGGTAAATATTGACATTACAGGTACAATTTTTTGCCTGATGCATCTCTGAGCGATATATGTTTGCGTCGATAATCCGATGCACATGCTCTATTACTATATTATAAACCTCAAAAGTGTGACATCGGAACCAGAAATTAACATATTAAGTTGAATCTAATATCAATCTGTCGTTAAAATGGCCCAAGCGATATGTATTTGCGTCGATAATCCGATACGCATGCTCTACTAATACATAATACTAAATTATGAACCTCAAAAGTGTGACGTCGAAACTAGAAGTTAACATAATAAGTTGAATCTCAATATCAATCTGTCATTTGAAATGGACGGCGGCAGTGACACAAACAATTGCAAGACTTGATATAAATGAAATTAAAAAATAACAGATTTTATGGCTTAATTACTTAAGTGTGGTGCATTACGTATTCAGCCCAACACTACTCTATAGTTCAGGGATGGCCAGACCTGCTTCATGCTCGAGCCGCATATAACAAAATCCAGTTTTCGAAAAAGTCACAACACAGACACAATAAGATATTCGAATTTATTTACTCACAACGAAGTGTAGCTATTGATTAATATTAGTGCTGCGTGGTATACTGTGAGTCTCCACCTGGGCTGCAAGATGTTTGAAATTAGGTTGGTATGATGTTAAAGCAGTTCCTTCAAGTGTCGGTTTGTCAAGACTGAACGGTATTTTGACTTTTAGCGGGAAAATGCATGTCTAATTCATCAAGGCTAATTCATCAAAGAGCCGCAAGCAAAGTCTCAAAGAGCCGCAGTTTGGCCACCCCTTGCATATAGTTCTATCGATGTTATTCAACTTTTGAATTTTTCGATTTCTTTTTCATTCCAGATCTTGGTACAGTCATGAATAAGCTGCCTTCGTATACGTTACTGTCAGAGTTGATGGGAGATATCTCGTTAATATTTGACAATTGTCGGATGTTCAACGGCGCAGACTCAGCACTCGCAAAATGTGCAGAGATCGTCGAGTCAGTTTTTGTCGGAAAAATGAGGGAGTACAGATCGAGAAGAAAAAGTAAATGAACTCAAAGGGGAGATTTTTAGTGAAGGTTTCAACCAGAGTGCTCGAAATGAAGTGAGGTTTTTACAGAGGAAGATAATAGATGTACAAATCTCAATTATTGAGAAAAATTTTGACACTATATGGTATTCAAAATGAGACAATTCAATCTCAAAATTGACTCCCGATTTTGCAGTAATATTTACTGTTGAGATCGGAAATGCAAATTATGTTCCTAAAAATGCCTGTGTTGTTAAAAAAATATCTTGTATGGGTTTATTGTAAACTCCATAAGAACATAGTCTCACTTCTTCACTTCAGACAAGATTGATTAAAACCTGATGTTTGATTGAATATTTTGTCATTAATAAAATTTTGTCTACAAAAGCTAAATAAAGCACCTCAATGGCGCTCTTTTCAGGTCGATTTTCCATTGCCATGACACAGGAAAAATGGACTTGACTGATTTATCCCGTAAAATGTACTTTTTATGAGCCATGGACCATATTTAGCTATTATCTTTTCATCTTGGATAAAAATTTGTCATAAGCGGCTTCTAAAAATCCCACTATTTTTCAAGTTTGTCTCTTTTTCAGCCGTCTTGGATAAAAATTTGCCATAAATGGCTTCTAAAAATCCCACTATTTTTCAAGTTGGTCTTTCTTCCAGCCAAAGTATGTTTCTGGCAAAAAAAAAGTACAATTTGGGGACAAATTTGTCGTTTTTCCTGCGTACAACTATATTTTGTCAAGCATGGGCCACAGATGCACGTGCCTGATGGAACGATCCATCTGTGGCTCATGCTTGGTAGAACATGTTTTTCTTTATCACCATTACATTTAATGTTTCATGTTCTTGTTTTTATTCGTAGTTTTTCCATCATGTTTGTTAATAAGTAAAAGAAAGAAGAGTTTTTTCATATTTTTTGTGATTTTATCGCTTTTTGATGTACAGCTGGGCTATAGAGCAGCGTTTCTCAATCGTTTGGCCGCGAGGGGCCCTCAACAACACTTGTAAGGCTGAAAATAAAAAAAAAACTTTTTTAACCAATATTGAGAAAGCCGTCTTTGGGATTTCGCAAATTTTCTGCAGCCTGGTTATGTCTTTGTTGGGGTGCCCGGTTAGCTCAATCGGTAAAGCGTTGGGGACATGCTTCGAGCTACGCACCTCTGATCGTCATGACGCAGGTCCGAATCCCGTGAGGGATGATGATTATATGCGAGAGGTCTGCTGGACGCCTCGCTGGTGCACGGTGGTTTACGTAAGCGCTGCTTAGACCAGGTCCATGCACAGGAAAAATGAGAAATACGATAATCCAAAAACCTTCACTCCGATTCGGAACTGGTATCTGTACGAGAGGTCGTGGTTCGCGTATGGTTAAGCTGTATTCTCGGCTTTCCTCTCTCTCAGGATGAAAATGATATCCTATCGAAGTACGCTGAACAGTCGATCGCCTGATCAAGTGACAGACGAGCATTGCAGGATTCGCGTGTTGTTCGGCCACAACCGCTTTGTAGCCTGCCACAGTGTAAAAGATGCTTTCCACAAAACTAGCCCCAGATAGACCTTAACACATTAGATGGAGTCTAGGATAGAAAAACCCCTGCAACGCCGAATAAAGTGTAAAATAACCTGGTAAATCCCGTGAAAACAAATAATGTGATTTTCAATTTTTCAACAGGGCAGGGTTACAATTATTGGAAATATATGATCTTTTTCTGTTCGGCTTAGCCTACCCAAGTTATTACGCCCCGGGTTTGGTGGTGGGCGTGGATAAGCGAGTCAGACTCGCCGGGGCTCGAACTCGAGATCTTCAACCTGCGATGCCAACATGTTTAACCACTAGGCCATCGCGCCAACGCTTTACTAACTACGATTAAGACAACTTCTTCAGTGGCATACGCGTATTTCCATTAGTAAAAAGTTATTCCTAGGTCGTTTTAACGGAAAATTTTTCATGTCCTCTTTTTGTCTATTTGTTGCAATTTTTCACGCATATTATGTTTTCATAATTTGTCCCCACGTATTTCACAAGTTTTTGATCCACTACTCATGCCCAACAACAACATTTTTCTATTAAAGTTCACTCAGAGCAAGGCCACAGGACACAAATCATACTTGAAAATTCTCCTGAAGCTACTAAAGTGCAAAGAGCTACATGAAATGCAGGAATAGGAACTAAGGAACCCCCCATCCCTTATAGATATCTATTAAGGCGAGTTTTAAAGCCTTGTAGATTAAAACGATCAGGAAAGCAGGGATTCCAAAGTTTAGAGATTCTTGGAATGAATAGACATTCGAAACGTCGGTAAATTACATCGTTTGTATTTCACCGGTTGAGCATATCCGTAGAACTACGAGTAGGGCTGGGCAATTCGATTCGGTGATTCGAATCGATTCACAGCACAATTTATTCAATTTCGTCGTGGATCGTTCATAGGAACAAAAGCTTGTTAAGTCAACTTGGATTTTCATTTTTAACGACAAAATGCAATCGATTTTGGTAAGATTTGACCAAAATCGATTATATTTCGTCGTTAAAATAGGAAAATTGTTGCTTATAGTGTGAATTGAAAATACACTACAAACTATAAATGTCTTATTTTCACCATGGGGCCAAGTTGTGATAGTAAAAGTGGGATATTCGTTATTCACGAAGTATTAGTGAATCGATCCAATTCGAAAATAATATTCGAACCAGATTCGGATTCCAAGTGATTCGGTTTTGCCCAGCCCTAACTATGGGTCTACCTAGTCGCGACCACTCTCTAACAACTCGCACATGCGCAAAAGTTTTAAATTCAAATATTAAATGTGACTTTATAACTTTCGCGCTTAAAGCCGGCTCAGTCGGTTAAGCGCGATCGTATTGTCCGGAAGGCCGATGGTTCGATGCTTGACCATTTCACCACCGAGTGTGTCCTTCAGCAAGGCACTTCGCGGGTAGCTGTGACACAGAAGAGATACACGGTCAATACAAATGTCCGTGCCTAACGATTGTTGGGTATAGGCCCCACGGTAGGTTCACGGACAGGCCATAGCAAATAATTTGAAAAAACCTCAAGAAAAAAAACTCCCGCACTTAATTTATAACATTTATTCCTCTAAATAACAACATTTCCAGAATAACTCAATTAAGCGGGACACTCGGGTCCAATCTCCCAGGCGTCCATACATTCTCTTCCTTCGATATGCTTGATCATTTGTTCAAACTCATCCCAGTTCTTCGCCCTGAATACCTGGTAGCAACGGGAACCGTCCGCGAGGCCCTGGAAAAGAATATGATGGGGTATCATTTTTATCCTGCGAGAGAGGAAAGCCGAGAATACAGCTTAATCATATGGGGAACCACGACCTCTCGTGTAGATAGATAGCAGTTTCGAATCGGGATGAAGGTTTTTTTTGATTATCGTATTTCTCATTTTTCCCAATGCGTGGACCTGATTGGTGGAGGAAGCCGCAAGCAGCGTTTGCGTGAACCACCGAGCACCGACGAGGCGTCCAGCAGACCTCTCGCGTATAATCATCATCCCTCACAGGATTCGAACCAGCGTGATGACGATCATAGATGCGTAGTTCGAACCGTATTCCTAATGCTTTACCAGTCGAGCTCACCGGGCACCGGTTAAAAAAATCATTCTAATATTGAGGGAGACGAAAGCATGGTGAACATAGTGTGAACTAGTGTTGGAAATTTTAGTACCGGGTTTATTCTCAAAATTCCTTTACATGGTTTCACTAATAACTGACTTACGTAGTTTTAACTTTTACCGATTTTTCAATTTCAAGTTTTACCAAGTGACTTACTGGGTAAAGTTAGATATATTTACCTAATTTTAAACTAGGTTGCTAGTTAAAAAAACTGGGTAAATTATATTTTTCTCACGAAAATGCCTTCAAAATAGACTATTTGAAAATTTAAAGCTTGTAAAGTAATAAAAGCAGCCAAACAACGATTTCGGACACCTACGGCGCGCACACATCTTTCCTCCAAAAACGGCGAATTTCCACAACAATAAGGCCCACACCAGGAGTGAATTTTTTGTGCGCAGCAAGCTATGACTGAAGGAAGCAGAGTGAAGTGGTGGTTGGTTTCAATATCGACCAGAAATGATATCACCCATTGCACTCAACTATACATGTCAAGAGTAATGCTTTTTGCTTGGGATGAGATGCAGTTTTCGTATTTTATAGCTTTCACCTTATTTGTTTGGTTGGTCTTCACTCGGTTCCTATCAGCTTTGCTTAGAGCGAATCACACATAAAAAATACTAAATCAACAAAATTGAGACCCTCACCCCCATAATTTTCACACAAGTCGTGTTCTCTCCGACGAAGAATGTAATGATAGGAATCTTCTCTTTCTCAAATCTGGTTCTCATGAATTTTAGCGCGTTCGGCAACGAAGCTTGGTCCTTGCAGTTGGCGCATCTGGATAAAAATATAAATGACGGCATGAGTAGGGGGTGGCCTAAATCGAATATATCTTGATTTCAGAATCAAATCGAATATTTTTTTCGAATTTGAATCAAATCAAGAGTATTATAATAAACGAATAAAGACGTATTCTCCGAATTCTCCAAACTTCCTTTATCCCCGCAAATTTATACTTTCGATTCTATTACTTCCGAATCACGTCAAATATCGAATCGAATAATTTATGATTCGCGAATCACGAACCGAATCGAATGTTTTAGAAAGCCGTAGTTATAAGCTGCTCAAATTTATAACTTTGTAAAAAAACATATCCCCAGCAGTTCATTAACCTACGTCATAACTTTGATGACGTCATTTGAGAGAACCAATACTGCGACGCAGTATATTTTGTATGAAAAATTTTCGACTGCGACACACATTATGACGTCATAAATTTGGCGACTATGTAAGCATTTCTCAAGCCGAATATTTCTGGATGAGATAAATTACTTACCCGTCGGTAATCAGCACGACGACTCTCTCCGTGCCGGTGACTTTGTTTCTGGCTCCTCGTTCCGGAATTATGACACTTCTTAAGGAATATTCAAGCGCATCTGTGAGACATGTGGCCCCGGCGGTTTTCGCGTTGTATCTGAGATGAAAACAGAGAAAAAAAAAGTCGTTATAAGAAAAGTTTGTTAGACTGGGTTTTGTTAAGTATGAGATACTAATGGATCGCGCCGACAAGGCGCGGTCCATTAGTAACTCAAGCTTAACAAAATTATTTTTTTTATTAAAATTCACTCAAAGCATGGCGGCTGGAAGTTGTGCTTGAAAGGGACCAACTAACTGCCAATCATAAAGAGCTACCACAAGACATAGTATCTGGGCTCTACGTGAAAAACATTCCAAACGGAATTGCTATGTTAAAGTACAGTGAGTGGTATCTGCCCTGGGTGATGATAAAACCAACTATCTACCATTTATTTGATTCGTTATAGTCGGAAATATGTAAGGACTATTCTAAAGCCCGTTCCGTTAGGAATATTTTAATATTTTTATTTTTTTCGCGATGGCCTAGTGGTTAAACGTGTTAGCATCGCAGGTTGAAGATCTCGGGTTCGATCCCCGGCGAGTCCGGCTCGCTTGTCCATGCCCACCACTCAACCCAGGGTGTAATAACTTGGGTAAGCTAAGCCGAATAGGAAAGGATCATATCTTCCCAGCAATTGTAACCCTGCGCGTCTATAAGTGGCCTCTGTTACAGGGCCTTGGTCAGGGTGATCCCCTCTATGAAGTGGCTATATAAAAAATATATGTGATTACTTACTGTATACCGTCCATATGTTTCAATATTTCGTGCCTCTTGAACAGTTGATCAAAATCAAGATGAATATGTTTCTCCTTGTCGAATGTCATAATTCCGACCCTGGTGGTTGTCTTCCCAATACCAATCGCCCCACATAGTTCTATAAAGAAAAATTTGGTCTGAGAAGAACTGATGAAAGCAAAATTTTATAAAATTCACAGAAATGATATTCGAGCATAAGTCGCTGACTAACTGCTCCCTCGGTGGCGCGTAGCTGCGACTACTTCATGGGGTGCCTTCAGCCGATGTCCCGTAACTTTATCAGTTCCTCAATAGTTCCACATTGGATGGAATGACAAGACACATGACCATACATTAAAGTACTCATTTTTCAAGCATGAGCCACAGATGAACCGCGCCTCAGCGACGTGATCAATCAGTAACTTATACATAACAAAACTTTTTCTGACAGGGTAATTCCAAAACCCGAGGAATAAATTCCACACAAACTTGACACCGCTTTCGCCATATTCATCTCCAATCCTGCTCACAGCCCATGCTCCACGACCTTACCAGTTCCTCATTAGTTCCACACTGGATGGAATAGCAAAACGCAAGAAAATCTCGTAACCAGATAAAATAGTAAACGTTGTTAAAATAGTTTTCTGTGAAATAAAGTTCATTTTATTTCATTGTCAGCCTCTCACGACGCGTAGAAATTATTCCACGTTAGAGTACCCATTTTTTATTATTATTTGCAAGAAAAGTACTTCTCAGCAATGAGTATAGTCAAATCACACAATGTCAATGTATAAAATACAATATAGGCCACTTCTTCGAGTGGATCAGCCTGCGCAAGGCCAGCGACCTTATAGAGGGGCATGGTTAGAATTGCTGGAAAGATATGATCTTCGCGGCCCGGGAGAGGTGAGCATGGATTAACAAGCTAGACTCGCCGGGACTCGAACCCGAGACACTCAAACTGCGATGCCAGCACGTTATCCACTAGGCCACCGCTCCTAGTGAAAAGCGAAGACGATAAGTAGAAAATGTCAGTATTAACATCATAAACCAATTTTCGCTGGTGCCAATCAGGAATTTTATTTTGTCAAGCATGAGCCACAGATGGACCGCGCCTCGAAAGCGCGGTCCATCTGTGGCTCATACTTAACAAAATATGCTAAGGCAAGTTCATTTCAAAACCAGAAAAATAAATTTTTCACAAACTTGAAGTTATCGCTCTCGCCATGTTCATCTCTAATCTGAAGTTCTTCGCATTGACGCTTCCACTCTCGTCAATCAGGAATAAAACGCTTCGATGTTTTATGCTCAGAACTTCCCCGGATCTCTGTAAAAATATAACTCAAATATAAGTCATTTTTTAAATTCGCTCTGGGTTGTAATGGTTATGTTACATTTTTAAACTTTTTTTTTATCGGAATTCACCCTGAGTAAGGACGGGTGAAGTGTCAAAAAAGAAGTCACTTGATAGCAAAGAGCTACTAGAAGATGCAGTACCAGAAACTGCACTCTAAACGGAATCATCCCGAACGGAACTGAAACGTCATGGTGAAGTGCAGTGAGTACCTGCCCTGGGCGGTGGTAGAACCATTTATCACTTCTTTGCTTTCTTTTAGTCGCCCCTCACGACACGCAAGAAACAGTGCAGCAGCGAAGACATTCCTGTCCTGGAGATTGACAGAATTACGTTTTGTCAAGCATGAGCGACAGATAGCCCGCTCCTTGGCGGCGCGATCCACAGGATCATCACAAGTTTTACCCAGAATTCTGAGACTAGCGGAACCGTCGGTGTGTGTGTTCTTTGCAGTAATATTTTGCGCCGAAGGCACTGGAAAACTTGTCCGGTTTAATGTTACCAGAGCTATGATTTATCAAGCATCAGCCACAGATGAACCGCACATTGGCCGCGCAATCCCTCAGTGACTCATACTTGTACACTTGAGACAGGGTTTACGGTAACATACAATAAAAACTCTATTTTCAAAGAGAAAATTTCCCCTGCGGCGCCAATTATGATGTCAGAATTTGACCTCGGAAAATTTTCAAGGTTCTGAATATGCGACTGGTTGAAGTGCGCGTCTCACCTTAACTCTTGCAGCTCGTCCACCCCCCACTGCATCAGCACAAGTTTTACCAAACATTCGGAGAGTGCCGGAACCGTCGGTGTGCGTGTTATCTTTGCAACTATCCTTGGCGAACGGATCTGGAACTGTGTTTTCGCTGGACTGCAATACAATGTAGAATCTGTTAACTTTTCGTTTCACAATCTTGCAAAATGTTTTTGTAAGTTGAAAAAAATTATTAAAAATTGCAAAGAGCTACTAGAGGATGCAGTACCAGAAACTGCACTCCAAACGGAACTGAAACGTCATGATAAAGTGCAGTGAGTCCCTGCCCTGGGCGGTGCACCAACTTGCAAAATGTTTTTGCAAATTGAAAAAAAAATATTAAAAATATTTGAAAAAAATTTTAAAAATATTTTAAACATTGCAAAATAATTGTATTATCCACTGACAAAGGGACCAGCAATGGAGCGGGGCGGTGAGGTAGGGGGGTGGGGGGTTGGGATATTTTTAAGAGTGACTAAAATAATTTGATCTTGGTTATTTATGACCCCAGTTAAATTTCAGACATTCTGCCACAAATGGTGTTTTCAAAAGTACCAGCAATTGCACTCTCTCCTTGCTATTAAGAGGCCATTAGTTGACTCCTTTTAGACTTTGCTCGTGGTATTGATTAAAACGAATTTCAATAAATAGATCTACTCTCTTTGTTAGATGTACGTGCGACTAATTACTTATAGTTTTTCTGAGTCTTTGTGAAGGCGAATCCGTATCGTATGCTTCACTCAAGGATGATATAGGAAGACTATAGATTATTTGACAAAGGGTTCAAGAGTTTCTGTACCCACATATATGGGCCTCTATGGCCAAGTGGTTATCATGTTGGCACCGCAGGTTGAAGATCTCGGGTTCGTGCCCCGGCGAGTTCGGCTCGTTATTCCAGTTGGACACTCAACCCTGGGTGCAAGCTTCGCTGAACAGGAAAGATCATATCTTCCCAACAACACTGACCCTGTTCGTTTATAATTGACCGCTAGTACATGGACGGGGCCTTGCTCAGAGTGATCCATTCCTGTGGCTATGGAACAGTACACGAATTCATTTCTGTTTTGTCTAACAAGCATTTTGAAAAGTAATCATTTCATACCCTGCTGGTGAGACTTGCTTCGTTTGTGCTTGAGGTTACTGTGTCGTAAAAAGCCGAGGCAGTGTATTCTATGGATCCACAAGCTGTAAAAATATTTTGAATTTAGGGCTAGAAAAGTTAAAAAGTACTAAAAGGAAGGTATCTTTCAGAAAAAAAAGAGATGAGATTTTAATTATTTGGTTGGAAAAATATGTTCGACATGTCCACATGTTGTGAAATGTTTTAGGATTTCAGAATGAATTATTGCGACTTTTGGCGACGTTTCCAGCCTAACTAAAACCAGGTCCAATTAGGGCTGGGCAAGACCGAATAAGTGGGAATTCGAAACTGATTCGAATATTTTTTTCGAATCGGATCGAATCGTTGATTTCATAAAAATAACAAATATCGCATTTTTACTATTACTATTATAGTCTCCATTATGATGATCAGGAAATATACAGCTACGAATTACAATTATTAGCATAAACTGGCTTAAAAGCGAGTTTTTTTCATTTTACCGACATAATACAAACGATTTTGGTCAAATTTGACCAAAATCGACATAATTCATAACGTCACCGTCTTGCCCTCTCACCCTTGACGACCGAAAAAATACAAGAATGACTAAATTCCGGTTTTTAAAAATTTATTGCGCGTTCGTCGCGAAATATCGGTCTATTTTGTCGTAATATGCAAAAAAGTCATTTGTTGGGAATTTTTTTCCCCTGCGACGCCTATTCTGACGTCATATTTTACCTCGAAATGTTTAAAATTTGCCCCTCACTCTTACAAGAATGGCCAAAATCCTTTTTTCTTTTAAATTTACTGCACCTTCAGCGCGGAAACATTGGCCTGTTTTGTCGTAATATGCAAAAGAAATCATTTTTTGGGAATTTTTTTGCCTGCGGCGTCTGTACTGATTCCATATTTTACCGTGGAGTTGTTAAAATTTTGCTCTTCCCCACTTTCTAGGTTTCAAACACATCACAAATCAATAATATTTAAAATACAAATCCATACGTATCTGTCTCGTGCTCTCTCCTATGCAAGGTGCCCCTCCGTTCCTGGCAGGAATCTGTCTTCGGGTCTGTTTTATTTTGTAAACGTAATTCCCGACGTGCTGGCATTGCGTGCCTTCCCAGTCTGCCCATCGACAGTCTATGAAGAAAAAAGCTGTTAGTTTCAAAGTTTTTTTGTCCCAAGGCATTTTATTTTGTCAGCCATGAGTCACTGATGGACCCCGCCTTTGTAGCGCGATCCATCAGAGACTCTTATACAGAACACATTTATTGAGTTTCTTTGACTACCTTGCGATTAGGGCTGGGCGATTCGATTCGGTGAATCGAATCGATTCGAAGCATAATTATTCGAATCAATCGTGAATCGTTCATCGGAACAAAAACTTGCTAAATGAACTAGAATTTTCATTTTTAACGTCTAAATGACATCGATTTTGGTCAAGTTTGACAAGAATCGATTATATTTTGTCCTTAAAATATGAAAATGGTTGCTCTTAGACATGGAGTGTGAACTGAAAGTGCAATCTAAACTATAAATTTCTATATATATATTCTTTTCAAAATGGAGATAAGTTGTAATAGATTAATGTAATGATTTAATGTAATTTACTTACATTAAATTTATGATTTGAACCGATTCGAAAAAATTATTCGAATCAGATTCGAATTCCAAATGCTTCGGTTTTGCCCAGTCCTACTTGATGGACAAGTGTGCATATACCCAATAAAGATTTCTCTTTGTCAAGCACAAGCCGATGGCGGAGCGCGCTCAGGTTGCGCGATCTATCAGTGACTCATATACAAAACACAATTATCGAGTTTCTCCGACTACTTCACGATACACAAATGTACATATCCTCAATAAGATTTTTTATCAAGCAAGAGTCACTGATGGCTTTGCAGCGCGATTCATCAGGGACTCATATACAAAAGTTACTTTGTCTACTTCACAGTGCACGAGAGTACATATCCCAGGATATATCCCCCCCCCCCAAAAAAAAAAAAATTTCGTCACGCATGAGTCGCTGATGGATCGCGCCTTGTCAGCGCGATCCATCAGTGACACATGCTTGACGAAGCTTGTTACGACAAAAAAATTATAATTGGATTTATTGCATAGAAGGGTTGGCAATTATAGTTAAAAATACTTAGATTACCGATTTTTATTTTCGGACTAGTTTTACATAGATTCACGGATATCTGATTTAGCCTTTTCAGAGTTTTCTGTTTGAAGTTTACAGAGGTAATTTACCAGGGAGATATTTCTAATTTTTAGCCAGGTACTTGTACCTGGTGCAAAACGTATCTACCTACTAGAGTTGGCAATTCTGAATAAAAGTTATCCAGAATACTTAGGTTACCGATTTTTATTTTCGGAGTAGTTTTACCTAGATTCATGGATATCTGATTTACCCTTTTCAGAGTTTTCTGTTTGAAGTTTACCCAGTTGATTTACCAGGTAATATAGGTAGATATTTCTAATTTTTAGCCAGGTACTTGTAACTGGTGCAAAATGTACGCAGCTGGTACAAAAACTAAATAAATCGTTGTTAAAATGTTCTTAAATCGACAATACGGTCGGTGATTCTGATATTCAAACCTAAAAAAAATGTCTGAAATGCAGCAAAACGATTTTTTTTTTTCATAGCCACTTCCACGAGTGGGTCACCCCGCCCAAGGCCCTGTAACAGCGGCCACTTATAGGTGGACAGGGTTACAATTACTGGAAAGATAATGATCTTTTCCCGTTCAGCATAGCCTACCCAAGTTATTACACCCTGGGTTGAGTGGTGGGCACGGATAAGCGAGACGGACTCGACGGGGCTCGAACACGGGATCTTCAACTTGCGATGCCAACATGTTTAACCACTAGTTTGAAAGTAAAGTTAGGTTACCTAGTAATACTTTACCTAGTTTACTGGCAAATTCATTTCACTTTATCCCAGTTTAAGTAAAAACTATGTAACCGTCACTATAATTCATACCTCTTTTATTTGGTTTTGTCTCTCCTGAATCGCTGTCGTCAGTTTTACCTCCCCAATTGAATGCGTTGCCCATGTTGCCCATCATACATAGTAGAACGGAAATTAAGATTTTGGAATCCATTTCCTAGCGAACTATCAGTGGTCTAACTTTACCTGTAAAATCAATAAAAAAATAAAATAAAATTTTCCATTTAGCGATTGTGGTAAAAATTAATTCAGTACATAATTGTGATGTATCTGATTTCTTATACTGTTTATGTGGGTTTGAATCTTATCTGTTAGTTACTAATTGCTGAGCTACGGCCATGATTACGTGATCCTGATTGGGCTCACTTGTTGCCTCGTATCTAGTATTTACTATTCAGTTTATGCTTAGCTGTGAAAGAGTTGAATAAAGCCCAGTCTTGATTCTTGAGTTGTAATTTGAATTGTATGAAGCTATAGGTTACCACAGCGATTTACACAGAATGACTCATGTTCAAATATTTGCTAAAGACTCTAGAATTTATTTATATTATAAATGAGAGTATTAAATACCCCAAATATCACACCGAAGTCGCGAAAAATATTTCAAAAATGAAATTAAAAAAGAAACAGCCTATGATAGTAAATACAAAATGTACTCTAAATAGATGCGAAGTTTTTTAGAATTTTCTAAATTTCAAACTTTAAATGATTTCGAGCAAATTTTTAGATGGCGATAGTGTAGATCACACATCGCAGCACTATGCCTCTCCTGAGAGAATTCATTTTGTTTCCAAAATTCCTCAAGAAACTGACAGTTTCTAACTTTCTACTATCCCTGCAAAAGGAAATGATTTCTTAGTATTCTTTTACTGAAATTCACCCTGAGCAAGGCCGGAAGGAGTGCCCTAAATGAAGCAATCAACGGCCACTTAATTGCAAAGAGCTACTACAAGACATAGTACCAGCAACTGCACTCTAAGCAGAAAACACCCCGAGCGAATCTGAACCTATATGGTTAAGTTTGTGAGTGGTATCTGCCCTGAACGATTCCGTATAATACAATGTCAATAGAAACGCTGTCTTCCTCATTTGGAATTCGAATCTAATTCCAGTAATTTTCTCGAATCGGATCGAATCACTAATTCCATAAAAATAACAATATCCAATTTTTAATATCACTATTATTATAGTTACGGCTTGCAAATATTAGTTAAATAGATTTGGAAGTGATATATTTTAATTACGCTCGACGTCTAAAAACGAAAGTTTTTAATTTTCAACGACAAAATGCAGTCGATTTTGGTCAAATTTGACCAAAATCCACATTTGTCGTTAAGGATGAAAAAAGCCCACTTCAATTAGTCAGTTTTGTTCCTATGACCGATTCACGACAGATTCGAATAATCCGTAATTCGAATCGATTCGAATCACCGAATCGAATTGCCCAGCCCTAGTCACTGACGGATCGCGCTGACAAGGCACGGTCCGTCTATAACTCAAGCTTGACAAAATTATATTTTTGATTACACTGTAACAAAATTGCAGTAAAATTACCGCCCTTTGACAGTAATTTCATCCGTTTATATCGAAATAAAACCGTAAATACGACTTGTTTGGCCAAGTATGTCCCGTTGATAAAACCTACCGCCAAGGTGCGTTCATCAACAGCCTATACTTGGCATTCAACAAGGCATTTTTCAACTTTGAAAATATGCAATGCTTGAAATGAACAGTAAATCCACTGCACATTCTTTACACTGCGTCACATTTCTCATTCAAACGATCTTTTTCATCAGATAACAACCCTGCACTGATACTCGAAATTTACACTTTTTTAATTGAAACTCACTCTGAGCAAGGCTGGAAGCAGAGCCTGAAAAGAACCAACTAATGGCCACTTAAAAGCAAAGAGATACTAAAAGATGTAGTACCAGCAACTGTACTCTAAGCGGAAAAAATCCCAAACGGAACTGAACTACCATGGTAAAGTGCAGTGAGTGGTGTTTGCCCTGGGCGATGTTAGAACCATTCACCACTGCTTCGCTTCCTTTTAGTCGCTTCATACAACACGCAGGAAATACATTAGAACTATTCTAAAGCCCGTATCTACAAGGTCGTAGAAGTAAGTGTGTTACTGAAGCCTCGAACTCTTGTTCTCATGCTTCACTGACATCGCTACACTGCGAAAAAGTACTGTAAATCCACCAGTCTTTCACAGTAATCTCACATTTCCAAAAAAACCTCTCTGATTTTTTACAGCCACTTTTTGGGTTGATAACTGCGACTAAGGCTCTGTACCAAAGGCCACTTGTAATATGATAAATATCATATGATCTTTCAGGTTCGGCTGAGCCTAGTTAGTTATTACACTCTGGACTAAGTGGTGGTAAGGACTAACGAGCCGTACTCGCCGGGACTCGAACCCGAGATCTTCAACTTGTGATGTCAACATGTTACCCACTAGGCCAAGTATGATCTGTTGAGGAACCGTTTCGCGAGGTGAGGTTTATAAACATCCCATAATTGGCACGAATAGTCGTTTCTGGGTTTTATTTCAACATCACCAGATAAAAATACTGTCAAAAGCGGCGCTTTCACCACATTTTTAAAACTGTTCATGAAATGAGTTTTATCACACAAAACGTTTTTTTTGAAAAACCCAAAACATACACAGAAAAGTAGCTTATCGTAAATTATTTCGAAGTTTAGGAATGAAGTCAAAATACCAAACATATCACGCGCCCGAGGCAAGCAAATTAACCATAACTTCCATTAATTCATTCGGCTTTGTTATTGATTGTCCATGTATTAGTCTACTTGGATTAAGGTAAATTATTTTTATTACAAACGCCAAAGTCAGACGTATTTTTTCCAAGCATTTTTTGTTAGCATGAATCGCTCTGCCATAGAGCGGGTCATCAGTGATTTTTTTTTGTTATTGAAATTCACTCTGAGCAAGACCGAAAGCATATCATATAAGGAACGAACTAACTGTACTCTTAATGGAAAACATCCCGAACCGTACAGAACTTATGGTAAAGTGCGGTGAGTGGTATCTGCCCTGGCAATGTTAACCATCTACCACTTTCTTGATTTCTTTGAATCGCCCATGCGTTAGGACTACTCTAAAGCCTGTACCGACATAGTATTTCACTCTGGCACGTGTTTTGTTAAGCCTGAGTCACTGATGGATGGCACCGCCGAGGTGCGGGTAACCAGCGGCTAGGGCTGGGTAGAACCGAATCGTTCGGAATTCGAATTTGATTCGAATAATTTATTTTTCGAATCGGATCGAATTAATCATAAATTCCAAGTAAATAACAAATATCTCATTTTTACCACTACAACGTGTCTCCGTTGTGAAAATCAAGATTTTTATAGTTTGTAGTGTATTTTAATTCGCGCTTAAACCAACAATTTTCATATTTTAACAACAAAATATAATCGATTTTGGTCCAATTTGACCAAAATCGATTTTATTTTGTTGTTAAAATGAAAATTCTATTTCATTTGGCAAGTTTTGGTTCCTATGAACGATTCACGATTGATTCCAGTAATTTGTGCTTCGAATCACCCTACCAGTGACCCATGCTTAACAAAATAAATTTTCTGACACAAATTTGAACAAAATCGATTACATTTTGTCATTAAAAATAAAAACCCCACTTCATTTAGCAGGTTTTTGTTTCTGTGAACGATTAACGATTAATTCGAATAATTTGTGCTTTGGATCGATTCGAATCATCGAATCGAATTGCCCAGACCCTGTGTCAACTGTACCAACCATAAAATCACAGCGACGACCCAAACAGCCATAAATATATACAATAAAAATAATTTTTATTCGCGTTTTCTTATTTATAACAAAACGTAATGAAATGTTATTTCCTAAATACAATTCAGAGCTCTCGGCGCTTTTTAGGTCGTTTCTCATTCTATTTATCGATGGAAAAAAATTCCCGTTTTTTCGTAAGTATGTGGCACTTATGAAGAGCGCGGTCAAGGTGACGTGTGGCTTATACTCGATAGTTTTTTGTTGTCATTTGCATGTTTAAGGGGCTATGGCGGTACGCCCCCCCTTTTATGCGAGTACGAAATGCAATACGAGCGACTGAACTCTGAGTTATAAACACCTCAATAAGAACTGGAACGCTGTCCTAAAGTGCAGTGACTGACATCTGCCCTGGGCGACGATAAAAACATCTACTACTTCTTTGTTTCCTTTTAATTTTCTTATAACGGTGCACAGGACAATTTTAAAAATCTGCACTACTCACAAGGCATAGAAGCTAAGATCTCTATTTCGCGACACCAAAAACGATTTACTATAGAAATATCGACGATATTTTACAGTAATTTTACTTTAATATGCGAATACGACCGAGGACAATTGAAGAATGACGATCAAACCTAAGTAATGATTTATTCGGTGGCCCAAATCATTTTTTTCTTATTCGCGTTGTCTTAATTATAACATGTTGTAACACGTTATAAAATGTTATTCTCACAAAAAATTAATGCCTTCGGCGCTTTTTATGTCGTTTCTCATTGCGTCAATCGATGAAAAAAGATGTCCAATCATATTTTGATGATTCACCAATCGATTCCTTAGTTTCCATTCCTGCATTTCAAGTAGCTTTTTGCACACTTGTGGTTTCGGAGGCTTTTCAATGTGGTCTCTCGCGGCCTTGTTGTGAGCGAATTTCGATTAAAATAAAAAAGATTGCGGCGTTAAAGTGCGGTCCATCTGCGGCTCCTTACAGGCTTCCCATTTTGCCCAGGTTGAATTTAAATTTGAAGAAAATTAATCAAGGTCTCTGGGTTGGTACAACAGCATGGACAGGTAGATTTTTGCTTGAATAACGTTGCCCAATAATGACGTCATAATATCACTGAAAACAACTTTTCCAATGCTGGCTTTGAATCAATCAAGATAGCTTTGAGTATTGCTAAAGGTGGAAAGATATTTTTGGCCCTATCTTGAAATAGTTTTTATATTGAGCACCGTCTAGTTCTGGGCTAAACTGGATCATTTAGAATTCGAATCTGATTCGAATTTTTCTCTTCATAAATAGCACAGGTACTGTCGTAGCTATTGTAAATTACAATCATTAACAAATTCGACAAATTTATAGCAAATTCGACAAACTCACTAAAAATGAGCCACTGATTCGAATAAATTATGCTTCGAATCGATTCGAATCTCCAAATCCACTATTTTGGTCTTACTTCCATTCTTTGCACGTTTACAGAAATTTCAAATGGATGAGCGAATTAAATAACTGTGAAACTATAGTGATTTCGCTGTTTTTTGTATTTTATTTGGGCTAACGCGTGTGGAAGAGTAGCCTCGGGATAAATCAACGAGAAATTCTATATTTTTTAAGCTTGAATCAGAGATGGACCGTGCCTTAGCGGCGCGATCCATCAGTGACTCATACTTACCAAAACATGCCCTGGCAAAAAATTTTCTCTACTTTTTGAGGTGATTACACTGATTTGTGGTCGTTTAAGAGATTGGTCGATAATACCTAAGGTTCAATATTTCTCTGACTAATTTTCCCGCCAATACGAAACTCAATTGTTCCGTAAACAATGACATAACACAACAATTTTGTAACGTACTCACTTCGAAAGCGGGGATTTTTTAATTAGTAACTGTTTAGAATTACATAAAGGAAGTGATAATTATGGTTTCCATTTCGGTCACGATTTGAAAGTGGGGGGGGGGGGGGGGTGTTTTTCCCATTCTTTGCGACAGCCAACTGAAGAAGTCTGAGTGGTGTGGATAAAGAGCTCGTATTTAAGTTAGATATCCCATCAGTTTCGTGTTGAGCTCCTTGATAGGGGGTGCGGGATTTGAAAAACTTTTCGAGTCCAAACTATGACGTCATATTGCGCGGCATAAGCGAATTTCCCCTGGCAAATACAATTTTTTATTGTATATCACTATAAAACACACTAAAGTCGCACGAAAGTTGACGAAAAAAAAGTAAATTGACAGTTTCATAATATACTGACGAAAATGAGCGTCCAAGGCGCGCAAGAAATTTCAGATCCAGATTTTTTTTTTTTTGCAAAATAATAGCGAAATTTTAGCTGAAAGGCATATTCTAATGATATATTTTGTCGTAAAACTCACGCCGAAGGCACACGAAAATTTAGCGATTTTCAATATAGTTTTTGATGATTTAGGAGGTCGGCTCCTCAATATTTTGCATTGGGGGGGGGTCCGGATCCCCCTCAACCGCCGTCAGTGTGGTTGGAATGACTATGCCAGTATTATTGCAAAAATTGTCTCATTGAAAGTCGGTTCTTCATCGAACGTGACATCATCTTTCACTCTTGTTACTAAATATCTTTGAGGGATGAAGCTTTAAGGCTACAATACGCGTAAGTAGCGTTTTTTAGAATTTTTTATTTTAACCTTTCGTTTTAGGCTGGCGCAATGTTCCGCATGCATTTCCTCACTTTTTCCAACGCAACGCTGGGAATACGCTTCGAGCTACGCTTATATGATCGTCATGACGCAGGTTCGAATACCCTCAGGCATGATGATTAAATGCGAGAGGTCTGCTGGATGCTTTGCAGGTGCACGGTGGTTCACGTATTGGCTTCCTCAATCAACCAGGTCGGTCCATGCACAGGAAAAATGAGAAAACCTTCACCCTGTCTCGGAACTGGTATCTGCACGAGGGGTCGTTGTTCGCATTCGCCATATGATTAAGCTGTATAGTTGGCTTTTCCCTTCTGCAAGATAAAAAGGAAAATCTTATTCTACATTACTATTTGGGGGGGGGGGGGGGGGGGGGGGGGGGGTTAATGGATCACGATCAAAAATTATAAGTGCATTAAGCCGCCACCGCCACTAGCTTTTCGGATGATAAGAGGCGTGATGCCATATTCAGACCTAAAATAGAAAAAAATGGCTATTTAAATATCTTAAAACGTAGGAAATCTCAGGAGTTTTTCAGCGCGCATTCGGCCAGTTCACTCGGTCTCAATAGTGCAAATAAATTTTAGATTGTGTTTTCCTTGATATATGTTTTCAGCTAGATTGCTTGCCCTATGACGTCATAACTTGACAAACTTGATTATTATAACTTTGTTCTCCATCTATTTTAAAAGTGCTAAAAACGCCCCCAAAACTTGCTTTCAAATTGTGGATTATTAAGATCTAACTGAAGATCTTAATAATCTAAGACTGTGAAGACTGTATTTCGAAATATTGACAAAATTACCCAAGCTTTTTTCCGTATTTGGTTTTAACCCCGCCTCCCTGGGGAAAACCAATCACGCGTAACAGCTGAGCGACACATGCGTTTCCAGCAAGTTTCAGAAGTTTTATCCACGAGTTTTGCTGTTGTTGGGTGCTTATAAATATTTTTGCCAACCTTCGGTGCAAAATATTGACGTAAAGTTATGGAGCAGCTTATAGCATCATCTGATAATGCTGTAGCGGGGAATTTGTGCCAAATATTGGCGAATTTATTGGTTCCAGACAACACTGTGATCGAAAAGGTTTGCCTCTTTGGTTCTGTTTTATAAATTCTGAATTGGAAAGACTTTAATCGGGTCTCATGAAGTTTAGTACCATATATCCGATTATCATAAAAATTTCCATGTTGCAAGCGACTAATCCTAACCCGGGGGACAATGCCAGAAGCTTGCAGTATTGGCGCCCCCAAGTTAGGATGAGAATATTCTGCCAGTTTTTATTTTAATGACATTCGGGAATATGGTACCGTACTAAACTTCACCAGACCCCTTTAAGCTTATTTTAGAAATATACTGCATGTTGGGTTTTTGTTAATAGTTCATTTTCTCACGTGCACTGGCTTTTTGACGTCTCTCTTGTTCTCTGATTTTATCAATTTAACGTTAGAACTCTTCGCGTAATATTCAGGATTCGGGTCTAGTGAAGTTTAGTACAATGCCGGTACCGGTACCGCTATTCCAAAAAGACATGAAAATAGAAACTGGCAGAATATTCTCATCCTAAGTAGGGATTGTCAATGTTGCAAGCATCTGGCATTGTCCCCCGGTTAGGATGAGTGCTTGCAACATGGGAAATTTTTATGATAATCGGATATGAGGTACCGGTACCGGTACTAAACTTCACGAGAACCCAGGATTTTTTACATGCACCGTGGCTGTCTCCAGGTACTTCCTAAAGCTAAAATTAAAACTCCCATTCTAACCTCTTTGCTTGAGGGTGCCAATGTTTCAACCATCTGGCATTGCTTCCAATGGGAAATTTTTGGAGTCTAATAACCCAAATTTTGCAGGAATTTAAATAGTGGGTCCTAAGTCGGCCTAAAACTGGAAAGTCACACGCGGTGTATCTGAAAATGCTGCAGGTTAATAACCAGGATTGAATTCTGAATTTACAAATATAAGAACTAGTTTTTTCTGTGTTTCTAGAGCCATTCTACAACTCTTGGTGTATGTGGTGTGCTGTACAGAGGTAGGATAGGATAGATCATTTTTATACTGCAGGAGGAAAGCCGAGAATACAGCTTACTCATATGGCGAACCACGATCTCTCGTCCAGATACCATACCGAATCGGGTTGAAGGTTTTTTGCTCGTCATATTTCTCATTATTTCCTGTGTATGGACTTGTTTGGTGGAGGAAGATGTAAGCATTGCTCTTGTGAACACTTTACACTGGTGGGGTGTCCAGCAGACTTTCCGCATATAATCATCATCTCTTACGGTCGGAGATGCGTAGCTCGTAGTGTTAAAGTCCCAACGCCCGATTGAGCTAACTTGAGTCCATATTTTTATCAGGGCTAAATTCTGAATTTATTTATCATATTCAGGCAACTTCAGAATTGAGAGAATTGAATGGTCATGCTTCATTTGTTCCTTCTCTCTTTTCTGTTCTTTGTCAAGGGGACGATGCTGAAGTGAGGAAACTTGCGGCCATTATATTTAGAAGGTAAGCTGATCCATTCAATAATTTTTAACAAAACATAACTAACATGCAGGAGGATTGCTGTATACCTTGCCTATACACGGTAGTCCTGGTAATCGATGGTTATGGCTTCCTCTACCTACGTGTGGGGAAAATCTGCATAGGTAAAAAATCTAATTCCGCACTTGGAACTGATACCTGCATGACAGGCCGGAGTTCGTCACAGGCTGGCGGAATTTCATCTCTTTTGCTACCCAGACACCCAAGAAAAAATTTTTAGCAATGTGAAAATTTTTCATAAGATACCTCTTCGCAGAAGATAAAAATGTCTCTTTCAACGTCTAAACTGCAGGAAAAGATTTAAAACCATCAATACTTATTTGGAATAGATGGTTTTGAAACTTTCTGCCCATCCTATGAAAATGACATGAGAATGTTGGACACATGAAGAAAAACCAGATTATGTCACCTTGGTTCGCCATATGGTTAAGCCATATTCTCGGCTTTCCTCTTCCGCAGGATAAAAATAAAACCCTATCCTAATCTAATTAATAAATATTTCATCATTTTTAGAAAAGTTTCCAGACAATGGAAATCATTCAATCGCCAAATTTGTGTGGGAGTTCGACAGGCCGTACTTGAACGATTACTCATTGAAAATGATACAAAAGTAGCTCAATCTTTATGCCAAGTCGCCGCTTCCATCGCGAAACATGAGTTGGGTCAGGTTAATGGAAGTTGGCCGGATTTATTTGAGGTTATAAAGAGAGGAGTGGCCGATGAGAAGAGTAAAGAGGTGATGCATTCAATGTAACAGAAATTGATATCAAATGTGGGCGCGATGGCCTAGTGGTTAAACATGTTGGCATCGCAGGTTCTCGGGTTTGAGTCTTGACTAGAGCTGGGCGGTATATCGGTAGGACGGTAAATACTGGTATTGAGTTTTTCAAAATATCGCATCAC
>OZ023152.1:18688714-18873745 GCA_963675895.2 Styela plicata
AAAAAAAACTTACCGACAAGCCTATTGCGCTGGACCACCAGCTCCCTTGTATGGATTTTATCACAAGTTTGATATACGTCGTTAGAAGATGGAATCATCACTCCCTATCAGTTGCCAAGGTACGGGGATGGATGGGTTTCTTTGTCTTTAATTAGGAATTAGGGGACAGTTTACTGGTTGGTTCTTATTAAACGGCAAATAACCCTAACAAAAAAAAAATGCAAGGTTCAAAATTTTGAAAAACATAAAATATCCAAAAAGGGAGAATTAATTATCTAAGTCCCTGTAGGAAAGGGTGACGTTAGGGAATAGTTCCCCCCCTATGGGTTTATTTTTCCTGCGTGTGGGCCAGATACCACCCTTCCCACTTTTTTAACCTCTAACCTATAAGGTTGGGTTTCCGAAGCGAGGTTTTTTGGTTGGTTCCCTTTGTAGGGCCAATTTGCCTTTATAACCCGGTCCTTGGCTGCCCTCAGAAGTCCAAAATTTTGCCAAAATGAGTAAAACGGAAACTTTTAACTTAGTTAAATGGTTTTATTCCGGGTTTTTTTTGGGCAACTTTTTCACCTGGGAAAAAAATTAACATAATGGCAGGGCACCAAAATTGGGGCCAATCGGTGGGAATTATACAACATTTTAATTTTTAAACATTGGAGTTTGGGATTTCAAAATAAAAAAATTGGGTCAAAATGAGATACCCCCCGATATATTTATCCGTAAGGACAAAAAATATTCTTGGTGGTTTCTTCCAGGTGGACCTGGAATGAATTAATGTATTTTTTCACCATTTTTTCTTTCTGGAAAAAAAAGCCTTCAAAAAATCCCCATCCCAATAAAGAGTAAACCCAGCATAACCTGCGCACTCTAAGGCGGAAAATACCAATTCCCCGAACACGGAAAAAAACTTGCAATAGGAGGGGGACGTGTCCCAGTAGGGACCCCCCTTGGGTCATTTTTTCATTGTCGTAATAGCAGTGAATGATACCCCAACACAACCCAATCGCTAGGTCTTGAATAAACTGGACTGATCGCTTTTTCACAATAAACCGACCATGTCCACCCCAACCCCAAAAAAATCCCCAACTCAACCTAAAAATAATTTTCATACACAAAACATTTTATTCCCCCCAACTTGGCGGTAAATTCTAAGCCACCCTATGGTTGATATCCCTTTGTTTTCAATTCCAGGAGGGGTTTTTCTTAAAAAATTTCCCGAAAAGAAGTAAAAAACGGGGGGCATCCTCCTTATCTGCAGAGAATTTAACTGATAATAGGGGCCTAAAATTTGAGAAAGGATTTAAATAATTTTTATTTTGGGAAATTTCCACAAATTGGGGATAGAATATTTTCAATTTTTTTACCCCTGCGGAATTGGAAGGTTCGAAATTATAACAAGCCCTTTAACCACAAATAATGAAATTCGGGGACCTCGATCAATTGTGCCCCCCAACGCTGTGGGCAAATGCCAATTCTCTCGCACCACCCTAAGTTACCCCAGCGGCACCCACCCTAGGTTCCTAAGAATAAAAAAAAAACAAAAACCAAAGGCTGTTCTTTGGGCTAATTCTTCCCTCATTAAAAATGAAAAATAGGGTTTGAGAGAAAAAATGGGATAAAAGGCGGTCCACCGGCAGGCGTGAAGCAGGTTGAAAAGATTTGAGGTTTTTCGCGTACCGGGGGGTTTGTCCCAACCCCAGTGTGATTAATCAAGCCCCACCACTTCAATTCCCAGGGTTTGAAAATATCTTTGGGAGGGCAGAGCTCATAAACAGAAAATGAATTTTTCTTAAATCCCTTTGCCCAGCAATTTCTTACTTCCTGTTCCCTTTGAATCCAGTGGGTAATTATTCTAGACTATTCTAACCCAGGTTTTTAAGGGCTTCCCAATCGGTAAAAGCAATTGGGGGGGGACCAATTACCGGCTTGGGGAAAGTTATGGGGCAATTCTCTGAATTTAAAGGGAACCGGCCCAAGGATCGGGGAATCCACCTTATTAGGGGAGGGAATGGGATTAATGTGCCCAGGGGGTGTCCTGGGTCTTGGCTGGGCGGGGCTCGGGGAAGGGCGGGGCCACGGAGGGTTTTTTCCCCCCGAAAAGCCCTTACTTTTACCCCAACCTCCCCCCCCCAACCGAGGGCCCACGTTCCCCAATGCGAAACTAGGAAAAAAAAAAAAATTGATAAAGCTCAAATATTCCCCCCCCCACCCAGGGATTTCGAAATACTGGGTAATCTTGCCCCGCGTGAAGAGGGTCCGTACTTTTAAGGATGAGGAATTCATTCCCCTTTAAAAACAATAAATTAAAACTTATTGTTACCTGGTAAAAAATTGTTCAAGAAAATTGGGGTTTTCCCCCCCGAATTGGCAAAAATAATTGGGAAAAGCGGATCTGGACCCTTCCTTGGTTTTTCACTTCCCCCAACGGAAACGAGTCCCCCCCTCGGGGGACCACTACGGATTTTTCCTAGAAAAAAGGCTTCCAAAGGGTGGGACTGGAAAACAAAATATTTAAGGGTAAATGGTTAGGGAGGAAAAATTAAATTTGGGGGATTATTTTTTTTACTTCCCCACATATGGAAAGTTAAAGTAATAATATCAAAAATAATAAAAAGTTGCAGTGGGAGTGGTAAATTCTGCCCAGGGGGCAACGGTAAAACCACATACCCACTTCTATATAGCCCCCTAACTTTCTTAAACAGGGCCCCTATATAAACATATTCCACAAGCAGTAAATAGGAATTAAATTTCAAACTTTTGGGATTGCATTAAATAAACAAAAAGGAAAACCCCCCTGACCCCATGGTGGGGGGCAAAAAATTATTCCAGGGGGGACACCCCATTAGAAGGGGGAAAAAAAAAAAAAACTGCATTACGCCGCTATTTTTGGGGGGGGTACCACATCCCAAGGAAAAAATTTTTGGCACATGAAAAAAAAACACAATCAAAAACACCGTGAATTCCCCCTGTTTAACAACCCCTGCTCTTACTGACCTATTCACTCAAACCCCTCAAAAAAAACCACTCCCCCTTTCCCCAACTCTACCTAAAAAAATTAGTGGGGACATCTTTAAAAATATTCCCATTTTTACTTACCCCCCCCTGAACCCCCCTGATCGCTATCCTCCCTCCCACCAGGCAGGCATAGTGGCAGTTTTAATGTGGTTAATACGGGCCCCACTCCCCAACCTCGATAACATGGGTTGAACTCCCCCCCCACACCGGGGGACCTCCTCCTCCTCTCACCTTCCCCCCACCGGGCCATCCCCCAGAATCAAAAGAAAGAAAGGAATATTTCATGGGTTAATTGTTGAACAAAGCAAAATATATTTTAGTGGTGTCAGGGACCTGAATGGGAAATGCAGCTACACCCCAAGCTTTTTTTTAAGAAACACCCTGAAGGGAAAATGGTAATGCAATTCAGGGGGATGGGAAAAGGTTTAGATACCTGGGGGCAATATTTTTTATGATCATCCCCCCCCGTTCTGTAACCTTTACTTGGGGAATGTCATAAGCCATTTTTTGCTATCTCCCAAAAAACTTTGGCTATCGTGTTTGTCTTAGGAGGGGGGGGGACCCACGAGAAAGGCGGGCGACCCTAGTGAAAAAAAAATAAATCAGCAGCACAATACCCTCTTAAACGCCGCTTGGCAAATGCCAGGCGGGTTTTTTTTGCTCCTTGGCGCGATAACGCAACAACTTGTAACCGTTTTAGGAAGTATGTCACAAAATACCGGTATCACGGCAAACCGACGTTGCGAAAAAATAACGGTAAACAGTATTTTGGAAAACTCAATGCCGGTATTTACCGTCCTACCGATATGCTCAGCTCTAGTCTGTGCTAATATAGAGCTTTGTTTTAAGTGCGATACATTCAATTATAATAAAACAACAATACTTACAATTGCTTTAAACAATCTCTCAGGAGGCAAATGCAGTGCCAGTTCATCAATGATCTGAAAATTAAAAGATCAATTAACAAGGATTTTCCAAGTTTCCACGAATTCAAATCTCATTTTTTTCATTTTTATCCTTCAGGAGAGTAAAGCAGTGAATAGGACTCAACTAAGCAAATTGCAGATCACTGCCATCTTGTCCAACTTGAGGCTTTAAATCCTCATTATTTCATTACCAATGCATGGTAGACTAACACTGCTACTCAGACACCTAAAGAAAATGACTTTCAGCAGAAGAAAATAGAGAATATTTCTTCATAAATATCTTACCAGAAGATAATAGGGTGTTTTTTAAATGTCTCGTATCAACCAAAACAAATTCAAAATCTTAATATATACTCACATATACAGCAGAAGAAATAGGATATTCCGATTCTGCATCATCAGATGCAAAATTGATCTCATCGTCATTCTCGGCCGAAGTTATAATCGGAAATATATTGTCCAATATCGGTTCGATTAATGATAATTTGATGACTGCCTGAAAAAAGAAACCACATTCTTTAGAGAAATTCACTCCAAGCAGCACCAAAAACAGACAAAGATGGAAGAATCTTGCCTTTCTTCAAGTGTCCGAAATGCGCGAAATCATTTTTTCGAAAGAACAAATAAGCTTCAAAACCATTAACACTGCTATTTCATACCAGTAATGATGATTTTGAAACTTTTGATACAGTTTGGTTACTACCAGACACTCAAAAAGAGACATTTAATCTTCCAGCCATAGATATGTCATGAAATATTGCCCGTTCGCCAAGTTTCCTTCCTAATGGAAACATTTTTTCGGGTGTCTGAATGGCAATTCTGCCAATTTGAAACAAATCGAATAAAGATCACTCATATTACGATGCCAATTTTTGCCGATGAAAATAAATAACTTACCTTCTTCTTTAACTTGATTATCCATCTTAGTAGTGACAAAGCCCGAACTCTGGTTGTATCTTCCAAGTCTGATTTTGCTGCAATCTGTAATCAATGAAAAAAGCAGCATGACAGTCTGCAATGGCCTAGTGTTTATCATGTTGGCATTGAAGGTTGAAATTCTCCGGTTCAAGTCCCGGCGAGTTCAGTTCATTAATCCATGCCCACCATACAACTGGAGTATAATAATATGGGCAGCTAGGTCGGATCAGAGAGATCATATTTTCCAACAAGTTGCAACAACACTAACCCTGTGACCGCTAGGCCTTGGTCAGGTCCCTCATTCCCAAGAGTGGTTATTAAAAAGGAGGCACTGCATCTACGAGACAGGGTGCCGGGTTAGATCAGTCGGTAAAGCGTTGGGAAAAAGCTTTGCATGATGATGAATATGTGCAAGAGGAGTGCTGGACGCCTCTCTTGCTGGACAGTTTGCAGCTTCAGACACTTGAAAAAATTCAAACAAGAATTGCTACAAGATGTAACAACAGTGGCAGCACACTCGGCCAAAAATTTTTCAAATGTAACTGATTCACCATGGTAGTGCTTAAGTAGTATCTGCCCTGGGTGATGGTAAAACAATCCACCACTTTTTTGTTTCTTTTTAGTTGTCTACTAACCCAAACATGTACTAAGCCCACACTCATAGGGTATCAAATCAAAATTGAACACGTAAAAGAACCAAACTGGTCGGTTCTGGAACTCACCTGCAAAGAAAATAACACTAGATCTTTTACATATGGTGAAATGAAACTGACTTCGGTCTCGATCAATGTTTCGAAGATTTCAAGAATTTCTGCAGCTTTGTCCTAAAAACGAGAAAAAGGTAATATTAGTTCAAAATTTACACAAAAGTAGAACTAAAATGAAGTGGAAGCATTTTGAAATAGCTAAATTTAAATTCAGAGATCGTCAGCTTGAGATGAGAGGTTTTTTTATTATTGCAAATCGCCTTAGGAAAAGGTCAGTAGCAGGAGGTCAAAAGATCAACTTACCGTTTAGTAGAATTGAAAAAAACAGGATTTACAAGTCAACTTCATGTAGTTTTTTGCCATTAGTAACCAAATAATCAAAAACCATTGAAACATTCGGATTCTAACGAAAATACGTATTCAAATGGTCTATATCAGGAATTAAAAGGAGTCACAAACTATCCATAATTGAAACCGGATTGACAGAATGACAGCTTCGAGTAGCTGACATTTGGCCACTCTAGAAAATGATGTAAACATTTCATATACCCGGAGAAAATGAAGATTCTGCCATCTTGGCCAATACATACCTCATCTGTTTCAAGCAGTCTCTGGGTCACATTGACACATTTCAGAACAAGTGGTCGAACAAGATTCTATAAAGAAAATAAAGAATAGTTTACAAGAGAGACAAAGACATCTCACACATAGTATGCATAGTATACCCCTGCCGACACAAATATATCTAGGGATGACCAAAATATTCGCAGGTCCCATAAGGTTAGAAAAATAGATAGCTGAGAGAAATTCATCAACTTAGACTGATGGGGCGTCGTCCATCTGTGTTAATAATTTTATAACAGTAAAATTTAATAACACTAATAAGAACCGAGCGCTTATGTGAACCAACATGCACCAGTGAGGTATCCAGCAGATCTCTCGCATATAATCATCATCCCTCATAGGATTCGAACCTGCGACTTGGCGATCAGAGGTTCGAAGCTTAAAGCGTACAATATAGCTAAGAGAAAGCAATAATAATAACATCAATAAGAACCAACAAATCATACGTACCACATATTCATCTCCTAAATAAGGTACGAGAGAATCGAAGGCTTTGACGGCGTATATTTCAGTGTTTCCAATCTCCTTCCCAGCACTTTCCAGGATTCCTCCAATCAGTTTTAGCAGGTCAATGAAGTGGGTTCCCAATGTTTCATTGACATAGTCACAAACCACACTGGCTAGATAGACAGTTGTCTGAAATTACGACGAAAATGTACATATAAGGAAGGACAATTTGAAATTTCAAATGCTTTTTTAACCATTATTTATCCAAGTTGATCACTCTACAAAGCCAAACAAGGCCAATGTCGAAAAGACATGCATGACACATGGCGACATATCATTTTGTTTTTCTTCGGTTGTCTGAAATGCTCATGTCATTTTCTTCGGGTGGACATTTAAAAAAAGGCACTTTAATCTTCTAGCAAGATGTAAATCATGGAGTATTGGCTCGTTTGCTTAATTTTCTTCCGGTGGAACCTATCCGGGTGTCTGAGTGCAGAAATGCAACAAATTTCACAAACATTTTTATTCAAATTGTTGTCAAATCGCAGAAATGGGGATCCTAATCATTGGATTGGGATTAGAGCTGGGTGGCATCGGGTATATTTTGTACCGGCATACCGCTGCCAAAATGCCGGTATTACCTATACTATTATCACTTTCTGCTAAAAAAAAATGCTATTGTGTCGTTTTAAGAAGCCACGTGATGCGCGACCTAGTTGAAAAAAAACAGGTACGTAACTCTAAATGCGGGCGGTTGTAAATGGTCTAAAGACCCGTTTCTTGTCGTTACTTGGCGCGATAATGCGTCAACTTGCAACCATTTTAGGCGATATGTCGCAAAATACCGGTATGAAGGCAAATCGACATTGTGAAAATAAATGCGATACGATATTTTAGAAAACTCAATACCGGTATTTACTGTCCTACCGAAATGCCGCCCAGCTCTAATTGGGATATATATATTTTTTTTTCATAGCCACTTATTGGAGTGGATCACCCTGCTCAGTCTACTCAAGTTATTACACCCTGGGTTGAGTGGTGGGCATAGATTAACGAGTTAGACGCGTCAGGAATAGAGCTGGGCGGCACCAGGTATATTTTGTACCGGCATTACGCCGCCAAAATGCTCGATTACCGGTATGCCAAGCCATTTTCTCCTATCAAAAATATGCTATTGTGTCGTTTTAAAAAGACACACGATGCACGACATAATAAGAAAAAATCATGTGCATACCTCGAAATGCGGGCGGGTTGTTGTTTCATGACATTGCGAAAGTTCAATCGAGCCATGACTCTAAAGTGACTCTAAAGACCCATTTTTTGTTGTTACTTGACGCAACAATGCCGGTATCACAGCAAAGCAACATTGCGAAAATTAACGTGATATGGTATTTTGGAAAACTCCAGCCAGTATTTACCATCCTACCGATACACCGCCCAGCTCTAGTCAGGACTCAAACCCGAGAACCTGCGATGCCAACATGTTTAACCACTAGGCCATCGCGCCCACATTTGATATCAATTTCTGTTACATTGAATGCATCACCTCTTTACTCTTCTCATCGGCCACTCCTCTCTTTATAACCTCAAATAAATCCGGCCAACTTCCATTAACCTGGCCCAACTCATGTTTCGCGATGGAAGCGGCGACTTGGCATAAAGATTGAGCTACTTTTGTATCATTTTCGATGAGTAATCGTTCAAGTACGGACTGTCGAACTCCCACACAAATTTGGCGATTGAATGATTTCCATTGTCTGGAAACTTTTCTAAAAATGATGAAATATTTATTAATTAGATTAGGATAGGGTTGTATTTTTATCCTGCGGAAGAGGAAAGCCGAGAATATGGCTTAACCATATGGCGAACCAAGGTGACATAATCTGGTTTTTCTTCACGTGTCCAAAATGCTCATGTCATTTTCATAGGATGGGCAGAAAGTTTCAAAACCATCTATTCCAAATAAGTATTGATGGTTTTAAATCTTTTCCTGCAGTTTAGACGTTGAAAGAGACATTTTTATCTTCTGCGGAGAGGTATCTTATGAAAAATTTCCACATTGCTAAAAATTTTTTCTTGGGTGTCTGGGTAGCAAAAGAGATGAAATTCCGCCAGCCTGTGACGAACTCCAGCCTGTCATGCGACTATCAGTTCCAAGTCAGGGATTAGGTTTTTTACCTATGCAGATTTTTCCTACGCGTAGGTAGAGAAAGCCATAACCATCGATTACCAGGACTACCATGTATGGTATAAAGCAATCCTCCTGCATGTTAGTTATGTTTTCTTAAAAATTATTAAATAGATCAGCTTACCTTCTAAATATAATGGCTGCAAGTTTCCTCACTTCAGCATCGTCCCCTTGACAAAGAACAGAAAAGAGAGAAGGAACAAATGAAGCATGACCATTCAATTCTCTCAATTCTGAAGTTGCCTGAATATGATAAATAAATTCAGAATTTATAAAAAATAATGGACTCAAGTTAGCTCAATCGGGCGTTTGAACTTTAACACTACGAGCTACGCATCTCCGACCGTAAGAGATGATGATTATATGCGGAAAGTCTGCTGGACGCCCACCAGTGTACAGTGTTCACAAAAGCAATGCTTACATCTTCCTCCAACAAACAAGTCCGTGCACAGGAAAAAATGAGAAATTTGACAAGCAAAAAACCTTCAACCCTATTCGGTATGGTATCTGGACGAGAGATCGTGGTTCGCCATATGAGTAAACTGTATTCTCGGCTTTCCTCCTGCAATATAAAAATGATCTATCCTATCCTACCTCTGTGAAGCACACCACATACACCAAGAGTTGTAGAATGGCTTTAGAAACACAGAAAAAACTAGTTCTTATATTTGTAAATTCAGAATTCAATCCTGGTTATTAACCTGCAGCATTTTCAGATACACCGCGTGTGACTTTCCAGTTTTAGGACTTAGGACCCACTATTTAAATTCCTGCAAAATTTGGGTTATTAGACTCCAAAAATTTCCCATTGGAAGCAATGCCAGATGGCTGAAACATTGGCACCCTCAAGCAAAGAGGTTAGAATGGGAGTTTTAATTTTAGCTTTAGGAAGTACGGTACTAAACCTGGAAACAGCCACGGGGCATGTAAAATCCTGGGTTCTCGTGAAGTTTAGTACCGGTACCGGTACCTCATATCCGATTATCATAAAAATTTCACATGTTGCAAGCGACTCATCCTAACCGGGGGACAATGCCAGATGCTTGCAGCATTGGCGCCCCCTAGTTAGGAAGAGAATATTCTGCCAGTTTCTATTTTCATGTCTTTTTGGAATAGGTAGCGGTACCGGCATTGTACTAAACTTCACTAGACCCGAATCCTGAATATAGAGTTCTAACGTTAACTTAAATTGATAAAATCAGAGAACAAGAGAGACGTCAAAAAGCCAGTGCACGTGAGAAAATGAACTATTAACAAAAACCCAACATGCAGTATATTTCTAAAATAAGCTTAAAGGGGTCTGGTGAAGTTTAGTACGGTACCGTACCATATTCCCGAATGTCATTAAAATAAAAACTGGCAGAATATTCTCATCCTAACTTGGGGGCGCCAATGCTGCAAGCTTCTGGCATTGTCCCCCGGGTTAGGATGAGTCGCTTGCAACATGGAAATTTTTATGATAATCGGATATATGGTACTAAACTTCATGAGACCCGATTGAAGTCTTTCCAATTCAGAATTTATAAAACAGAACCAAAGAGGCAAACCTTTTCGATCACAGTGTTGTCTGGAACCAATAAATTCGCCAATATTTGGCACAAATTCCCCGCTACAGCATTATCAGATGATGCTATAAGCTGCTCCATAACTTTACGTCAATATTTTGCACCGAAGGTTGGCAAAAATATTTATAAGCACCCAACAACAGCAAAACTCGTGGATAAAACTTCTGAAACTTGCTGGAAACGCATGTGTCGCTCAGCTGTTACGCGTGATTGGTTTTCCCCAGGGAGGCGGGGTTAAAACCAAATACGGAAAAAAGCTTGGGTAATTTTGTCAATATTTCGAAATACAGTCTTCACAGTCTTAGAATATTAAGATCTTCAGTTAGATCTTAATAATCCACAATTCGAAAGCAAGTTTTGGGGGCGTTTTTAGCCCTTTTAAAATAGATGGAGAACAAAGTTATAATAATCAAGTTTGTCAAGTTATGACGTCATAGGGCAAGCAATCTAGCTGAAAACATATATCAAGGAAAACACAATCTAAAATTTATTTGCACTATTGAGACCGAGTGAACTGGCCGAATGCGCGCTGAAAAACTCCTGAGATTTCCTACGTTTTAAGATATTTAAAAGGCCATTTTTTTCTATTTTAGGTCTGAATATGGCATCACGCCTCTTATCATCCGAAAAGCTAGTGGCGGTGGCGGCTTAATGCACTTATAATTTTTGATCGTGATCCATTACCCCCCCCCCCCCCCCCCCCCCCCAAATAGTAATGTAGAATAAGATTTTCCTTTTTATCTTGCAGAAGGGAAAAGCCAACTATACAGCTTAATCATATGGCGAATGCGAACAACGACCCCTCGTGCAGATACCAGTTCCGAGACAGGGTGAAGGTTTTCTCATTTTTCCTGTGCATGGACCGACCTGGTTGATTGAGGAAGCCAATACGTGAACCACCGTGCACCTGCAAAGCATCCAGCAGACCTCTCGCATTTAATCATCATGCCTGAGGGTATTCGAACCTGCGTCATGACGATCATATAAGCGTAGCTCGAAGCGTATTCCCAGCGTTGCGTTGGAAAAAGTGAGGAAATGCATGCGGAACATTGCGCCAGCCTAAAACGAAAGGTTAAAATAAAAAATTCTAAAAAACGCTACTTACGCGTATTGTAGCCTTAAAGCTTCATCCCTCAAAGATATTTAGTAACAAGAGTGAAAGATGATGTCACGTTCGATGAAGAACCGACTTTCAATGAGACAATTTTTGCAATAATACTGACATAGTCATTCCAACCACACTGACGGCGGTTGAGGGGGATCCGGACCCCCCCCCAATGCAAAATATTGAGGAGCCGACCTCCTAAATCATCAAAAACTATATTGAAAATCGCTAAATTTTCGTGTGCCTTCGGCGTGAGTTTTACGACAAAATATATCATTAGAATATGCTTTTCAGCTAAAATTTCGCTATTATTTTGCAAAAAAAAATCTGAAATTTCTTGCGCGCCTTGGACGCTCATTTTCGTCAGTATATTATGAAACTGTCAATTTACTTTTTTCGTCAACTTTCGTGCGACTTTAGTGTGTTTTATAGTGATATACAATAAAAATTGTATTTGCCAGGGGAAATTCGCTTATGCCGCGCAATATGACGTCATAGTTTGGACTCGAAAAGTTTTTCAAATCCCGCACCCCCTATCAAGGAGCTCAACACGAAACTGATGGGATATCTAACTTAAATACGAGCTCTTTATCCACACCACTCAGACTTCTTCAGTTGGCTGTCGCAAAGAATTGGAAAAACACCCCCCCCCCCCCCACCCCCCCCCCCCCACTTTCAAATCGTGACCGAAATGGAAACCATAATTATCACTTCCTTTATGTAATTCTAAACAGTTACTAATTAAAAAATCCCCGCTTTCGAAGTGAGTACGTTACAAAATTGTTGTGTTATGTCATTGTTTACGGAACAATTGAGTTTCGTATTGGCGGGTAAATTAGTCAGAGAAATATTGAACCTTAGGTATTATCGACCAATCTCTTAAACGACCACAAATCAGTGTAATCACCTCAAAAAGTAGAGAAAATTTTTTGCCAGGGCATGTTTTGGTAAGTATGAGTCACTGATGCATCGCGTCGCTAAGGCACGGTCCATCTCTGATTCAAGCTTAAAAAATATAGAATTTCTCGTTGATTTATCCCGAGGCTACTCTTCCACACGCGTTAGCCCAAATAAAATACAAAAAACAGCGAAATCACTATAGTTTCACAGTTATTTAATTCGCTCATCTATTTGAAATTTCTGTAAACGTGCAAAGAATGGAAGTAAGACCAAAATAGTGGATTTGGAGATTCGAATCGATTCGAAGCATAATTTATTCGAATCAGTGGCTCATTTTTAGTGAGTTTGTCGAATTTGCTATAAATTTGTCGAATTTGTTAATGATTGTAATTTACAATAGCTACGACAGTACCTGTGCTATTTTTGAAGAGAAAAATTCGAATCAGATTCGAATTCTAAATGATCCAGTTTAGCCCAGAACTAGACGGTGCTCAATATAAAAACTATTTCAAGATAGGGCCAAAAATATCTTTCCACCTTTAGCAATACTCAAAACTATCTTGATTGATTCAAAGCCAGCATTGGAAAAGTTGTTTTCAGTGATATTATGACGTCATTATTGGGCAACATTATTGAAGCAAAAATCTACCTGTCCATGCTGTTGTACCAACCCAGAGACCTTGTTTACTTTTCTTCAAATTTAAATTCAACCTGGGCAAAATGGGAATCCTGTAAGGAGCCACAGATGGACCGCACTTTAACGCCGCAATCTTTTTATTTTAATCGAAATTCGCTCACAACAAGGCCGCGAGAGACCATAATTGAAAAGCCTCCGAAACCACAAGTGTGCGAAGAGCTACTTGAAATGCAGGAATGGAAACTAAGGAATCGATTGGTGAATCATCAAAATATGATTGGACATCTTTTTTCATCGATTGACGCAATGAGAAACGACATAAAAAGCGCCGAAGGCATTAATTTTTTGTGAGAATAACATTTTATAACGTGTTACAACATGTTATAATTAAGACAACGCGAATAAGAAAAAAATGATTTGTGCCACCGAATAAATCATTATTTGGGTTTCATCGTCATTCTTCAATTGTCCTTGGTCGTATTCACATATTAAAGTGAAATTACTGTAAAATATCGTTTATATTTCTATAGTACGTTGTTTTTGGTGTCGCGAAATAGAGATCTTAGCTTCTATGCCTTGTGAGTGGGTGCAGATTTGTAAAATTGTCCTGTGCACCGTTATAAGAAAATTAAAAGGAAACAAAGAAGTAGTAGATGTTTTTATCGTCGCCCAGGGCAGATGTCAGTCACTGCACTTTAGGACAGCGTTCCTGTTCTTATGGAGGTGTTTATAACTTGCAGTTGTTAGTGCAGTTGCTCGTATTGCCTTTCGTACTCGCATATGAAGGGTTGCAGAATTTCATTCTGTAATTTTTTTCGGTCGTGAACGGGAGGGGGCGTAACGCCATAGCCCCTTAAATATGCAAATGACAACAAAAAACTATAAAGTATAAGCCATAGATGGACCTCACCTTGACCGCGCTCTTCATAAGTGCCTCATACTTATGAAAAAACGGGAATTTTTCCATCGATAAATAGAATGAGAAACGACCTAAAAAGCGCCGAAGGCTTTAAATTTTATTTAGGAAATAACATTTCATTACGTTTTGTTATAAATAAGAAAACGCGAATAAAAATTATTTTTATTGTATATATTTATGGCTGTTTGGGTCGTCGCTGTGACTTTGTGGTTGGTACAGTTGACACCGGGTCTGGGCAATTCGATTCGATGATTCGAATCTATCCGAAGCACAAAATCGAATTCGAATTAATCGTGAATCGTTCACAGAAATAAAATACTAAATGAAGTGGAATATTTATTTTTAATGACAAAATGCAATCGATTTTGTTCAAATTTGTGTCAGAAAATTTATTTTGTTAAGCATAGGTCACTGGTAGGGTGATATGGTGATTTGAAGCACATTTTATTCGAATCAATCGTGAATCGTTCATAGGATCCAAAACTTGCTAAATGAAATAGAATTTTCATTTCAACAACAAAATACAATCGATTTTGGTCAAATTTGACCAAAATCGATTATATTTTGGTGTTAAAATATGAAAATTGTTGGTTTAAGCGCGAATTAAAATACACGACAAACTATAAAAATCTTGATTTTCACAATGGAGACACGTTGTAGTGGTGAAAATGAGATATTTGTTATTTACTTGGAATTCAAACGATTCGGTTTTACCCAGCCCTAGCCACTGGTGAACCGCGCCTCGACGGTGCTATCCATCAGTGACTCATGCTTAACAAAACACGTGCCAGGGTGAAATGCTATGTAGGTACAGGCTTTAGAATAGTCCTAACGCATAGGCGATTCAAAGGAATCAAAGAAGTGGTAGATGGTTAACATTGTCCAGGGCAGATACCACTCACCGCACTTTACCATGGCGGTTCAGTTCTGTACGAGAGGTTTTCCTTTTTTACAGTTAGCTGTTGATACTACATCTTTTAATAGCTTTTTGCTACTAAGTGGCCGTTAGTTCGTTCCTTATATGCTCTGCTTCCGGTCTTGCTCAGAGTGAATTTCAATAACAAAAAAAAAATCACTGATGACCCGCTTTATGGCACAGTGATTCATGCTAAAAAAAATGCTTGAAAAAAATACGCCTACTTTGGCGCTTGTAATAAAAATAATTTACCTTAATCCAAGTAGACTAATACATTGACAATCAATAACAAAACCAAATGGATTAATGGAAGTTATGATTAATTTGCTTGCCTCGGGCGCGTGAAATGTTTGGTATTTTGACTTAATTCCTAAACTTCAGAATAATTTACCATAAGCTCATTTTCTGTGTATGTTTTTTTTTTTTTTTTTTTTTTTTGAAAAGACGTTTTGTGTGATAAAAGGCAGCTAGCTCGTGTGCTGTGATAAGAATGTGGCGAAATCGCCGCCTTTGACAGTATTTTTATCTGGTGGTGTTGAAATAAAACCCAGAAACGACTATTCGTGCCAATTATGGAATGTTTATAGACCTCACCTCGGAAGTACGGTTAATCAACAGATCATACTTGGCCTAGTGGTTAAAATGTTGGCATCGCAGGTTGAAGATCTCGGCCATACATCCTTCAGTAGCTCCCTGCTACCGAGTGGCCGTTAGTTGGTTCCTTTTAGATCTGCTTCCAGCCTTGCTCAGTGTGAATTTCAGTAAAAAATAGATAAAAAAGAGTGTAAATTTCGGGTATCAGTGAAAGCCTGTTATGTATTGAAAAGTACCGTTTCAATAAGAAATGTGACGCAGTGGAAAGAATGTGCAGTGGATTTACTGTTCATTTCAAGCATTGCATATTTTCAAAGTTGAAAAATGCCTTGTTGAATGCCAAGTATAGGCTGTTGATGAACGCACCTTGGCGGTAGGTTTTATCAACGGGACATACTTGGCCAAACAAGTCGTATTTACGGTTTTATTTCGATATAAACGGATGAAATTACTGTC
Source organism: Styela plicata (assembly GCA_963675895.2). Lineage (NCBI taxonomy): Eukaryota > Metazoa > Chordata > Ascidiacea > Stolidobranchia > Styelidae > Styela > Styela plicata. The sequence goes on from OZ023152.1 coordinate 18,704,629, forward strand.
AAAGGGCGGTAATTTTACTGCAATTTTGTTACAGTGTAATCAAAAATATAATTTTGTCAAGCTTGAGTTATAGACGGACCGTGCCTTGTCAGCGCGATCCGTCAGTGACTAGGGCTGGGCAATTCGATTCGGTGATTCGAATCGATTCGAATTACGGATTATTCGAATCTGTCGTGAATCGGTCATAGGAACAAAAACGGGCTAATTGAAGCGGGCTTTTTTCATCCTTAACGACAAATGTGGATTTTGGTCAAATTTGACCAAAATCGACTGCATTTTGTCGTTGAAAATTAAAAACTTTCGTTTCTAGACGTCGAGCGTAATTGAAATATATCACTTCCAAATCTATTTAAGCTAATATTTGCAAGCCGTAGCTATAATAATAGTGATAGTAGATAATAGTGATATAAAAAATTGGATATTGTTATTTTTATGGAATTAGTGATTCCATCAGATTCGAGAAAATTACTGGAATTAGATTCGAATTCCAAATGAGGAAGACAGCGTTTCTATTGACACTGTATTATACGGAATCGTTCAGGGCAGATACCACTCACAAACTTAACCATATAGGTTCAGATTCGCTCGGGGTGTTTTCTGCTTAGAGTGCAGTTGCTGGTACTATGTCTTGTAGTAGCTCTTTGCAATTAAGTGGCCGTTGATTGCTTCATTTAGGGCACTCCTTCCGGCCTTGCTCAGGGTGAATTTCAGTAAAAGAATACTAAGAAATCATTTCCGTTTGCAGGGATAGTAGAAAGTTAAAAACTGTTAGTTTCTTGAGGAATTTTGGAAACAAAATGAATTCTCTCAGGAGAGGCATAGTGCTGCGATGTGTGATCTACACTATCGCCATCTAAAAATTTGCTCAAAATCATTTAAAGTTTGAAATTCTAAAAAACTTCGCATCTATTTAGAGTACATTTTGTTTTTGCTATCATAGGCTGTTTATTTTTTAATTTCATTTTTGAAATATTTTTCGCGACTTCGGTGTGATATTTGGGGTACTTAATACTCTCATTTATAATATAAATAAATTCTAGAGTCTTTAGCAAATATTTGAACATGAGTCATTCTGTGTAAATCGCTGTGGTAACCTATAGCTTCATACAATTCAAATTACAACTCAAGAATCAAGACTGGGCTTTAATCAACTCTTTCACAGCTAAGCATAAACTGAATAGTAAATACTAGATACGAGGCAACAAGTGAGCCCAATCAGGATCACGTAATCATGGCGTAGCTTAGCAATTAGTAACTAACATATAAGATTCAAATTCACATAAACAATATAAGAAATTAGATGCATCACAATTATGTACTGAATTAATTTTTACCACAATCGCTAAATGGAAAATTTTATTTTATTTTTTTATTGATTTTACAGGTAAAGTTAGACCACTGATAGTTCGCTAGGAAATGGATTCCAAAATCTTAATTTCCCTTCTACTATGTATGATGGGTAACATTGGCAACGCATTCAATTGGGGAGGTAAAACTGACGACAGCGATTCAGGAGAGACAACACCAAACAAAAGAGGTATGAATTATAGTGACGGTTACATAGTTTTTACTTAAACTGGGATAAAGTGAAATGAATTTGCCAGTAAACTAGGTAAAGTACTACTAGGTAACCTAACTTTACTTTCAAACTAGGCAGTACCTAGAGTAGAAACCAGGTAATCTACGTAATGGTGGGCGCGATGGCCTAGTGGTTAAACATGTTGGCATCGCAGGTTGAAGATCCCGTGTTCGAGCCCCGTCGAGTCCGGCTCGTTTATCCATGCCCACCACTCAACCCAGGGTGTAATAACTTGGGTAGGTTAAGCCGAACAGGAAAAGATCATTATCTTTCCAGTAATTGTAACCCTGTTCGTCTATAAGTGGCTGCTGTTACAGGGCCTTGGACAGGGTGACCCACTCAAAGAAGTAGCTATAAAAAATAAATCGTTTTGCTGCATTTCAGACATTTTTTTTAGGTTTGAGTATCAGAATCACCGACCGTATTGTCGATTTAAGAACATTTCGACAACGATTTATTTAGTTTTTGTACTAGGTGCGTACATTTTGCACCAGGCATAAGTACCTGGTAAAAAATGAGAAATACCTACCTATATTACCTGGTAAATTAACTGGGTAAACTTCAAACAGAAAACTCTGAAAAGGGTAAATCAGATATCCGTGAATCTATGTAAAATTAGTCCGAAAATAAAAATCGGTAATCTAAGTATTTTTAACTATAATTGTCAACCCTAGTAAGCAAAGTATGCAATACATCCAATTATAATTTTTTTGTCGTAACAAGCTTCGTCAAGCATGGGTCACTGATGGATCGCGCTGACAAGGCGCGATCCATCAGCGACTCATGCGTGGCGAAATATTTTTTTGGGGGGGGTATATGTCCTGGGATATGTACTCTTGTGCACTGTGAAGTAGACAAAGTAACTTTTGTATATGAGTCCCTGATGGATCGCGCTGCAAAGCCATCAGTGACTCGTGCTTGACAAAAAAAATCTTTATTGGGTATATGTACACTTGTCCACCAAGTAGGGCTGGGCAAAATCGAAGCATTTGGAATTCGAATCTGATTCGAATAATTTTTTCGAATCGGTTCGAATCATAAATTTAATGTAAGTAACAAATATCCCATTTTTACTATTACACCTTGTCTCCATTTTGAAAAGAATATATATATAGCTCAAGAAATTTATAGTTTAGATTGCACTTTCAGTTCACACTCCATGTCTAAGAGCAACCATTTTCATATTTTAAGGACAAAATATAATCGATTTTTGTCAAACTTGACCAAAATCGATGTCATTTTGACGTTAAAAATGAAAATTCTAGTTCATTTAGCAAGTTTTTGTTCCGATGAACGATTCACGATTGATTCGAATAATTATGCTTCGAATCGATTCGATTCACCGAATCGAATCGCCCAGCCCTAATCGCAAGGTAGTCAAAGAAACTCAATAAATGTGTTCTATATAAGAGTCTCTGATGGATCGCGCTACAAAGGCGGGGTCCATCAGTGACTCATGGCTGACAAAATAAAATGCCTTGGGACAAAAAAACTTTGAAACTAACAGCTTTTTTCTTCATAGACTGTCGATGGGCAGACTGGGAAGGCACGCAATGCCAGCACGTCGGGAATTACGTTTACAAAATAAAACAGACCCGAAGACAGATTCCTGCCAGGAACGGAGGGGCACCTTGCATAGGAGAGAGCACGAGACAGATACGTATGGATTTGTATTTTAAATATTATTGATTTGTGACGTGTTTGAAACCTAGAAAGTGGGGAGGAGCAAAATTTTAACAACTCCGCGGTACAATATGGAATCAGTGCAGACGCCGCAGGCAAAAAAATTCCCAAAAAATGATTTTTTTTTGCATATTACGACAAAATAGGCCAATGTTTCCGCGCTGAAGGTGCAGTAAATTTAAAAGAAAAAGGGATTTTGGCCATTCTTGTAAGGGTGAGGGGCAAATTTTGAACCTTTCGAGGTAAAATATGACGCCAGAATAGGCGCCGCAAGCAAAAAAAATTCCCCAACAAATGACTTTTTTGCATATTACGACAAAACAGACCGATATTTCGCGACGAACGCGCAATAAATTTTTAAAAACCGGAATTTAGTCATTCTTGTATTTTTTCGGTCGTCAAGGGTGAGAGGGCAAGACGGTGACGTTATGAATTATGTCGATTTTGGTCAAATTTGACCAAAATCGTTTGTATTATGTCGGTAAAATGAAAAAACCTCGCTTTTAAGTCAGTTTAGGCTAATAATTGTAATTCGTAACTGTATACTTCCTAATCATCATAATGGGGTCTATAATAGTAATAGTAAAAATGTGATATTTGTTATTTTTATGAAATCAACGATTCGATCCGATTCGAAAAAATTATCCGAATCAGTTTCGAATTCCCACTGATTCGGTCTTGCCCAGCCCTAATTGGACCTGGTTTTAGTTAGGCTGGAAACGTCGCCAAAAGTCGCAATAATTCATTCTGAAATCCTAAAACATTTTTGCAGCTTGTGGACATGTGGTCGAATACACCTTTTCAACCAAATAATTAAAATCCCATCTCTTTTTTTTTTGAAAGATATCTTCCTTTTAGTACTTTTTAACTTTTCTAACCCTAAATTCAAAATATTTTTACAGCTTGTGGATCCATAGAATACACTGCCTCGGCTTTTTACGACACAGTAACCTCAAGCACAAACGAAGCAAGTCTCATCAGCAGGGTATGAAATGATTACTTTTCAAAATGCTTGTTAGACAAAACAGAAATGAATTCGTGTACTGTTCCATAGCCACAGGAACGGAGCACTCTGAGCAAGGCCTTGTCCAAGTACTAGCGGTCAATTATAAACGAACAGGGTCAGTGTTGTTGGGAAGTTATGATCTTTCCTGTTCAGCGAAGCCTATTCAAGTCATTGCACCCTGGGTTGAGTGGCCAACTGGAATAAAGAGCCGAACTCGCCGGGGCACGAACCCGAGATCTTCAACCTGCGGTGCTAACATGATAACCACTTGGCCATAGAGGCCCATATATGTGGGTACAGAAACTCTTAAACCCCTTGTCTAATATTCTAGTCTTCCTATATCATCCTTGAGTGAAGCATACGGATAAAAGAAACCAACTAACGGTCCCTTAATAGCAAATAGCTACTGAAAGATGTAGTACCAGCAGCTGCACTCCAAGGAAAAAACATCCCGAATAAAATTGAACCACTATGGTAAAGTGCAGTGAGTGGTATCTGCTTTAGGCGTTGGTAAAATCATCTACGACTACTTTGTTTCTTTTTGTCGTCTTTTACGACTCACAGAAAATACATTTAGACCATTCTATTGTCCATAACTATGGTAGGCGTGAGGAAAAAGTACTGAAAACGTACCGTCCATTTACAGTAAATATATATTTGAAATAATTTAAATTTATTTTTAGTTAGCGATTTCTACCTCACCGCCCCGCTCCATTGCTGGTTCCTTCGTCAGTGGATAATACAATTATTTTGCAATGTGTAAAATATTTTTAAAATATTTTTAATAAGGGGCAGGTACTCACTGCACTTTACCATGACGTTTCAGTTCCGTTTGGAGTGCAGTTTCTGGTACTGCATCTTCTAGTAGCTTTTTGCAATTTTTAATAATTTTTTCAACTTACAAAAACATTTTGCAAGATTGTGAAACGAAAAGTTAATCAACAGATTCTACATTGTATTGCAGTCCAGCGAAAACACAGTTCCAAATCCGTTCGCCAAGGATAGTTGCAAAGAGAACACGCACACCGACGGTTCCGGCACTCTTCGAATGTTCGGCAAAACTTGTGCTGATCCTGTGGGGGGTGGACGAGCTGCAAGAGTCAAGGTGAGACGTGCACTTCAACCAGTGGCATATTCAGAACCCTGAAAATTTTCCGAGATCAAATTCTGACATCGTAATGAGCGCCGCAAATTTCTTCCTTGGAAATAAAGTTTTTATTGTATGTTATCGTAAACCCTGTCTCACGCTCAAGTATGAGTCACTGAGGGATTGCGGCGCCAACGCGCGGTTAATCTGTGGCTAATGCTTGACAAAATTTAGCTTTGCTAACATTAAACCGGACAAGTTTCCCAGCGCCTTCGGCGCAAAATATGACGGCAAAGAACACACACACCGACGGTTCCGGTACTCCAAGAATGTTGTGTAAAACTTGTGATGATCCTGTGGATCGCGACGCCAACGAGCGGGCTATCTGTGGCTCATGCCTGACAAAACGTAATTCTGTCAATCTCCAGGACAGGAATGTATTCGCTGCTGCACTGTGGATACGCGCTTTAGAATAGTCCTAACGTATTTCTTGCGTGTCGAGAGGGGCTACTAAAAGAAAGCAAAGAAGTGATAAATGGTTCTACCACCGCCTAGGGCAGGTACTCGCTGCACTTTACCATGACGTTTCAGTTCCGTTTGGGATGATTCCGTTTAGAGTGCAGTTTCTGGTACTGCATCTTCTAGTAGCTTTTTGCTATTTTGTGGCCGTTAGTTGGTTCTTTTTTCGGAAATTAAAAAAAAAATTACTTATATCCGAGGTATATTTTTACAGAGATCCGGGGAAGTTCTGAGCATAAAACATCGAAGCGTTTTATTCCTGATTGACGAGAGCGGAAGCGTCAATGCGAAGAACTTCAGATTAGAGATGAACATGGCGAGAGCGATAACTTCAAGTTGGTGAAAAATTTATTTTTCTGGTTTTGAAATTTACTTGTCTTAGCATATTTTGTTAAGTATGAGCCACAGATGGACCGCGCTTTCGAGGCACGGTCCATCTGTGGCTCATGCTTGACAAAATAAAATTCCTGATTGGCACCAGCGAAAATTGGTTTATGATGTTAATACTGACATTTTCTACTTATCGTCTTCGCTTTTCACTAGGAGCGGTGGCCTAGTGGATAACGTGCTGGCATCGCAGTTTGAGTGTCTCGGGTTCGAGTCCCGGCGAGTCTAGCTTGTTAATCCATGCTCACCTCTCCCGGGCCGCGAAGATCATATCTTTCCAGCAATTCTAACCATGCCCCTCTATAAGGTCGCTGGCCTTGCGCAGGCTGATCCACTCGAAGAAGTGGCCTATATTGTATTTTATACATTGACATTGTGTGATTTGACTATACTCATTGCTGAGAAGTACTTTTCTTGCAAATAATAATAAAAAATGGGTACTCTAACGTGGAATAATTTCTACGCGTCGTGAGAGGCTGACAATGAAATAAAATGAACTTTATTTCACAGAAAACTATTTTAACAACGTTTACTATTTTATCTGGTTACGAGATTTTCTTGCGTTTTGCTATTCCATCCAGTGTGGAACTAATGAGGAACTGGTAAGGTCGTGGAGCATGGGCTGTGAGCAGGATTGGAGATGAATATGGCGAAAGCGGTGTCAAGTTTGTGTGGAATTTATTCCTCGGGTTTTGGAATTACCCTGTCAGAAAAAGTTTTGTTATGTATAAGTCACTGAATAATCACGTCGCTGAGAAGCGGTCCATCTCTGGCTCATGCTTGAAAAATGGGTGCTTTAATGTATAGTCATGTGTCTTGTCATTCCATCCAATGTGGAACTATCGAGGAACTGATAAAGTTACGGGGCATCGGCTAAAGGCACCCCATGAGGTAGTCGTAGCTACGCGCCTCCGAGGGAGCAGTTAGTCAGCGACTTATGCTCGAATATCATTTCTGTGAATTTTATAAAATTTTGCTTTCATCAGTTCTTCTCAGACCAAATTTTTCTTTATAGAACTATGTGGGGCGATTGGTATTGGGAAGACAACCACCAGGGTCGGAATTATGACATTCGACAAGGAGAAACACATTCATCTTGATTTCGATCAACTGTTCAAGAGGCACGAAATATTGAAACATATGGACGGTATACAGTAAGTAATCACGTCTATTTTTTTTATAGCCACTTCTTAGAGTGGATCTCCCTGACCGCGGCCACTTATACACGTACAGGGTTACAATTGCTGGGAAGATATGATCTTTTCCTATTCGGCTTAGCTTACCCAAGTTATTACACCCTGGGTTGAGTGGTGGGCATGGACAAGCGAGCCGGACTCGCCGGGGATCGAACCCGAGATCTACAACCTGCGATGCTAACACGCTTAACCACTAGGCCATCGCGAAAAAAATAAAAATATTAAAATATTCCTAACGGAACGGGCTTTAGAATAGTCCTTACATATTTCCGACTATAACAATCAAAGAAATGGTAGATAGTTGGTTTTATCATCACCCAGGGCAGATACCACTCACTGTACTTAAACATGGCAATTCCGTTTGGAATGTTTTCCACGTAGAGTCCAGATACTATGTCTTGTGGTAGCTCTTTGTGATTAAGTGGCAGTTAGTTGGTCCCTTTTAAGCACAGCTTCCAGCCGCCTTGCTTTGAGTGAATTTTAATAAAAAAAATCATTTTGTTAAGCTTGAGTAACTAATGGACCGCGCCTTGTCGGCGCGATCCATTAGTATCTCATACTTAACAAAACACAGTCAACAAACTTTTCTTATAATGACATTTTTCTCTGTTTTCATCTCAGATACAATGCGAAAACCGCCGGGGCTACATGTCTCTCAGATGCGCTTGAATATTCTTTAAGAAGTGTCATAATCCCGGAACGAGGAGCCAGAAACAAAGTCACCGGCACGGAGAGAGTCGTCGTGTTGATTACCGACGGGTAAGTAATTTATCTCATCCAGAAATATTCGGCTTGAGAAATGCTTTCATAGTCGCCAAATTTATGACGTCATAATGTGTGTCGCAGTCGAAAATTTTTCATACAAAATATACTGCCTCGCAGTATCGGTTCTCTCAACTGACGTCATCAAAGTTATGACGTAGGTTAATGAACTGCTGGGGATATGTTTTTTTACAAAGTTATAAAATTGAACAACTTATAACTAGGGCTTTCTAAAACATTCGATTCGGTTCGTGATTCGCGAATCATAAATTATTCGATTCGATATTTGACGTGATTCGGAATTAATAGAATCGAAAGTATAAATTTGCTGGGATAAAGGAAGTTTGGAAGATTCGTTTATTCGTTTATTAGAATACTTTGATTTGATTCGAACTCAAAAAAAATATTCGATTGGATCCTGAAATCGAGATATATTCGATTTAGGCCACCCCCTACTCATGCCGTCATTTATATTTTTATCCAGATGCGCCAACTGCAAGGACCAAGCTTCGTTGCCGAACGCGCTAAAATTCATGAGAACCAGATTTGAGAAAGAGAAGATTCCTATCATTACATTCTTCGTCGGAGAGAACACGACTTGTGTGAAAATTATGGGGGTGAGGGTCTCAATTTTGTTGATTTAGTATTTTTTATGTGTGATTCGCTCTAAGCAAAGCTGATAGGAACCGAGTGAAGACCAACCAAACAAATAAGGTGAAAGCTATAAAATACGAAAACTGCATCTCATTCCAAGCAAAAAGCATTACGCTTGACATGTATAGTTGAGTGCAATGGGTGATATCATTTCTGGTCGATATTGAAACCAACCACCACTTCACTCTGCTTCCTTCAGTCATAGCTTGCTGCGCACAAAAAATTCACTCCTGGTGTGGGCCTTATTGTTGTGGAAATTCGCCGTTTTTGGAGGAAAGATGTGTGCGCGCCGTAGGTGTCCGAAATCGTTGTTTGGCTGCTTTTATTATATTACAAGCTTTAAATTTTCAAATAGTCTATTTTGAAGGCATTTTTGTGAGGAAAATATAACTTACCCACTTTTTTAAACTAGCAACCCAGGTAAAACTTAAAATTGAAAAATCGGTAAAAGTTAAAACTACGTAAGTCAGTTATTAGTGAAACCAGGTAAAGGAATTTTGAGAATAAACCTGGTACTAAAATTTCCAACACTAGTTCACACTATGTTCAAATGTATACCATGCTTTCGTCTCCCTCAGTATTAAAAAGAATTTTTTTAACCGGTGTCCGGTTAGCTCGACTGGTAAAGCATTAGGAATACGGTTCGAGCTACGCATCTATGATCGTCATGACGCAGGTTCGAATCCCGTGAAGGATGATCATTAAGAGAGGTCTGCTGGACGCGTCGTCGGTGCACGGTGGTTCACGCAAACACTGCTTGCGGCTTCCTCCACCAATCAGGTCCACGCACAGGAAAAATGAGGAATACGATAATCCAAAAAAAAACCTTCATCCCGATTCGAAACTGGTATCTATCTACAAGAGAGGTCGTGGTTCGCCATATGATTAAGCTGTATTCTCGCCTTTCCTCTCTCGCAGGATAAAAATGATACCCTATCATATTCTTTTCCAGGGCCTCGCGGACGGTTCCCGTTGCTACCAGGTATTCAGGGCGAAGAACTGGGATGAGTTTGAACAAATGATCAAGCATATCGAAGGAAGAGAATGTATGGACGCCTGGGAGATTGGACCCGAGTGTCCCGCTTAATTGAGATGGAATTATTCTAGAAATGTTGCTATTCAGAGGAATAAATGTTATAAATTAAGTGCGGGAGATTTTTTTCTTGAGGTTTTTCCAAATTATTTGCTATGGCCTGTCCGTGAACCTACCGTGGGGCCTATACCCAACAATCGTTAGGCACGGACATTTGTAGTGACCGTGTATCTCTTCTGTGTCACAGCTACCCGCGAAGTGCCTTGCTGAAGGGCACACTCGGTGGTGAAATGGTCAAGCATCGAACCATCGGCCTTCTGGACGATACGATCGCGCTTAACCGATTGAGCCGGCTTTAAGTGCGAAAGTTACAAAGTCACATTAAATATTTGAATTTAAAAGTTTTGCACATGTGCGAGTTGTTGGAGAGTGGTCACCACTAGGTAGACCCATAGTTAGGGCTGGGCAAAACCGAATCACTTGGAATTCGAATCTGATTCGAATGTTTTTTTCGAATCGGATCGAATCACTAATACTTTGTACATAACAAATATCCCATTTTCACTATCATAACTTGGCCCCATTGTGAAAATAAGACATTTATAGTTTGTAGTGTATTTTCAATTCACACTAAGAGCAACAATTTTCATATTTTAACGACGAAATATAATCGATTTTGGTCAAATTTAACCAAAATCGATTGCATTTTGTCGTTAAAAATGAAAATCCAAGTTGACTTAACAAGCTTTTGTTCCTATGAACGATCCACGACGAATTTGAATAAATTGTGCTGTGAATCGATTCGAATCACCGAATCGAATTGCCCAGCCCTACTCGTAGTTCTACGGATATGCTCAACCGGTGAAATACAAACGATGTAATTTACCGACGTTTCGAATGTCTATTCATTCCAAGAATCTCTAAACTTTATAATTTCTTGCCTTCTCGCTGCTTTCCTGATCGTGTTGATCTACAAGGCTTTAAAACTCGCGTTAATAGACATCTAACAAGGATTGGGGCTCCTTAGTTCCTATTCCTACATTTCATGTAGCTCTTTGCACTTTAGTGGCTTCAGGAGAATTTTCAAGTATGATTTGTCTCCTGTGGCCTTGCTCTGAGTGAACTTTAATAGAAAAAATGTCGTTGTTGGGCATGAGTAGTGGATCAAAAACTTGTGAAATACGTGGGGACAAATTATGAAACCATAATATGCCTGAAAAATTGCAACAAGTAGACAAAAAGAGGACATAAAAAATTTTCCTTTAAAACGACCTAGAAATAACTTTTTACTGATGGAAATACGCGTATGCCACTGGAGAAGTTGTCCTAATCGTAGGTAATAAAGCGTGGGCGCGATCGCCTAGCGGTTAAACATGTTGGCACCGCAGGTTGAAGACCTCGGGTCCGAGCCCCGGCAAGTCCGACTCGCTTATCCACGCCCATCACTTAACCCAGGGTGTAATAACTTGAGTAGGCTAAGCCGAAAAAGAAAAGATCATATCTTTCCAGTAATTGTGACCTTGTCCTATAAGTGGCCGCTGTTACAGGGTGATCCACTCAAAGAAGTTGCTATAAAAAAAAATATTCGTAGCAATTTTTTTGAAAATCACATTATTGAGGACGCTTGAATATTTGTTTTTACGGGATTTACCAGGTTATGTTACACTTTATTTGGCGTCGCAGGGGTTTTTCTATTCCAGACTCCATCTAATGTGTCAAGGTCTTCCTGGGTCTAGTTTCGTGGAAAGAATCTCTTACACTGTGGCTACAAAGCGGTTGTGGTTGAACAACACGCGCATTCCTGCAATGCTCGTCTGTCACTTGATCAGGCGATCGACTGTTCAGCGTGCTTCGATAGGATATCATTTTTATCCTGCGGGAGAGGAAAGCCGAGAATACAGCTCAACCATATGGCGAACCCCGACCTCTAGTGCGGGAGAGGAAAGCTGAGAATACAGCTTAACCATATGCGAACCCCGGCCTCTCGTGCAGATACCAGTTCCGAATCGGAGTGAAGGTTTTTGAATTACCGTATTTCTCATTTTTCCTGTGCATGGACTTGGTCTAAGCAGCGCTTACGTGAACCACCGTGCACCGGCGAGGCGTCCAGCAGGCCTCTCGCATATAATCATCATCCCTCACGGGATTCGAACTTGCGCCATGACGATCAGAGTTGCGTAGCTAGAAGCATGTCCCCAACGCTTTACCGATTGAGCTAACCGGGCACCCCAACAAAGACATAACCAGGCTGCAGAAAATTTGAGAAATCCCAAAGACGGCTTTCTCAATATTGGTTAAAAAAGTTTTTTTTTTATTTTCAGCCTTACAGGGGTTGTTGAGGGCCCCTCGCGGCCAAACGATCGAGAAACGCTGCTCTATAGCCCAGCTGTACATCAAAAAGCGATAAAAACACAAAAAATATGAAAAAACTCTTCTTTCTTTTACTTATTAACAAACATGATGGAAAAACTACGAATAAAAACAAGAACAGGAAATATTAAATGTAATGGTGACAAAGAAAACATGTTTTACCAAGCATGAGCCACAGATGGATCGTGTCATCAGGCACGTCCATCTGTGGCCCATGCTTGACAAAATATAGTTGTACGCAGGAAAAACGGCAAATTTGTCCAACAATTTGTACTTTTTGCCAAAAACATACTTTGGCTGAAAGAAAGACAAACTTGAAAAATAGTGGGATTTTTTGAAGTCATTTATAGCAAAATTTTATCCAAGACGGCTGAAAAAAAGACAAACTTGAAAAATAGTGGGATTTTTAGAAGCCGCTTATGACAAATTTTTATCCAAGATGAAAAGATAATAGCTAAATATGGTCCATGGCTCATAAAAAGTACATTTTACAGGACAAATCAGTCAAGTCCATTTTTCCTGTGTCATGGCAATGGAAAATCGACCTGAAAAGAGCGCCATTGAGGTGCTTTATTTAGCTTTTGTAGACAAAATTTTATTAATGACAAAATATTCAATCAAACATCAGGTTTTTAATCAATCTTGTCTGAAGTGAAGAAGTGAGACTATGTTCTTATGGAGTTTACAATAAACCCATACAAGATATTTTTTTAACAACACAGGCATTTTTAGGAACATAATTTGCATTTCCGATCTCAACAGTAAATATTACTGCAAAATCGGGAGTCAATTTTGAGATTGCATTGTCTCATTTTGAATACCATATAGTGTCAAAATTTTTCTCAATAATTGAGATTTGTACATCCATTATCTTCCTCTGTAAAAGCCTCACTTCATTTCGAGCACTCTGGTTGAAACCTTCACTAAAAATCTCCCCTTTGAGTTCATTTACTTTTTCTTCTCGATCTGTACTCCCTCATTTTTCCGACAAAAACTGATTCGACGATCTCTGCACATTTTGCGAGTGCTGAGTCTGCGCCGTTGAACATTCGACAATTGTCGAATATTAATGAGATATCTCCCATCAACTCGGACAGTAACGTATATGAAGGCAGCTTATTCATGACTGTACCAAGATCTGGAATGAAAAAGAAATCGAAAAATTCAAAGTTGAATAACATTGATAGAACTATAGCAGGGGTGGCCAAACTGCGGCTCTTTGAGACTTTGCTTGCGGCTCTTTGATGAATTAGCCTTGATGAATTAGACATGCATTTTCCCGCTAAAAGTCAAAATACCGTTCAGTTTTGACAAACCAACACTTGAAGGAACTGCTTTAACATCATACCAATCTAATTTCAAACATCTTGCAGCCCAGGTGGAGACTCACAGTATACCACGCAGCACTAATATTAATCAATAGCTACACTTCGTTATGAATGAATAAATTCGAATATCTTATTGTGTTTGTGTTGTGACTTTTTCGAAAACTGGATTTTGTTATATGCGGCTCGAGCATGAAGCAGGTCTGGCCATCCCTGAACTATAGAGTAGTGTTGGGCTGAATACGTAATGCACCACACTTAAGTAATTAAGCCATAAAATCTGTTTTTTTTTTAAATTTCATTTATATCAAGTCTTGCAATTGTTTGTGTCACTGCCACTGACCATTTAAACAACAGATTGATATTGAGATTAAACTTATTATTTTAACTTCTAGTTTCGACGTCACACTTTTGAGGTTCATAATTTAGTATTATGTATTAGTAGAGCATGTGCATTGGATTATCGCCGCAAACATATACCGCTTGGGGATTTTAACGCATCAGGCAAAAATGTTAATTTCTGTATCTGAAATGTCATGTATTTACGAAACTACGTGAATACATCTGACGTACCTTAATGTTAAGAATTACGTACAGCAATTAAAGCCCACACAATTAAGGCTATTGAGCAAACCGGTAGATTCGGTTTCCTATCAAATATGCTCGAATGGTGGAAACTAACAGTTCAATTTGATGTACAATCCCTGGAACTACGATATTATTAAATTAGGAATTTTGGTCCTGTAGGTACGGGTTTTGGAATAGTCCTAAAGTATTTCATGTGTGTCGTAAGATGTGACTAAAGAAGCTACGAAGTAACAGTTTGTTTGACCATTGCCCAGGGCATATACCGCTTACTGTACACTACCATGTCGGTTCAGTTCTGTTTGGGATGTTTTTTTGTTTAGAGTGCAGTTGCTAGTACCAACCACATCCTTTAGTTGCTATCAGGTTTTAAGTGGCTGTTAGTTGGTTATTTTCAGGCACTGCTTCCGACCTTGCTCAGAGTGAATTTTTATTAAAAAAAAACTCCATGAACTATTAGACGTTGCAAATAAAAAGATAGCGTAGGAGTCATCTTTATAGAACAGTTAATTATTTTTTATTTTTATTGAAATTGACTTAAACGCAAGGCCGAAAACAGGGCCTAAAAGGAAGCAACTAACATGGGTTTTGGCTTACCATTGGACTTACATCAAGGGCAATGAGAATTGTGTGGCATGAAACGTATTCCCAACATCTTTAACGATTAAGCTAACCGGGTATCCCAGACAATCTCAAGTCCATATCTTCTTGGACAGATAATTGTAAGATGTATTAACGAACCTCAATACAAACAGACTTGCAATACTTTTGGATGATAGAATATCCTATTTTAAGAAAAACATAAAAAAAAACAATTGAATGATGATTCTCACCCATTGGCTTCTTTATGACTTTGTAATAATTTGGCACTTCATATTTGCTGACGGGTTGAAGAAATGGCCATGCCATTTTGTGAGCCTGTAAAATAGAATGAGATTTCATTTTTATTCTATGGGAGAGGAAAGCTGAGAATAAGACTTAACCATATGGCAAACCACGACATCTCGTACAGATACCAATCCCGAATCGGGGGTGAAGGGTTGGCTGGACATTTAGTCATTTTACTGTGCAGTGTGCATGGACATGGTTGGTGGAAGAAGCTTAAGAAGAGCTCAAGTGTATCAAAAAATAATGTTTGCCAGACCAAAAACTGCACCTTAGGTTAAAAGGAACCAAGTAATGGAGTTTAGAGAGCGGTATCTGTCCTGGGCTCGCTCAGAGTGAATTCTTCTGAGTTACCTCTCCCAATATCTGGGAATTATGCTAGTACACATCCTTGCGTGCGGGCACAAGTTATTTGGCCTGGCAAATTTTGTTTTTCTATACGCGACGAGATTGTCTAGCAGACCTCTTGCATATAACCACTCCTAATGGGGGTTCGAACCCAGGATGTTTTAGAGATGCGTAGCTCGAAATGCTTATTTCCAAAATTTCAGAGCAAGATTGAGCAAGCATACTTGAAAGCCATGAAGTGCAAAGAGCTACATGAAATGCAGGAATAGGAACTAAGGAACCCCCATCCTTCGTAGATGTCTATTAAGGCGAGTTTTAAAGCCTTGTAGATCAACACGATCAGGAAAGCAGCGATAAGGCAAGGAATTCTATTCAGAAAATCTTTTTCAAGATGGACATATTTTCTGATTAGAACTTCAAAATATTGACTCTGTGCATATCAGATCAGAACAATGAATCCACTATGTGGCAACCAAGTGCTACTTTCTTTGTGGGTCTGGGGTGGCGAAGCAGATTGAATTTTGCATTTCACATTGCTGCATGATTGCTGAATAAAATACAGAGAAGCAACGTAATATACAAGAAAGATAAGAAAAATCTCTGCGCTCAAATGTAAATAATGATCAAAAAGCTGGAAATAAGAAATAAGTACTTACCCTGAGCGATCTTATAATCTTTGTTAGGACCATATGGTCCGAAGGTGTGAGCAAATTTTCTGCAACGGCTGAACTGGCACCCTTCTTTTTATTTTTGCACCGAGGGCATGCGTAAAATTCAATCTTGTCTGCATCTTTTTCAGAGATACCTACGCAGTTACCATGGTACCAGTCTTGGCAGATGTCACAACCAATGTAGAATCTGAAAAATATGCCACAACCATATAGATGCCATATTACACAGGATACTTACGAAATTAAGCTTAAAAGGCTTTTTTTTTCTGAATTGCTCTTATATAAAGTCTTTGAATCGTTTGTGTTGATATTAGAAAATTACTATATGAACTTCTGGTTTCAAAGATGTACTTTTGAGTTTTTCTAATATTTTAATAGAGCATGTGCTTTGGATTATCGCCGCAAACTTATATAGTTGTGGGTCGGTGACCAAAACTGAATATATTTTGGTTTCAGAATTGAGTCGAATGATTTTCCCGAATCGAAGATTTGAAGTCATAGATTGAACAAAGAAAGAAATCTTTTATCACTTATAATTTAGGTAAAAGTTCACACCTATTTATGAAACAAATTTGAAATTGTCATTTTGTCGATTTCGAATTGTTAGAAATCGAATCGAATAATTTATAATTCGAATATTCCGAATCGAATATTTTGGACAGCCCTAGTTGTGGGACATATCATGCAATGCAAAAATGTACAGGAACCAACACAGCCAAAGACGTCACAAAACTAATTTAATGTTAGCTATCATTGAATCTACATTTATCTATTGAATGAAGGACAAAAATTATTTGAAATCGCTACGTTTTGCAGTTAGCACTGAGCAATTCGATTCAGTGATTCGAATCGATCGAAGCACATTTTATTCGAATCAATAGTGAATCGTTTTCATAGGAACAAAAACTACTAAATGGACAAGAATTTTCAATTTTAACGAGAAAATAGAATCAATTTTGGTCGAATTTGACCAAAATCGATTTTATTTTGTCATTAAATTATGAAAATTGTTGCCCTTAGACACTGGTGGGTATGAATTGAAAATGTACAATAAACTATAAAGCTTTTTGATTTTTACAATGAGGACAATTTTTAATACTAAGAAATGGGATTTTAGTATTTTCGATGGAATCGTATGATATCGATGGATACTCGTTAAAAGTCATTCGAATCCGATTTGAAAAAAAATTTATTAGAATTCCCCAGAAGTGATTTAGTTTTTTTTTCAACCCTATAGTTATTCGTATTTTCGATGTTGCCGCTTTTTCGATCACTAAAAAAATATATAGGGTTCGCATTGCTCACCACATAAAAACACAAGAAGCGCAACTTGAGAAAACAAAGGGTGTATAGAAATTACTCCACCCACATATACAACTACTTTACTATACTTTTTTTCCACTTCCATTTTTTTTATTTCTTTTTTTATTGAAATTCACTCTGGGCAGGGTCGGAAGCAGTGCCTGGAAGGAACCCACTAACAGGCAACTTAAAAGCAAAGAGCTACTAAAAGATGTAGTCACCGCAATGGCACTCTAAACGGAAAACATCCTAAAATGTAATGAACCGCCATGGTAAAGTGCAGTGAAGGGTATTTGCCCTGGGCAATGGTAAAACCATCTACCACTTCTTTGCTTCTTTATAGTCGTCCCTTACGACACGCGGGAAATATTTTACAACTATTCTGAAGCCCGTACCTATAGGGCCCAGGGTTATTAATTGATCATTTTATGAGGCTTTTTGCATATCAGTGGTCAGTGAAAGATTCAATATAACCCAGAGCAGGTATCTCTCATTGCACTCCACAATAGTGGTTGAGTTCTGCTCGAGAGGTATTATTTTTATTTCATGAGCTTTTCGCATATCAGTGGACAGCGGATAATTTCACTATCGCCCAGTGCAGATATACACTGCACTTCACCATAGTGGTTCAGTTTTTTACAAAATGCTTTCCACTTGAAGCCACAGAGTTTTCATTTTATGAAGTTTTTCGCATATCAGTAATCAAATAATTTCCCTACTGCCCAGTGCAGGTTTGCTCACTGCTATGTACTGCACTTTACTATAGTGGTTCAGATTAGAGGTGAACTTGAACAAAAAAGCAGATTTAATAAATTTTCTCACTTTGAATCATCGTACGGCGTCCTACAAATGCAATATAATTCCTGGGCAGGCTCTTCTTTAGCTTTCTGGCAATCGTCACAAATCCATTCGTTCATCATCTTTGCGCGCGACTCCGGGATTCCAACGCATGCTCCGTGGAACCAGTTTAGACACAGATCGCAACCAATGTAGAACCTGTAATATTAGAAAGAAAAATGAACCTTCACTTGCGATGAATTTTGCTGAAACATATTTTCCTAGTGGGGCATGATAGCATTTTCACCCCCTCGTTAAGCGAAAAAACCCTAAATGACCTTATAAGAGCTTCAAAACTTGAGAAATCTCAAAATTTTTGGGGTAACCGGTTGGGGTTCTCATTACAACTTATTGTAGAGTCCATACGCTGTGGTGCATGCCAATCCAAATCCAAAAGACTATTTAACTAGTAAACGCTGGCTGTTCTATTTAATAGCTCAGAACACTCCAGCAGCCGCTGTCATATCGCTTGGGGAGCCTTGAGTAACTCCTGAGGAAATTTCGTAGAAAAAAATCGTCTCGACCGCAGTTTACTTACTTTGTTGGGTCGTACGGAGTCTTGCATACGCAATATAACTTATTATCTTTCTTCTTTGACTGAGTGTTAATCATTTTTGTCTTTTTGGTCTCTGGAGGAGGTGACGCTGTCCTTCGGCGTTTTGTCGCTACCGATTGTTGATTTCCGCGGTGGTCTTTGATTGGTCGTTTCGAATTATTCTCAGTCAATACAGCGCTCGTAACAATAGCGTTTCCTGAAGTTTTCTTCGGTCGCTTCGAAACCGGTATGCCAGTTGACATGTCATTACCACCACGTCGATGTTTACGCTGATCTTCTCGAAGTTCATTCTGGAGAGAAATATAAGTATGTTTTCATTGACGCTAAATTCAAGGTCGGAACCAACACCTACAAACCGCAACCACCGCAACCAAGAGTGTGACAAGAGCCATCTTTCTCATTTTTCCTGTGCATGGACCTGGTTGGTGGAGGAAGCCGTAAGCAGCGCTTACATGAACCACCGTGCACTGAAGAGGCGTCCAGCAGACCTCTCGCACTATCATCATTCCTCACGGGTATTAAACCTGCGTCATAACAATCAGAGATGCGTAGCTCGAAGCGTATTCCCACGGCTTTACCGATTGAGCTGACCGGGCACCCTATAATTAACTTGTGTATTGCGTGGTATGAGATGTAGTCAGTGCGTATCATTGTAAAGCAGTTTTTTCGAAACGACTCACTTTTTGTACCTGATTTAGAAAAGGGGTCACTCATGGTTCATTGGAATTTACATCAAGGTCTAGAGCGCCGTCCAAAAAGAACCAGTGGCCACTCATATTGCAAAGCACCCCCACAACGCAAAGCTCAAGAAACTGGATTTCAAGCCAAAGAAATCAACAACTATTATTTTCGAGTTCAAACTCACCTTCACAGCATGAGTTAGATACTTCTCCACCACTGCACGTCGTTTCAAAATATCTTGTTTCAAATGATCTCTGTGTCTGTGCAATATCTGTGTCTGTCTGTTGTGCACTTTCATCTGAAATTTGAAAAATATTTTACCACTTGTATGCCTTGTATAGGTACGGGTATTTCCTGCGTATAGTAGGCGGCGAGTAAAAGAATCCACAGAACTTGGGAGATGGTTTTACCATCCTGCGTGTCGTAAGAGGTGGCTAAAAGAAAACTAAAGAAGCGGTATATGGTTTTACCCTTGCCAAGGGTAGATACCACTCACTGCACTTAACTATAAGGGTTCAGTTTTGTTTGGAATGTTCTCCGCTTGCAGTGCAGTTGATGGCATCACATCTTGTAGTAGCATTTTGTTATTAAGCTGCTGTAGTTGGTGCCTTTTAAGCACTGCTTCCAGTTTGCTTAGAGGGAATTTCAATAAAGAAAAAAAAAAAAACAGAAATGAAATTTTAGACCACAAGCAGGGTTGTCTTCATAGTTTTTAGTTTAAACGGCATTCGAAATTCATTGCATATTTGGAATTACCCAATATATTTTGTGGGCGCGATGGCCTAGGGGTTCAACATGTTGGCATCGTAGATTGAAGATCTCGAGTTCGAGTCTAGACGAGTCTGGCTCACTTATCCACGCCCATCACTCAACCCGGGGTGTAATAACTTGGATAGGCTAAGTCGAACAGGAAAATATCATATCTTTCCAGTAATTTTAACCCTGTTCGTCTATAAGTGGCGCTGTTACAAGGACAGGGTGATCCACTCTAAGAATGGCTATAGAAAAAATATATATATTAGAGAAGCAAAATTGCTGGTATTTGAGAGTATACCGTAGCATATGAGCACCTTGTCCAGACACAATATTTATGCACCTGTGCATGTTGCGCTAGGCTGACGAAGGAAGCTTTGACCAGTGATTATGCAGAACACTCCAAATTGTTCAAAATAGAATGTCCGGTTGGTACAGTCAGATACAAACTCCTTCAGATTCGAAATGGATTTTCGCAAGAAAGGGTAGTGGTTCCCCATAATATTCAAGCCATATTATGAATTCGAGTGGGCGTCGATGGCCTAATGGTTAAACATGTTGGCATCGCAGGTTGAAGATCCCAGGTTCGAGCCCTGGCGAGTCTGGCTGGCTTATCCATGCCCAACACTCAATGCAGGGCGTAATAACTTGGGGAGGCTAAGCCGAACAGGAAAAGATTATATCTTGCCAGCAATTGCAACCCTATCCATCTATAAATGGCTGCTGTTACAGGGCCTTGGACAGGGTGATCCACTCTAAGTAGCTATAAAAAATATATCATTTTCTAAGCTTTCCACTCCCACTAGATAATCCTATCCAAGTTGAAATCCAACCTGTTCAGTTTGTTCCTTCCTTTCCTTCTGTTTCAATATTGCTTCCTCTCGTTTCTTTTTCCTGTTTTCCAGTTCTTCTTTCCTGTCTATTCTGTCCAGGATGGACTTCATCACTTGCATCACAACAGTTTGCCTGAAAAGTGGAAGAAAAATTAATCATCGTACAAATCTAATTTTTGTTGATGAAAACCAACAATCAGCGAACTGCCACTAAGAGGTACAAAGAGCTACTGTGGTTTAGTGGCCCGAACATTGCAGGTTGAAGATTCAAGTCCGGATTGAGAATCGAGTTTCTGCGTGGCGTAAAAGGCGACTAAAAAAGCGAAGATGGTTTCGCTGTCACCCAGGGCCAATACCACTCACTGCACTTTACCAAGGCAGTTCAGTTCCGTTTGAGATGTTTTCCATTTAGAGTGCATTTGCTGGCACTACGTCATTTAGTAGCTCTTTGCTATTAAGAGGCCGTTGGTTGGTTCCTTTTCGGCTCTGCTTCCAGCCTTGCTGATCATGAGTAGCAGCGAAATTTTTTTTGATAATTTCTGACAGAATTTCAAATTTTCTAGGTTTTAGATATGGCAGAACAAATCGTAAAACCTTGAATGTGCTGGATTCGTAAAAGATCGTGAAAAATGATTAAAAAAAGAATGATGCGTCCAGTGCAGATACTAATCACTGTGTTCAAATGTTTAAATATAGCAGCTCAGTTTTGCTTCGAATGTTTTCTATCAGTGAGAACAAAAGCTGGTTTTTACATTTCTTTGCTAAATTAGTGGCCGTTGGTTCGTCCCTTGTGTCAATGGTGCCCCTTCCAAGTTCAGAGGCGAAAATAAGAAATTCTGTAGGAGAGTACATTCGGGCGTCCGAAATGTCATTTTCTTTAGATGGGAAAAAAGATTTAAAACCATCAAAAATGCTGTTTCATATATTATGACATTTAGCCCATTTACCATTCCTTAGAATTCGCATTCGCTTTCGCTTTTTTTGATTATTTACGATAACAGCGGCCAAATATAGACAGGGTTACAATTACTGGAAAGATATGATCTTTTCCTGTTCGGCTTAGCCTACCCAAGGTATTACACGCTGGGTTTAGTGTTGGGCATGGATAAGCGAGCCGGACTCGCCGAGGCTCGAGCCGGACTCCAACCTGAGATCTTCAACCTGCGATGCCAACATGTTTAACCACTAGGCCATCGCGCCCACAAAATATTAATATTTGAATATTAATGTCAAGCAAACCTCTGCCCCTCTTCTCTCTGTATTCGGCTTATCGGTTTCTTCCTGTGACGATCGGTGTCGACATGTTGTTGGTGATGATGAATGGGCGCTGTCGATGTCCGTTCCGCAGATTGAGGTCTGTTGTAGAAAGTTAAAAACGTAAAAAATTTATCAATTTGATTAATTGGTTGATGCAATTTTTCCCGGTTTTCAAAATCGTTGAAACAAAAAATCTACAGATTTCCCAAATATTGAAATAGCATTTTTGATAAAATCCTGGGTAGATTTTTGCTCATTAAAGTTGCTTTAATTCAAAACTCAATTCAATTGAAATATTTTAAATTTTCAATAAGACTCTGGATGTAAGATTCTTGGGTTTTTGCGAGGTTTGGAGCAGTGCCTAAAAGGAACCAAACAATGACCACTTGATAGCAAAAAGATACCAAAAGATGTTGTACCAGCAACTGCGCTCTAAATAGAAAAACATCTCAAAAGGAACTGAACCACTATGGTAAAGTGCAGGGAGTGGCATCTGCCCTGGACGATGGCAAAACCATCTACTACTTATTTGCTTCCCTCTGTCGCCTCTCACGACACGCATGAAATACTTTAGGACTATTCTAAAATGGCCTAGCGGTGAAACATGTTGGCGCCACAGGTTGAAGATCTCGGATTTTGAGTCTCGGCGAGTCTGACTCATTAATCCATGCCCACCACTCAACCCAGGGTAAAATAACTTGGGTGGGATAAGCCGAACAGGAAAAGATCCTATCTTTCAGTAATTCTAACCCTGCCCGTCTATAAGTGGCTGATGGTACAGGGCCTTGGGCAGGGTGATCCACTCCAAGAAGTGGCAAAAAAACATCTTGTACCCACAGGATACAGTTATGTCGCGCACGATAGCTTAGCGAGAAACACTTTGGTGTCACAAGTTTGCGATCTCAGTTAAGTCAGCTTTGTTCACTCCGGTATGCCTAGCCAAGTGAGGCAGGATCTTGGTTTTCTTCAGGTGTCTGAAATGGTCAGGGCACATCCTTCGGATGTAAAAAAAGCTTAAAAATTATCAGCACTGCTTGCTACTTCATAGCAGTAGTGTTGATTTAATTAGTTGGTTCCTTTTAGGTAGAGATGGGCCAATATATCGGTATCGAAATCAGTATGAACAAGTATAGGTGATTTTTGAAGTATCGGTACTGGTATCGGAAAATTTTCATCACTAATACCAAAACAGTTACGTTTTTACAACGCAACGTACGAATACGCTTTTTTTACTGATAACAAATGGAAAGACCTCGCATTCAACTGCTCTGAAAAATAATTAAAACGGGTCATGCCTCGCGTTTCATTTCATTTCACTCTCTATATGCCCTTTTTGACTCAGAAAAAGGTTTTAGATGTGTAACCACGAACATTTGCACTCAATCTTTGGACCCACGTATGCTTGAACGCAGCATCAATTCAGTATATTTTCACCCATAAAAATTGCACCCAAATAAATGCAAGAGTGCAAACGCACGTAGGCGCACACATACGTGGGTGCAACTATAACAAACCTTTTACATATTCAATAAAGTGCTCGGTATCGGTACTGCCTCCAGCCTTGCCCAGAGTGAATTTATACACGAAAAAATAATAAAATGAAAAAATGAATATTCTGTACGATGGAATAACGAACGTACTTGCTCCCCCATAATGGATCTTTATCTGTCATCAGTCTCTTCATGTCGGAAGCTTTATTTTTCCCAGGCACGAATTGATGACGTTGTATTTGTTGCAGACGCTGAGATAATGAGGCTGTTTTGAGACTAACTTCATTGGCTGGAGATTTTGGAGAGATCGGTGTCTGCACCGGTGCAGGAACTGGAGTTGGGGCTGAAATTATGAGAAATATTAGCCTATAGCCCTTTGAGTATGGGCTTTAGAATAGTCCTCAAAGTAAACAAAGAAGTCGTGGATGATTTTACTATCGCCTGGGGCAAATACCACACTCACTGCACTTTACCATATCAGTTCAGTTTCATTTGGAATGTTTTCCGTTTAAGAGTGCAGTTGCTGGTACTACTCTTCGCTATTAAGTGGCCGTTAGTTGGTTCCTCTCCAGCACTGCTTCTGGCCTTGCTCTAGAGGGGATTTCAATAGGATGACGTTAGAAACCTCCAATTCCCTGTTGGAGTAGTTGGGCGTTGGAAAAAGATAATTGAAATTCTGTTTTTGAATATTGAAATCATGCATTGTGCAGTGAAATCATGATAAATGCCAATTTTATTTTGCAAAATTTGATCATCGATTCTGATTATGAGTATCTAAAATAGAAAGAAATATGATCCAATACTAATTTTCCAGGAAGTATTCCATATAATTAACATTCTTTATCGGACACCCAATGTTTCAGACCGACATATAAAAAGTTCACTCACTTGGTGGCGGTATTGTCTCTGATACCAAAGTGAATAAAAACTTCTTGACCTCCCCGCCTACCCTGGTCTGCATCAATTGTTGACCCGAAGTAGGAGTGACTTGGGACCCAGGTTGAATAAGCTGGATCTGACCAACACCTGTGGGAAAGTGAACAAAACATTATTAAACTAAGAAAAATTGAACGAACAAAACTTTGGGAACTATCGAATTTGCCTCCTTATGGAATTATGTTTTGATATAAATTTTTTTGTAAGTTTCCGGTATATCATTTATAAAGTTTATATCTTTCCAACAACACTAACTCCGTTTTTTCTTTATTCTGTCGTTGCCTGTCTTCCTGTGTGTTGTAAGAGGCGAATAAAAGGAACAAAAAAGTGGGAACAGCGTTTTAAAGTAGCTTTCTGCTATTTAAGTGGCTGTTTGTCAGTTCCATTCAAAGGTTGCTTCTTGAACTTTGAACTTTATTTTATTTCACAGTATGCAATTGACAATGCTTACAATTATATCTGGTTACGAGATTTTCCTTCTATCTTGCCCACGGGCACCCTGCGTGTATTGCTAATAGAAGTATTTCCTGTTCGCACATCTTAGCCATACTTCATTGGGGTTTGAACTCACATCATTCGCTAGATGTTACGTTCGTCAGCCATTGTTGGTTTCATCGCACCAGCGCGGCCCTTCTAGACCTTTTTTAAATCGACATAAAACAAAAAAGGCCCTGGGCAGAATAGCATTTATGCCCAACGACGAATAAAAAGAGAATAATTTGAAAAAATAAATAATTTCTGACCTGTTCGTCCATTTCCAAGGCTAACGGACACACGGACAGGAGTAGACGGGCCTACTTTCATAAGCTGAGATAGTTGTGATGTGCTGAGCTTGATTTGTGTCTGGTGGGCCTGGGATGGGGTTCGCGGTGCGATTGTCGCTGGGGACTTCTTTAACGTCGGTAGAAGTGGTGGCTGTTGATTGAATTTGATCGCTTGAGAACCTGCGTCACTTAGTCTGTGAAATGAAGATATTGAAGCTGTGAAAAATCAATTGATAATAAATATTTTTCGGTTGAGCATTGAGGAGAACAGGGTCTAGGCACAAGTTGCACATTCTTAGAAAATAAAATGATCTGTATGGATATTTCTTAGGAAATTGTAAATTCTTTGGATTTCTTTGAGTAGCAGAATAAAGGCCGCACTACAAGTTTGCGTAGGTTGCTTTTTTTCTAGGCTTGTTCTATTTTACCATTGCGTTACACGCAAGCGCAATGCTCTGCATGCAGTTTGATTACATTTTCCAATGAAACAGAACGGTTTTCTATGCAAGCTAATCAAGACTGCTTCTTTCGTTGCGTGCGTTTGTGCCTTGTAGGCATGTGAACACAATCAGCGCAAAGCACTGTTGGTTTGTATTGCCGTTTTAATTCTGTAACCCAAATCGTAATGCAAACGCATCAGTAAGACGTGTATTGTGGCCGTAACTGACATTCCGCACTCTAACATTTCTAGTCACACATTACCTGATAGAAGGATGCAGTGACTTCGTCTGTATCGGTGTTGAGACGACAGGAGATCCTGGAATAGATGATATGTTGAAAGAAAATAGTTCATACAATGTTCAAAATTCAGTATGAGAGACTAAAATTACTACTTTTTAGCATATTTGATTGATTTCACAGAGAAACTGTGATTTATAATATAAAATTTGGCAAAATTTTATTTTTTTTTATTGAAATTCGCTCGAAGCAAGGCCGGAATTAGTGCCTAAAAAAAACCAACTAACGGCCACTTAATAGCAAAGAGATACTAAAAGATACAGTACCAGCTAGAAAAAAAATCCCAAACAGGACTGAACAGTCGTGGTAAAGTGCAGTGAGTGGTATCTACTGTAAATTATATTGTAATTCAGAAACAGGCAATTCAGAATACCAAACCCAGAATACCGGGTGGATCCAAAATGTGCATTTGAGTCAGAAAATAGGAATCGATCGCAAATTAACATAATCCAAGCGTATGCGAACAGGCAAAAATCTTGTAAAAGCAGAGTTCCAGTGTGCGTGTGATTGTGAGAACGAAGCCTGCTACATGCGTAGTTTGAATACGGCTCGCATGCAACTAGACTCACAATGGCAAATGTATGGCGACTGTGCCGTCATACACCATCGACCGAATAAGGAGATATTGTGAGGCGCAATGGCCTAGTGGTTAAACATGTCGCATCGCAGGTTGAAGATCTCGGGTTCGAGCCCTGGCGAGCCGACTCGCTTATCCATGCCCACCACTTAACCCAGGTTGTAATAACCTGGGTAGGCTAAGCTGAACATGAAAAAGATGATATCTTTCCAGTAATTGTAACCCTGTCCGTCTATATAAGTGGCCGCTGTTACAGGGCCTTGGACAGGGTGATCTACTCTAAGAAGTGGCTATAGAAAAAAATTAACTTCCAGAAATTTTTGGATAGCTTGTTCGATCTTCAGGTGCCAGATTAAAAGCCAGAAATTTTATTAAGAAGTAGGATTCAGTATTCTGGATTCGATTTTACTACTCCTTGACAATTCCGGAGTGGTAAAGTATTCAAAATTTTCCTTCCCCGCCACGAGTCCTTTATACGAAGTTTGGAACACATACCTGCTTTGATGATGATTGGTTTTACTAGTTTCCCTCCCTGCACAATATAATGAGTTCCTGTTGGTGTTGAACGAACAATGGCTTGCTGAGATTGAGAGTCTGAAAAAATGATATTTTGAGTTTTAGTAGTGAATTTGTAGTTCATCGTGCTAGCATTAAGTCGAAAAAGGATTTAAGTTTTGTTTCGAGTCCCGGCAAGTCCATATCTTGTGAGAGCGATGGCATAGCGGGTACCATGTTCACATCGCAGGTTGAGATCTTGCGTTAGAGTCTGGCTCGAATATCTATGCTCACCACTCAACCCAGGGTGTGATAACCTAGCTAGGCACGGCCAAACTCGAAAGATCGTATCTTTCCAACAACTCAAACTCCGTCCATCTGTAAGTAGCCGATGACACAAGGTGGATTGCTCTGGGCTATTATAAGCTTTTGTTAGAATCTTGTGAATCTTCGTTTGTATCTTGTGCATTGTCTCACACACAAAAAAACAAGGAGGAATAGGCAGTTCATTGCCAGATATCACAAACTGAGAAAAAGAAAAAAATGGTTGTGTTTTTTTATCTACACTTTTGATTCGAATATTCGGTTCGCTAGAAAAAATCATTTGATTAGATTCTGAAATTGAAATATATAGTTTTCAGCCACCCTTTAATATATCAGGCTTTGACTACAAAGTGGTAATCTTCTAGCAAAATATGAATCATAAAATATTGGCCATTTGCTAAATTTTCTTCTGATGCCACACAATTTCTTCTGGTGTCTGAGTAGCGGAGGAGCTTAAATTCAACGTAATACAAGCTTGTGATATGGGAGGCTAACTTACCATTAATTTGCTTGTAAGGTGTAAACTGTCCTGTGCCTGAATGTACGACAATTTTTGGCGCTGAAAAATAATATTTACTTGTGTGAATGAATGATGTTAAATAGAAGTTTTTTTTATCAGAATTCAAGCAGTGCCTAAAAGGAACTAACTAACGGCCACTTGAAAGCACAAAGAGCAAATACAAGATGTAGTACCAGTAACTGCCCTCTTGAGTGGAAAACATTTCAAACGGAACTGAACTGCCATGGTAAACTGCAGAGAGTTAAGAGGGTTCTGACTCTCTTTTCTAGCAGAATCCTATGTTTTTCTGGGGGAAACAAAGAGTTAAAACAACCAACTAACAGCCAATAATACAGCAATGAGGTACTAGGAAATAGTAACCACCAACCTGGTTTTCCAATCACCGTCTTTCCTCCTCCACTGTTCAGTGATTTCTGTAGAATTTGTGCGTTCTGTAACAACAAAAAACAAATTAACAAAAGATTTAAATGTTTTTTATCATTTTTTCATTGAAATTCACTCTGAGCAAGGCCAGAAGCAGTGCCTAAAGGGAACAGAACTGAAAGAACTGAACACCCATGGTAAAATGCAGTGAGTGGCATCTGCCGTTGTTAATGGTAGAACCATCTACCACTTTTTTTCTTACTTTTAGTCACCTCCTACGACATGCAGGAAATACGTTAGAACTATTCTAAAGCCCGAACCTCCACTGCACGAGAGAGATGTAGATGTAATGATTTAGAATTTGGTTGAAAAACTGTTGGGATCCAAGTAGGTCTGTCCAAAACATTCTATTCGATTCATGATATTCAAATCATAAATTTTTTTATTCGATTTCTGCAACAATTCGAAATCAAAAAAATGATAATTTTACATTTTTTTCACAAATAAGTGCAAATTTTCACGTAAATTTCAAGCTGATAAAAGAATGTCATAGTTGTTTATTAAATGATTTCTGATTCGGCAAAATTACTCGATTCGATTCTGAAACCAAAAGATATTCGGTTTTGGCCTCCCCTAGACCCAAATGCCCATTTAGCTCAATCGGAAGAAGAGTGTGAGAAATACGATCGCGATACCAGCTCTTATCGCTAGTGATGGGTGACTACCGGTATATGTGAGAGGTTGAAAATCTCGTTAGCCCACGGTTTATCACATAAACACAAGTCACGACTTCCACTATTAAAATGCACAGGTAAAAAATCAGTACAAAGTTACACTTGAAGCCAGAATCTGCACATGAGGTCATGGTTCGCCATATGGTTAAGCAGTATGAAAAGGTGAGCAATCACGTGATTCCTTTGAATCTTTAAAACTTATTCTCTGGCATGTTTTTACACTTTATTTTAGGTTTTGTTTGCTTTCCTTATCACTCTGTAATGTAATATCTTTATTTGTACTGACTGTGTTGACAGAGGTGTCAAAATAAACTATGTCTACGTTTACGCTCAGCTTTCTTCTCCCACAGGATAAAATAAAATGCTATTCTATCCAAGGCTCATTCTTACCTGATGCAGAGGCAGTTTTACAATATTAAACCCGGGTCCAGCCACAGTGTTGTTGGTTCTCGTTTGTTTCAGATTCTGCAGTGTCGGTAGTATACCACCAGAGGGAGTAGTGATGAACGTATTGATTTCGGACTGCAGGAACGAGGTCGGAGTGGAATTTGGTTTGGTTATCGTTGAAGATATCGATTTTGTCTGAAATGTTGATGTCTGGTTTTGCTGTTGTTTCAACCTTTAAGAGACGCATTAGATTTCAAAAATTGGAAAAACGCAGACTGACAGAATGTCAAATACCTTGCTACTCAGCACTCGAAGAAAATGGGTTATGTCAGAAGAAAATATGTCAAAATATTTCATAACATATATCTTACTAGAGATCAAAAGGCCATTTTTAGTGTCTGGTAGGAACCAAACTGTAGAAAAGGTTCAGAATCATCAAATTTGTGAAGCGCAATGGCCTAGGTTGAACATGTTGGCATCACAGGTCGAAGATCTCGGGTTCGAGCCTCTGCGAGTCCGACTCACTTATCCATGCCCACCACTCAACCCAGGGTGTAATAACTTGGGTAGGCTAAGCCGAACAGGAAAGACGATACTTCCCAGTAATTGTAAGGGTGATCTACTCTAAGATGTTGCAATAAAAAAAATAATAAAATAATACTGCTACGAAATAGCACTGTTGAAGCTTTTTATTAAGAACTCCAAGACACTCAAAGAAAAGCAATTATCTATTGGCCTGCAAAACCAGCCGTGATGTTCAAAGTCTTACCTCACACTTACACAAACCTACTCATGTTATGATGCCACATATGGAAAATTGATGCCACAGTCACAATATGACAGTACCAACGAAACTCCACTTTCTCACAGAGCCCATAAGAAAATTAAGATGCCACAACGACGCGATTGACGCCATGCCTGACCTGTCATTATTTCAACCTGTCTCCCAGTCATTCAAAAAATTTAAAGCAAACAATTTCCATAACTGAAGTTCAATAACAGTGTGATGCCACAAATTTAGGCACTGATGCCATGCCATATGCCAATGCCACAACCAATACTTATATAATATCAAACTGCGGGATTGCCAGAATTTAGCCTCTTTCTTAAGTACCCACAACGTTTAAAGCAAATAATTTTTTGAATTGAAGCTTCAGTTCAATACCAGTACGATGCCACAGATCATGGCACTGATGCCATGCCATTACCATGCGACAAAGCCACAACCAATACTCACATAATATCAAACTGCCTGATCTGCCACAATTCAATTTCCTCCTCAGGAACCCACAACATTTGAACTTGAGGCCCAGATTCTTTTTTGCTTTCACGAGCTGTAAACGAACGCCTACTTGATCGAAGACCTTTCCTGGATGGTGTGTAGCCTTCTGCGGCTGTGGAAAAGAAAGAATTTTTTAATAAAATTCAAGATGTCTCAAGATTTTTCTGATAATCAATCAGTGATATATATCGGTATAAAAAATATAAAGAGTGATGGAATAAATATAATGATAATTTAGGATAAGGTGCTTTATTAGCAATTCCCTTGCAGTCTTATTTTTTTTTTCTATAGCCACTTCTTATAGTGGATCACACTGTCCAAGCCCTGTAACAGCGGCCACTTATAGATGGACAGGGTTACAATTACTGTAAAATATGATCTTTTCCTGTTCAGCTTAGCCTACACAAGTTATTACATCCTGGGTTGAGTGGCGGACATGGATAAGCGAACCGGACTCACTGGGACTCGTCCGTTAGTTGGTTACCTTTACACACTGCCTTGTGTAGAGTGAATTGCATTAAAAAAGATCAGTTGGTTGTTCTAGTGTTGGCCAAAGTTGAATATCTATTGTATTCAGAACCATCAAATTATTTTCATGAATTGCATTAAATATTCGAATCAGAAGTTTCATAATAAACAGAAAATTGCAAGAAAGACATTTTCAGGCTTTAAAACTTATTTCTCTATATTTTTGGATTGAAAATTAACCTTTGGAGTAGGAAGCAGCGCCTCGAAAAACCAGTTAGTAACGGCAGATGCGCAAAAAGTTCCATCAATGAAGTGGAAAACCGATGGTGAATCTTAAGCTGGAAACATTTCATGCAGAACCCAAGCGATATCGATGAGTGCAATGACTGGTATCTGCCTTGGACAACGCTAAAACCTACAACGTGCATCATGCTTAAAGTTTCCGAATCCCTTCCTAAACTAATGTATTAAATAGCTCTCAGAACGTCTATTCCTGAGTCAATAATGGGCATAGTCATTTTTGTGATATAATCTTGATGAATATTGAATGTTTGCAACATACTTAAACAAATTTTCGATTTCAATAAAAACCAACTCACGTTTGATAGCTCTCAAAGCGTCTTCTTCTGGATCAGTGATGGGCATTGTGATTCTTCTGACGTAGTATTGAGAATGAAGTCCGGTGGAGAGATTATCTTTACGCTTGAGCAACTCTGTTGTAATGATCTCGTCGTCGGTGGTAACAGAATTGACAACATCACTGTAGAAACAGGGTGAACAAAATATCAGTTCTCTCATTAAAATAAGAAGCATTGAAATATCACTATAAAAAATAGGGTAGTTGAGGATAATCGATATTACTGCATTCTAATTTTACATCAGAATCACTTTTTTTTTTGTCGATTATGGTTGACATACACGGGACCATTGAGTTGTGCCTCTCGCCCACAAAAACTTTGCTGTATCCTCCAATTCTCTAACTCTAAATTGCACATTTTTATTGAACTGAGAGTAACAGCAGAAATTTGTTGAAAAATTTTCAAAAACATATATTTTTTGATACTGATTTCGAAGTTCTGAAGAATAATATAGAATATATTTTGAAATCCAAAATCGCACGGCATATGAAATATTTTAAACAACCCTACTTCTAATGAAAACTACTCAACTTCTCAAAACCATTAACAACTCTTCATACAACACAACTATACTTACTCATTCTGAGGTCTCATTGTCATTTTATCCCATTTAATGGCGTGCCAGAAAATTCTAAGAAGATGAGCGACCGCACCGAACGTATAAACATTTTGTAGCTTGTATCTCCATGTCAGACTGAAGGTTGGACGAGGGCAGGGATAGAACCAGTATTGCTCTGAAATAGATGTTGTTAGATTAATGTATGCGTGCTGGTGCACCTTACTCAATCACAGAGTAAATTAATTCTGTTCCGGCAATAAGATCTCACAGAACAGGCCAAGAAAAGAAGTAAATAATAATCAAATCAGTATGCTGTATTGAAATATAAAAAAAATTTTTCTATTTGATGACAATTTTGGTTGTCTTGTGATTGATACATAACATAAAATGACAGACTTTACTGGTCTTTGATAGTTAGTATCTTTGTAGAATAAGATCATGCCATAGATGTGTTGGATCATGTATGTCAGGTGTCGGTAAACTGTGGCCCGCAGACCAAATCAACGCGATGGCCTCGTGGTTAAACATGTCGGCATTGCATGTTGAAGATCCCGGGTTCGAGTCCCGGCGAGTCCGGCTTGCTTATCCATGCCCACCACTCAACCTAGGGTGTAATAACTTGGGTAGGCTAAGCCGAACAAGAAAAGATCATATCTTTCTAGCAATTGCAACCCTGTCCGTCTATAAGTGGCATGGATTTGCAAATTTTATATCATAACGAAAAGCCTATTAACATGTGTCCCGACGTTAATCGGTAACTCCCATGTACACTACAAAACCTTTCAAAATTATGATAGGACGTTCGAATCTGACCTCAAGTAACCCCACCCCTAAGGATAATGTGGGGATTGTTTACGCTATAAACAATCTAGAGGTTGAAATTTAGGCGGGCTGCACGTTACCGGAAGTGTGTAAATTTGACCCAGTAGTACAAAAAGTCGACCACTGATGTATGTTATTCGACGGCAGAGAGAGAGGGATATGCGACCGGTAACCACAAGCTATGTATAGACATTCATATCAAACTGCAGGAACAGAGTGCAGAAACCTTGAGTCCCGTCTGAACATGGCCACAATACACGTGAAGTTGTCTTACCGATGCGTTGCGTTACGTTTCGGGTAATAAAATAAAAAAGGCAATACATGCCTGTAGTTGCGTTAATCGTGTTCACATGCGTACGAAGCACAAACGCAAAAAACGAATGAGCACTCTATTTCGAAGCGCGTTGGCCTAGTGGTTAAACATGTTGGCATTGCAAGTTAAAGATCTTGGGTTCGAGCCCCGGCGAGTCCGGCTCGCTTATCCATGCCCACCACTCAACCCAGGGTGTAATAACTTGGTAATAACTTTCCAGTAATTGTAACCCTGTCCGTCTATAAGTGGATGCTGTTACAGGGCCTTGGACAGGGTGATCCACTCTAAGAAGTGGCTATAAAAAAAAATGTTAGCTTTCACAGCAAACCATTTTGTTTCATTGGAAAACAGTAAGTGAATGCATGCAGAGCATTGCGCTTGCGTAAAACGCACGGTAAAATAAAACAAGATTAGGAAAAACTTTGAGGTCCCACTACACGTTTGCGTAGGTTGCGTTTTTTTAGGTTTGTTTTATTTTACACCTGCGTTTTACGCAAGCTCAATGCTCTGCATGCATTTACTAACGTTTTCCAATGGAACGGAGTGGTTTGCTGTGATTGCTAACGGTGAATGCTGGTTTCAGTTTTTGTGTTTGCGCTTTGTACCCATGTTAAAACGATTAACAAAAAGCTATGCAGGTGCGTATTGCCGTTTTCATTTTATTACCCGAAACGTAATGCAACGCATCGTTAAGGCAACTTCACATGTATTGTGGCCTTAAGAGCTATATACGATTCAACATGAACGATTCAAAGATCGGCAGAAAATCGAAAAAATTAAGATACTCACCAAGACCAGAATACCATTTAGCACCAAATGTAAATCCAGCCCTGTAAGCCCATTGACCTCCACTGATTGCCAACTTCCTGGTAACTGCAGCTGGAAGTCTGTAGAAAAATAATAAGCGTTAGTTGGCTTATTACGATGGTCAAGTTAGAAATTTGAGCCAAGAAGTGCAGGTGCAGGCGCAAGTCTGGTGCAGATACCACTCACTGTACTTGACCATAGCGGTTCATTTCGCTTTGAGATGTTTTTCGCTTAGAGTGCAGTTGCTGGTACTATATCTTGTAGTAGCTTTTCGCTATTAAGTGGTCGTTAGTTGTTTTTTTTCAGCACTGTTTCCGACCTTGCTCAGAGTGAACTTCAATAAATAAATGCTACAGGGAAATGTATGTATTTCTATAATGTAAATTTCCGGGCTAAAATTTGGTCTGGTTATCCACTCTTGTTAGTGGTTTGATCACCAGTGCACGATCACCAATCACCAGATAGACCATTCCATCAGTGGCTCATGCCAGGGTGGCAGAATCCTTGGTTTTCTTAGGGTGTCCAAAATGTTCGTGCCATTTTTTTGGATGGACAAAAAAGCTTCAAAACCACCAACACTGCTATTTCATAGCAGTATTGATGATTTGGAACCTTTTTCTGCGATTTGATTACTACCAGACAC
The DNA here is from genome assembly GCA_963675895.2 of Styela plicata. Taxonomy (NCBI): domain Eukaryota; kingdom Metazoa; phylum Chordata; class Ascidiacea; order Stolidobranchia; family Styelidae; genus Styela; species Styela plicata. The sequence goes on from OZ023152.1 coordinate 18,739,798, forward strand.
TCAAAAGGAGACATTTGATCATCCACCCAAAGATATATCATGGAATATTTCCCATTCGCCAAAGTTTTTTTTAGTTAAATCTATTTTCTTCGGTTGTGTCTGGGTAACAGAGTAGCTACCATTCTACCAGTCTGGCTCATGCTTATCAGAACAGGAATCAAGATTTGACAATTTTCACCTGAAAATGCTCCTTTTCTTCAACTTTCCAGCAGTGAATTTCCAAGGAAGAGGAAGCTGAAACAAGAAATACAGAAATTGAATAAATAACATATTTTCGATTCATTTTTTTAGTGACATTTTTTCCTTCTCCAAACAAGACCGAAAGCAGCACATAAAAGGAACCAACACACGGCCTCTCGAATTACAAAGAGCTACTACAAGATGAAGTGCCAGCAACTGCACATTCAACACTAAACTAAACCACCATAGTAATGTGCAGTGAGCAGCATCTGGGCGATGAAAAAACCAACAAGTAAAGTTGCGAGGAAGAAGCACTCGAAGAAACCAGATATCTCTCACATGGCAAGTTCAAGAGGTTGTAGTTAGGTCAAATATCGCCCGGGACAGATACCACTCACTCAATGCACTTAATCATAGTAGTTCAGTTCCATTCAGAATGTTTTTCGTTTAGAGTGCTGGTACTTTTAGTAGCTTTTCGCCATTAAGTGGACGTTGGTTGGTTCCTTTCAGGCACTGCCTCCAGCCTTGCTCAGAGTGAATTTCAATAAAAAAAGGCTGAAATGTAATGTATGTATTTCTAAAATGTAAGCTTTACCAAAAGCACAGTGTAGAAATGAACTGTGAGTGCTATGAATGGCATATAGTTTTACTTTTTTACCTTCATTGCTTTTTCTCTCTTCAACGTCGCCGATGTCTTTCGGTAACGTTGCAATTTCCAGATTGTTTGAGTTGCAGATAACGTACCATTTTGATTCTGCCGCCTCACTCGCCGTGCTCGAGACATTCGTGACATTTGAACTCTCGATTTTTGTACGTGTGTGACCATTAAAGCAGCTTTTATGCTTGATTTCGTGGTTATTTTTGGTAAAGGTACGACCGGTTCTTTCACTGGTGTGGTGCTTCTGGGTGCCTGTGGCGTGGCAGCAGTGCCACTATCTGCGGCATCTGCTTTCAGTTTCGCATCTGTGGTATTAGTTTCAGTGTCTTTAGCAGATTTACATTCTGTGTCAATACCGGAATCTTTATCGGAATGATCTGGTTTTGATGGCACTGATGTTGTGACACTGGTCACGACATCATTTGTTTTTTGTGGCAACGTTTCAGTGTGACTGGTGATGGTATCTTTACCTTCAGGTTTAGCGAGGATTGCACCAGTTGAACCTGTTATAGATGTACTGGTATCTGGTTCATCAGTCTTGGTACTTATAATAGTTTTACTAACTGAAGTGGTTTTGGTAATGGTAGTGGTGAGGGTCTCTATGATGGTAACTTTCTGGTCTTCACTGACCATTGTTGTCTTGGTGGTTTCAACAACACTGTCCATGAGTTTGGTCGTGTCGTCTGTAGTAATGGTGTCAGTATTGGTAACACTGGCTGTGGCATCAATTGAGTTGGTAGTGGCACTTTCAGAAACACTTGAGGCACTGATAGGATCATTCTTGATGTCTTGAGGTTTCGTTGTTGCAGTTATGATTATGGCATCTGCAATACTATCCTCAAGATTGGAAATTGTATTACTGGTTGTGGCATTGGTGGCGTCTGAAGCCGTTGATGGTGTGGCATCATTAGATATTTGTGGCATGTCAGAAACACTTGGGGCACTGATAGGATCATTTGTGATGTCTTCAGATTTCGCTGTTGCAAGATTGGAAATTGTATTACTGGTCGTGGCATTGGTGGCGTCTGAAGCCGTTGATGGTGTGGCATCATTAGATATTTGTGGCATGTCAACATCAGTAGTAGCTGTGACATCACTTGAAGTAGTTGGAATGGTATCAGCCGGTTTCGAATTTACTATTGCATCTTCATCATCTTTGTCACTAGATGATATTGCTTCAATAGTACCAGACTGGTCTTCATCTGGTACAGAAACCATACTAGCAGAAGTTGTTGTAACAGTTTGTACATCGGTATTGGTCTCCGAATCATTGGTAGAGGCATCATTTGCACTAGTAGATGCACCTGTTTCCATGGGTTCATCAGGAGGAAGATTACAAGTTCGTGGCATGGCTTCAGTGTCACTCTGTATTTCTTCTTTAATGCAAGGTATATTATCAGGCAATGGCATTGAGTTGGTGCTACCAGACTTTGGTAGTTCCTGCAGATCATTTTCAATCGGTTTGATGCCTTCATCAAGGTTCGAAGATTCCTTAACAACACCAACCACATCTATTTCAGAATCTTCCTTGTTTGTGACATCATTGGTTTCTTTGGCCACTGCACTGGATGCCTCGGTAACAGGCAAAGTCTGATTTGTTTCCATAGCAATTGTGTTGTTAATGACATCAGTTGGTTTGTTGCTAACAGCAACCGAAGTCGCCATTTTGACCTCGGTGGGCTTTTTAACATCGGTCGTCGTGGTAACAAAATCTGTTACCATAGTAACAGGTTTGGTTTCAGTGACAACTGGTTTAGTATCAGACGCAGAACTACAGCTCGTGATGGATTTGGTCTCTGATTTTTCATTTTCTTTTTCTTTCTGTACCATTCTGTAACAGTAAATACAATCTTTAGATTTTGATAAAAATATAGGAATTATATGGAATTTTATAAATAAAAACTTGAACTTGAATTTTAAAATTGCTTAGTGAACATCAGGTTGAGGTAAATTTTGTTGCGATGCAATAAATGGGCGAGCATTGCACTATAGGATCCCAGCTAACGTAATATCACCCACTGAAATTTGGTATTGTGGTTTAATTCTGTATGAAATGTTTTTCACTCAAGTGACATTAGAATTAAAAATACCTATTTGCCATTCAAGGGGTTTTAGTTGGTTCCATTCACTTGAAAGCTTCCTGCCTGGCTTAGAGTGAATGGCAATAAAAAAAGACAACCCATACAACGAGCTAAAGAGTTTTTAAATTCACTCCGAGTGAGCAAGGCCGGAAACTGTGCTTAAAAGGAACGGCCACTCAATAGCAAAGAGCTACTAAAAGGTGCAGTACCAACAACTGCACTCTAAATGGAAAACATCCCAAAAGGAATGAATCGCCATGGTAAAGTGCAGTGAGTGGTAACTGCCCTGGGTGATGGTAAAACCATATACCACTTATTTGCTTCCTTTTAGCCTTGGCCAAAACATATAGATGTGAACAAATAATTTTTCTCACCTCCATCCAAGTAAGATATCCACCTTCGAAGCCGACCATTTCTTGTTATATATGGGAGTACGTTTAAGAAGATTCTCAGATACGTTTATGACATCACAAGAGTTAATTATAGAGTCATAAACCTCACTGGGAGATTTTGATTGTGATGTCACAGTGTTACTCGACGCTCCAGACGACGTTGTTGAATCGGATTCAGACTTGGATGATGTCATAGCATCAGGTGCTGGCATCACAATATCATCATTTGATGATGTCACAATGGGTTTTGATTGAGACGAAGCTTCTTGCACCAAAGTATCGAAAATTCCTTTATCTTCGGTCAAATCTGCTGATTTAGTCGTTGTGGTGCTTGTAGTGGACGTTGACTTCTCGGAATCTGTGTCAATATCGGGGAGGAGGGGCGTGCCTTCTTTCTTTTCTGGTGTGTCCGATTCTATCTTTATTGGTTTCCCCTCTGCTTTTACAGGAGTTCCTGGAAAAATGTAAAAGTGAGGAATGATCTGTGTGTAAGAATCTATGTGTTAAAAGGAATAATCGACCAAAAAACCTGGTAAACATTGACCCAGGGTGGCAGAATCTTGGTTTTCTTGGGGTGTCCAAAATGTTCGCTATTTTATTCGGATGGACAAAAAGCCCAAAAACCATCAACACTGCTATTTCATAGCAGTATTGATGATTGTGAATCTTTTTGTACAGTTTGGTTGCTACAAGATACCCAAGACATTTAAATGTCCTACCCAAAGAGATATCACACAGAGTTTTCTTCGGATGGAATCCATTTTTTTCGGGTGTCTGAGTAGCAGAGTACCTGGCATTCTGCCAGTCTGCATTGACTATTTTTGTTGATTCAGGATTCAATCGTACAGTCCAATGAAAAATATTGCATTCGAACCGAACCAGGATGAAATGGACTGACAGACACTCAGATAATCGCATGCCTGAAGGAAATGATTTTACCCCTGTCCAGGGCAGATACCACTCACTGCACTTTACCATGACCGTTCAGTTCTGTTTGGGATGTTCTCTGTTTAGAGTGCAGTTGCTGGTACTACATCGTTTAGTAGCTCTGTACTATTGAGTAACCGTTGGTCGGTTCCCTTCGGGAGCTACTTGTGGCCTTGCTTAAGCGAATTTCAATGAAAACGAAAAATGTCAGAGAAAAATTCACAAATATAATAATGAAATACTTCATGATAACAATGGAGTTACTAAATTTGAATAAAAGGCTTCAAAATCATCAATACGACCAGAAACACCATTAATTCGCAATTCGTTGCCGCGATGGCCTCATTAATCCAGCCCCACCACTTAACCAAGTGTAGTAACTTGGGTAGGCTAAGCCGAACCGGAAAGATCACATCTTGCCATCAATTCTAATCCTGTCAGTCTATCAGTGGCCGCTAATAAAGGGCTTTGTTCAGGATGATCTACTCACATGAGGGTCTATAAAAAAATGGGTAAAAGCTACGAAATAGAAGAAAAGAAGGCCGAGAACCTTCAAGCATGAGCGACATTATTTATTAGGCCAAATTTTGAAACTCTGTCAGTGAACAAATCCGCCAAAGCAGTTTAATCTCGAGATAAATAATGATTTACAACAAATTCCACAAAATAAAACTTCTATCATTACCAGCCCTTACCTTTAGACATATCGTGTACTAATGTGAATGGTTTGGAACGGTACGGATGAGATTTAGACAGCCTTGTTGTCGAAACCCAAATCCATCCACCGTATCCTGTCATTCTGTATTCCTCGCCACGAACCTTCCAGACCTGTGAAAAATATAAAATCAACTTTATTGTAAAGTAACATCACAGATTGACGAGCCCTGGTTCAAGTCCTGTTAGGTCTGCTAAGTAATCCACACTCGCCACTTACTCAATATAACTTATGCAGGGTCGGCGAAATTGAAAAACTCATCACTCATCAACGTTTTGGCGGTGATATGCCAGTACAAAATATACCTGATGCCGCCCAGCTTTATCCAGCAATGTAGTAATTCTAGTGTACTATGTAGTAAGTTGATAATCTCGGGCTCGAAATTCAACTCATTAATACACGCCCACCACTCAACCCAGGTAGTCTCTTGCTCTTTAGAGACTATTAAACCATTAGGTCTTAGGCGCAGCAGCTAATCACATTCCAGTTGCTTTATCCCTGGAGTTGTCACCTGTACGCTAACTAATGGAATTCAGCAAAAATCCCCTTAGCCATTATAAGCCCGGTACGAACTTTTTGTTCGTAAATCCAAAGAACAAAAACTTTCTGCCCCCTTTCGAGCGATTTATGAATGGTCATTAATAAACAATTTCCAGCATCTTTATGACAAAGTGAACAGAATCAAAATACAATACTGGGTCTTACCAAAGAACTTTTAATCGGGAACGGATATTTGACCCAAACAGCATTTCTGTTCGACTCCTCCTCGTCTGCTCGTAGTTTGTGTTTCCTTCGTTTATCCCAATCTTCTTTGTCAGCTACAGAAACTCGTTTCATTTTCGGAAGTCCGTTAGAATTCCGCCAGACTGAACGCTTGACAACGTTACGAGTCGCCATTTCTAGTATGCCGAGAGCCGCTGCGAAATTCTGAAAAATTTTATAAGATTAATTTTATGGACGCAATGACCTAGTGGTTAAATAATGTTGGCAGGTTGCATCACAAACGCAGGATGCAGGTTAAAGATCACAGGTTCGAGTTCGGCGAGTCTGGCTTGCTTATCCATGCCCACCACTCCACCCAGGGTGTCATACCTTGGGTAGGCTAAGCCGAACAGAAAAATATCATATCTTTTCAACAATTGTAACCCTGTCTGTCTATGAGTGGCCACTGTTACAGGACCTTGGACAGGGTGATCCACTATAAGAAGTGGCTATAAAAAAAAATTGGAATGGATGGTTTTGCCTTCGACTGGGGCATATACCAATCACTGCACTCTTCTATAGTAGCTGAGATCTCTTTGAATGTTTCCTGCCTAGGGTGCAGTTGCTGGAACTGAATTTCACACAGTTTATCTATATGAGTAATTGTTTAGTTTCAGTGATGGAAGATTGCTTGGTAAATTGTTATTTTTCGTATCGAAGGTCTTCGTGCACAATCAGGGAATTTAGTCAAAACTAATTGTTTCAAGTAACTAGCAGTTCTAGGAACAGTACGACTTCTTCAAAATCAAAAGTACAGCCCGACCGATATATCGGCCTAATTTTCTGTTTACCGGTATATCGGTAGATCACAAAAGCGGTCGATAATATCGGCCAATCGAAATACATTTATAGATAAGCACAAATCTTTTAAAATAACACGTTTTTTGTTCAAATAGCAAAACTAATATTTTCCGCTTTCATCTGGGAAAAACCCCCGCAAGTGCAATTCAGGCAGCAATTTTTTGGATAGTTATTTTTTTTTAAATACTGAAAATTTCTTTCTTATTCATTTGCCTTTCTCACGCAATACACATCATGTTTTTCAATTTATTGCCTTTACTTTGGGAGAATTTTTAATAAGATTCGCATAACATAAAATATCGGTTACCGCTGGTCAAAAAAAAGTAAAAATATCGGTATCGGTCGAGCCCTAATCAAAAGTGTCATATTTTATTAATAAAAATGGTCAAAGAGTCTTTTCAAAATTAGTACTATTAATACACTCCAGTCAATGTCTCAAAAACAAGATTCACAAACAATAATCCCCTTACCTGTGGAGTATCACATCCCATGACTATCTTTCCCCAAGCTTTCCTGTACCTTTCCCACTTGGTGTGCATGAAACAGAGTGGTATTTGGTGCTCTAGATGCATCAAGGTACTTCGAAGAGTATCAAGCATTGATTTCTGAAAGAGGCAGAAAGAATTTTAATTAGTTTATTAACAGCACGATTGAATGTTACCATGGGTAGATGACCTGTTTACATCACATGTCAGAGAATTGTTAAATGGTTTTACCATCAGTCCAGGGCAGATACACCCACTGCATTTTGCCATATCGGTTCAGTTCTGTTTGGTATGTTTTCCGTTTGGGTTCAGTTGCTGGCACTACATCTTTTAGTAGCTCTCTGCTATTGAGTGGCAGTTGGTTGGTTCCTTTTTGAGCTGCCACCGGCCTTGCTTAGAGTGAATTTCCATGAAAAAAAACTTGAACGCTGGCAACTGGTAAGTAAGGGATATAAAATCTCGGGTCGAAGATCTCAGGCTCAAAACCTTGCAAGTCCAACCTTGTTAATCTATGTCCCCCACTCAAACATGGTTGCAATAACTTTGGTGGGCTCGTCCAAAACAGACAGTCCACATCTTTTTTTATTATAGCCGCTTCTTGAAGTGGATCACCCTGACCAAACCTTGGTCAGAGCAAACAGCCACTTATAGACGGGCAGAATTGTTGATGTGATCTTCTCTGTATCTGTGTAAGTTATTACACCCTGGGTTGAGTGGTGGCATGGATTAGCGAGCCTGACTTGCCGGGACTGGAATTCAAGATCTTCAACCCACGATGACAACATCTACAACCATGGTGCCCAGAGAATCTTTATAAAAACACTAACCCTGATTGCCTACAAGTAGCCGTCAGTACGGAGTTCAAGTCTGTAACATAGATTGAGTCTTATGCTCAGCAGGCATTCTCTTCTGAACCACTGAGATGCTAATTATTAAAATTTGTTGAAATAGATTCAAAATATTTTACAACTTTTTGAATGTCAAAGCACCTAAGTGTAGCCATCCAATGGGCACTAATATGGCAAAGAGCTGATAACATATAGTAGGCACGATGGCCTAGTGGTTATCATGTGGGCATTGCAGATTTAAGATCTAGAGTTCGAGTGCCGGCAATTCTGGCTCGTCTATCCACGCCCCTCACTCAACCCAGGGTGTAATATACTTGGGTAGGCTTCACCGAACCGGAAAGATAATATCTTCCCAACAACCACTAACCCTGTTCGTCTATAAGTGGCTGCTAGTACAGGGTCTTGTTATCCACACGAATGAGTGGCGGTGAAGAAACCAAATGGCACTCCGAGTGAAAAACATCTCAACAGGACCAGCCCACAATAATAGAGTGCAGTGAGCGATGGCAACGGCAAAAAAACTCTTACCTCACTCCCCAACGTATCTCCAATCCATTTAAACTGACCCTCCCCAAACAATGAGAATTTATACGACAGATATCTCTCTCGATCTCTCTCCTCTTTATGTTGAAGTTTATTCAAGGCCAGGTTGTTCTCTGTATAGTGATTTACGTAGTGGCGATAGGCTTTGTCCTCCCCGAGTCTGAAAAAAAAGGAAATTGAATCAGGGTTTCAGAATTTGAGAAATTTTAATTTTGAATTATAATATTGATTCAGCATCGTAGCTTTTTGACATCAGGCTGGCATAATCTTGTTTTTCTTAATGTTTAAGTTGTTGTCTTTGGGTTGGCGAAAAAGCTTTTTACAAAATTTTGTTGCTACCAGACACTCAAAAAAAAACATTCAAATCTTTCAGTCATATATATATATATCATTACATAGTGTCCATTTTCTAAATTTTCTTCCGATGGAACACATTTTCTTTGGGTCTGAGTAGCAGAGTGGCTGGCATTATACCAGTCTGCTGAACACCTCAATGTGCAGTGGTTAACATATTGACGATACCCTTTTCCTCCGCAAGTTAGAAAAAATGGGAAAGGACATTGGGGTTGCAAAATTTCAGACACAATTATTTCTTCGGGTGCCAAAATTTGCATGAGATTTTCTTCGGGTGACCAAAAAGCTCCAAAACCATCAACACTGCTATTTCATATCAGTATCGATGATTTTGTACCTTTTTATACAGTTTAGTTGCTACTAGACACAAAAAAAGAGACTTAAATCTTAAAGCCACATTGTCCATTTTTTTCTAAATTTTCTTCGGATGGAGCACATTTTCTTGGAGTGTCTGAGTAGCTGGCATTATGCCAATTTGTTTGACACCATTTAAAAAAAATGGGAAAATTTTGATAAAAAGACAATTTTTTTGACTTAAAATAGTAAAATATTGAATGAAATTATTGTTCAAATGAGTCGAATGTGATCGTACGTTGGATCGATGAAGTGGAGCTATAAGTAAAAAGTGGAATATTTCATTTTCTATCGAAATTCACTCAGAGCAAGGCAGAAAGCAGTGCCTTGAAGGAAGCAACCAACGGCCACTTAATAGCAAAGAGCGACTAAAAGATGTAGTGCCAGCAAATGCACTCTGAACGGAAAACATCCCAAACATAACTGAACCACCATGCACATTGAATCTATTTAGTGGATTAAGTACAAAAAATGTATGACTCCATGATTTTGGTACTATTCAAAATCTATTTAAGAGATTTTTGCGCAAAAATGGAATATATTATGATTTTGCTACACAGAAAACAGATTCTCGTTTTCACTCCTAAAATCACCTGAAATACAGCTCAGCTTCTTCTTCGTGGGTCAATTTTTTCGGAGGCACAGGTACGGGTTTCGGCAATTCTTGTTTAGGAATGGATGATTGAGATGTGACTGGAGCCTGAAAAAATAAAAAATATCCAGCATTTGATTGCTAATTATCCACTTATTTGAAACATTGGGCTGTCAAAATGTTACTATTATTAATAATGCGAAGCATAAATTATTGTAATTGGTCAGGAATCGGGTAAAACAGGAGAAAACTGATGGTTTTCATATTTTAACAACAAAGTACAATCGAAAGTACGAATTCGATCGAATGGAGTGGAGTGTGAATTCAAAGTACATCACCTCTGAAAGTTCGTTAATATCATAATAGGATAGATTCTTTGCTCATTAAAATGGGGGAATATTTTAATTTGGTATTCATATGAAATTCACTTCAACGCAGGAAGCAGTGCCTAAAAGGAACACTCGCTTAATCGCAAAGAGCTTCTACAGATGCAAAAATATTACTCGAACAGGGTCAGAATTTTAAATGTCTCTGGTTTGCCAAACTCTATTCATATCAAATTTGAGCTGAAAAGTAAAGAGAGTAGACTGACTTACCATGGTAGGTTTCTGTTGCCTCAGCTGCTGTGTTGTGTTGTTTAACTGTGATGCAGTAGAAGTCTAAAAATACAGGAAAAGAACATTAAATTCAAACAAAGATTGATATAGCAGACAGACAATAAATTGTAATACGACAGATTTGGATGCTTGTGAAATTCGAAGAGCTGATCCGACTCCTAACCACCAGACGCCATCTTTTTCATATATAATAAAGTGCAGAGAGCGGTATCTATCCTGGGTAATGATAATGTTGAGTTAAGTATCGGCCATCGAAGGATCGAGCTGCTGAAGCATCGCTTTTGGTCAACACATTTAAAAAGATCCGATTTGAAATTATATATTCCGAATTCTGATCCGAAAATGCATGTATCTGTTTATCAGAGCTCAAATTCAGGGGGTTCAATTCATCAACAACATTGATTGAGGGGGTTGAAAATTTTGGCAAAAATTTTAATCGTGCATGTATTATACTTGCTTTGAATCAGTTTTTAAGCAACAAGTTCGTGGAGTTAACTCATATAATGATTTGTTGAAAACATTGACTCGATCGAAAATCTTTGCCAAAGCATCTTCAGTTAAGGAAGTGTCACTGATGGATCGCGTTGATGAGACACGGTCCATCCGTGGCTCGTGCTCCGCAAAAAAAAATTCCTGATCAGGACGTACGTGCGTTTCATTTACTATATTTATCAACATTAGACATTCAAACCCTTGCAGGGTCAATGAGACGCGGTCCATCTGTGGCTCATGCTTTACAAAATAAAATTCCAGAACGGGACGTAGGTGCGTCTCATTTACAATATTTATCAACATTAGACATTCAAACCCTTGCAGCGTCAATGAGACGCGGTCCATATGGGGCTCATGCTTGACAAAATAAAATTCCAGATCGGGACATACGTGCGTTTCATTTACTATATTTATCAACATTAGACATTCAAATCTTCCAGCGTGAATGAGATGCTGTCCATCTGTGGCTCATGCTTGACAAAATAAAATTCCTGACTGGAACGTACGAGCGTTTCATTTACTATATTCATCAACATTAGACATTCAAACTCTTGCCAGCGGTAATTTCAATCGCTCATTACATATTATGCAAATATAGCAAAATCTAACCCATGATACTCCAAATATTTAATTCAGACCAGGTTTATGGATACTTACTGTGATAATTGTCCTCGGGACAGCTCCAGGCAAATCCTTTGTAACTTTTGGGAGAGCAACTTTAGCGGAATTGAGAACTAGGATCTGTCGATTCACTGATGACTGATTGTTGCCTGGAATAAGAGTTTTTTATTATTAAATCACAAATGTAAGTAAAAACAACCCAAAATAGACCCCCCGTGTGTTTTTTTTTATCATTAAATCATGTATTTGAGTGAAAACAACCCGAAATAGAGACCCTGTGTTTTTATTTATTATTGAATCACATATTTACGTGAAAACAACCCAAAATAGAGACCCTGTGGTTTTTTATCATTAAATCGCATATTTAAGTGAAAACAACCCGAAATCGAGACCCTGACTTCACTAGCAATCATATAGTGGGCTGCGATGGTGTGGAGAAACCGACAATAGAATAATAGGCGTCCAAAATTTTCGTGCCATTTTCTTCGGATGAACTAAAAAAGCTTCAAAACTATCAACACTGCTATTCCATAGCAGTATTGATTAGAGCTGGGCGGCATCAGGTATATTTTGTACCGACATACCGCTGCCAAAATGCCGATATTACCGGTATGCCGCGTTATTTTCCTCTATCAAAAATATGCTATTGTGTCATTTCAAAGAGCCACGCGATGTGCGACCTAGATAAAATAAAGCAGGTGCATACCTATAAATGCGGGCGAGTTTTTGTTTCATGACATTGCAAAAGTTAAATCGAGCCATTTCAGCAGGTGTAAGTGGTCAGTTTTTTGTCATTACTTGACGTGATAATGCATCAACTTGCAACCATTTTAGGCGGTATGTCACAAAATACCGGTATCAAGGCAAACCGACATAGCAAAAATTAACGCGATACGATATTTTAGAAAACTCAATACCGGTATTTACCGTTTTACGGTAATGCCGCCCAGCTCTAGTATTGATGGTTTTGAACCTTTTTAGACAGTTTGGCTACACACCTCAATAGAAAGAATCAAATATTCTAGCCGTATGGAATATTTCGAAGAATCGGATACACAAAATCAAAGATTACCTGTTGTACTAGCAGGCATAAGCTTTCCTGCAGGTCCCAAAGTAATTTGCGTTTTCGTTCCATCTTTATTCAACACGAATAAAGTCTTTAATTGCGGTAGTGCGCCACCCGCTGGTTGAATTGGTGTTTGTGGTGGCTTCATTTGCAACTTTTGATTAAGCTTGATCACCTGTCATATCAGAAAGATATAAAGCAGGTTTCAAAACAGTATGACAGATGGCCTGGGAATGAAGGTTCTTCAGCCTTCGTTTCTGCCCTCATTTAGCTCTTTACACAACAGTGGTTTTGGATGACTCATATTATTAAAAGCCTCTTAAAACCTTGCTCTAAGCGAATTCAGATAAAAAAGTATTGTGATAAACAAACAAAAAAGTTTTTTCATAATATGCTAATGACAATAAATCCACATCTATTTTCTGAAAATTTATACGTTTGTTATATCTGTTGATATCGAATCCCAGGGCGAAGCAAACAGGAGAATTTGATTCACGAATTATGAATGGAATTAAATATTCTGAACAGCCCAGTACTATGCTCGAAGCCAAAAACTAGGAGCTCTCACCTGAATATTTTTTCCTTGTCCTTGTAATAATCTTGGAGTCACATTAGTACTAGAGACAACTGGAGATATAGTGCTCCGAGGTGCCAGAGTGATGCCCGGTCGTGTTGGGGTCCCACCGATAATTACAGGCTTCAAAGGTTGAGTCGTAGGGTTCAAAGGTGAAGTCGTAGGGTTCAAAGGTGAAGTTTTGGAGGTCAAAGGTTGTGATAATGATTGGGTTAATGATTTCAAGGCAGATATAGTTGAGGCTACTGGTTGAGAGGGCATGACCTTTGGGGTCAAAGGTTGTGACCCAGGAACATGTGGGGTTGAAGGTTGCAATTCAGGAGTCGAAGGTTGTGACACGGGTGTGATGGGAGTCACAGTCTGCGAAACCACAGGAGTTTTGACCACCGGCTGCGACAATGTAACGGCTTGGGTCAAAGGTTGTGACCCTATTGCATTTGGGGTCAAAGGTTGTGACTCTATTGTATTTGGGGTCAAAGGTTTTGAATCTGTAACCACTGAAGCAGAACTCGTTGATTGATCAGTATCTTTTGTATCTGGAGTCAAGGGATCACCAACACCATCTTCAATGTCTGGAATGGTTTGATTGGTCTCGACTGGTACATTAGTTTGGTCTGTGCAGGTTTTTGTACAGGTGGAGTCTGGTTGCTTGGTCTCTGTATTTGCTGCAGTAGAAGCTGAAAACCAGGAAAAATATTTTAAGACAGGCAGAAAATATATGCTAGGACTGGGGACGTAAGTTTTAGAATTTTGATTTGAATCGATTCAAATCTCTGCTAATTCGAATCCATTCTAGGCATCTCAAGGACAGGGGCTGTGATTCTAATAGATTTGTCACATTGCATACTGCATATGTGAGGTTTGGTTGTTTCCAACCCTCGAAAGCACACATTTTTAAATTTATTTTGCTATTTGGTGATTTTTTGCTAATTTTATTGCGTCCAGTCGTTTCGTTCTTGTTCATATTGCTTGAATTTGAACAACGAATGTGGCAAATGTTGGCAATTTTTTTAGTTTGTATTTTCGAAATTATTTTTTTAGAAATTAGAATAGAAAAATGAATATTTGTTGCTTGCATCCCAAGTAAGGACTTTATAGGTGCAGTAAATGGTATCTGCCCGGTGCGGTGTAAAAGTTTCTACCACCTTTTTAATCGCATCCTATGGCAGGCAGAAAATATAGTAGGTCATAATAAAGTGCAGTGAATGGTATCTGCCCTGTGCAGTGTAAAAGTTTCTACCATCTTTTTAGTCGCATCCTATGGCAGGCAGGAAATATATTAGGTCATAATAAAGTGCAGTGAATGGTATCTGCCCTGTGCGGTGTAAAAGCATTTACCATTTCTTTTAATCGTATCCTATGGCAGGCAGAAAATATATCAGGGCTGTAATAAAGTGCAGTAAATGATATTTGCCTTTTGTGGTGTAAATGCATCTACCACTCCTTTTAGCCACATCATATGGTGGGCAGGAAATAAATTAGGTTATAATAAAGGGCAATAAAAGATATCTGCCCTGTCGAACGAACAAAAACCTAAGAAAACAATTTCCATCAAAAGAAAATGAACAATATTTCTTTATATATCTATTTCTTAAAAAGGTCTTTTGCTGAGTGTCTGGTACCGACTAAACTTTATAAAAAGGTTCAAAATCATCAATACTGCTATGAAATAGCAGTGTTGATGGTTTTGAAGCTTTTTGTCTATATGAAGAAAAAGACACGAGCCTTATAGACACCTGAAGAAAAATATTTTTCATCCTGTCATACCTTTTTGCTCATCTGTGTCCATTTTCTCATCTTTCAGTTTTTCATCCTTCTCTTTCTTCAATTCATCTTTTTCCTTTTGTTTCCTTTTCTCTTCTTCCATTATTTTCAATCTTTCCTTTTCAATTTTCTCTTCTTTTTCACGCTTGACTCGAGCTGGCATAGAAAAAATAATTCAAATATCAATAATAATTGAACCAAATTTTTTCCAGTTTTGTTTTACCCGAATTCTCCCAAAGCAGTGTTTTTAGCCACTTCTTGGGGTGGATCACCCTGACCAAGGCCCTGTACTAGCGGCCACTTATAGACGGGTAGGGTTAGATTTGCTGGAATGATATGATCTTCCCTGTTCGGCTTAGGTTACCGAAGCTATTACCAAGCTAACCTTCGCAAGGCATTACACCCTGGGTTGAGTGGTGATCATGGATTAACGAGCCAGACGACGCTGGTGCTCAAACCCGAGATTACGCTCTGTAGCAGTGTTGCTGATTTTGAACATTTTTGTCTGCCCGAAGAAAACGACATGGAAGAATTGGACACCTGAAGAACTACAAGATTCTGACACTCTGGCATAATTTAAGAATCTTACTAGGCCTGATAGCCCTGCGGTTAACATGTTGGCATCGCAGGTTGAGGCTACAGGGTTCGGCAAGTTGGAATTGTTAATCTATTCACACCACTCACACCAGGGGGTAATCCTTGGGTAGGCTTGGTAGAACCGGAAAGATCATATCTTTCCAAAAGGGCTGGGCAATTCAATTCGGCAATTCTTGAATCACTTCGAAGCACATTTTATTCGAATCAGTTGTGCGTTTGCCATACGAACTAACATTTGCAAAATGGGGGAGGGAGATTTTTATATACTGACGGCAAAAAACAACGAAAATATTCGCGAATCTGGTAGAAGTTATATATAAGTTCCCAGTAAATATGAGGTGTGAAACCAAAGAAGCACATTGCCTCTTTCTGTATGTTTATATAATTAATAATCCATTCTCGGGTACAGATTTCTTATCGAGGCAATTTTAATATTAACACGCAACAATTGCTGCTTACATGATTTAAGCAATTAGATTCGAAAAAATTAATCAAATCAGATTTGAGTTCCAAATGATTCGCTTTTCCCACCCCTACTTTCCGAAAACACTAACCCTGTAAGCCTGCACATGGTCGCAAAAGAATATCTAACCTTTCAACGCGTCCAGATACATGGTTGTTTTCTCATCAGGCAGGGCTTCTTTGGTCAGCTCTTCTGTAATTTTCGATTGCTTTGGAAAATCCTCAGTGACATCCTTGAGGGCCTGAAAAATGCAATTTCCAGTTGTGAGGTTTGTGCATTTACATTTTCATATTTGATCAGAATGTTCCCTGGAGGGGAAATGGAGAGTATCACTCTGGTAGATTGTTACCAAACTGGCAAAAAGTGATCCACTCAAACACAAAATGAGTTCGTCGCAAGATATTCGAAAGAAATCCACGTGCAGAAGATCGTCCCCATTAGAATTGTACGGGGTGGGTGCACTTCTAAGGGTTCCAATTTGATTATCATTGATTATACACACAAAGAAGAGCATACCTCACACAATATCATTTCATATCTATCAGGGTCCAACCTTGATAGTAATTCTTCGTATTGTTCAAGTGTCGAATAGTACCAGACATTGTCTGTGCCTTCCCTGTGATGAAAAGGTAAGAATTTCAAGAATAATACAATCAGAATAAAAATGCCAGCCAAATGCCGTTGAGTATAACCATCTCCGTGACGCAATCCAGAGATATACGTGTAAACATACCAGATGTACGTGTTATACAGAAGTCCCAGACAAAATTTTAAAATTTTCTTGAATATTTGTTAATAGTTCGTGATACAGAGAGATGAATAAGTTCTCACATATTTCCTGCGTGTCATAGAAATGACTAAAAGGAAGCAAAGAAGTGGTAGATGGCTTTACAATCTCCCAGGGCGGATACTGCTCATTGCACTATACCATGACGGCTCAGTTCCGTTTGGAATGTTTTCTGCTTAGAGTGCAGTTGCTGGTACTACATCTTTCAGTAGCTCTTTGCTATTGAGTGGCCGTTGGTTAGTTCCCTTTGGGAGCTGCTTCCGGCCTTGATTAAAGTGGATTTCAACATAAAAAAAAAAGAAAATAAAAAAAATTTCATGTGCTTATATAATAGTTGTATATTTTATTGAATAAAGTGTTATTTTATACTTCAAAAATAATAAAAAAAATTTATCACTCTCATTCCTTTCTTCATAGATAATATACCATGCATTTTATACAACTCTGAGAAGAACTCCTACACCTCTGCACAAATGGGGAGTTCAGTCTATTTGACTCAAACTCCTAACTTCAATATCAAAGGGACATCCTGGTATCACAATCATCATCAGAATCATCATATTCTATTTCAATGACAAATTATATTCCATGAACGAAGTCAACTGAAGTGAATTTGAAATCTGACATTTACATTAACGTTAGGCAAGTACACAGAGGACGCAAAGTTCTTCATCCCACAGGGAAAATATAGAAGCGTGCGAGAAGTCTAAATTAGAACCATTTCACAATCTCCCCGGCTTCGGGACCGCGGGAAAATAATATGGATTGAACTATTGTAGAAAATGGTGGCCTAGTGAAGATCTTGGGTTTGAGCCCCGGCGAGTCCGGCTCGCTTATCCATGCCCACCCCTCAACCTAGGGTGTAATAACTTGGGTAGGCTAAGTCGAACAGGAAAAGATCCTATCTTTTCAGCGATTGTAACCCTGTATGGCTATAAGCGGCCGCTGTTGCAGGACCTTGGACAGGGTGATCCACTCTAAGAATTGGCTATAAAAAAATAGCTAACACAACACTTACACGATCAATCTTCTAGCTAAAAACCAATATTTATTCCCGTGTCTATCTACTCCGATAGGTTCATGTCGGACGTACTGGCTCTTGAACTCCTGCTGTGACTCGCAGTTGTAGACGCCGTTTAGTTTGTGAGCGACACAGATTTCACACTGCCATTCGTCATCTGGTACCTAAAGTAAAATAGGATAGGATATTAGTTTTTATCCTGCAGGAGAGGAAAGCTGAGAATACAGCTTAATGCTTGATTATCCTATTTCTCATTTTTCCTGTGCATGAACCTGGTTGGTGGAGGAAGTCGTAAGCTGCGCATACGTGAACCACCGTGCACCCGCAAGGCATCCAGTAGACCTCTCGCATATAATCATGATCCCTCACGGGATTCGGACCTGCGTCATGACGATCAGAGATGCATAGCTCGAAGCGCATTTCCAACACTTGACCGATTGAGCTAACCCTAAAAAATAAAAGACTATAAACTACAGTCTACTCTATTCTGTCTACGAGAGGGAAATAACAGAGGTGAATATTCCTCATTGTCTGACACAGACAGGCAGAATGCCAGCTACTCTGCCGCTCAGACACCTGAAGAGAATGGATGTCATCAAAAGAAAATTTAGCAAAGGGACAATATTTTATGATATATATGTGGCTAAAAGGTTCAAATGTTAGTTTTGATGAATTGGTTTCAAATAAACCGAAAAAAAAAGTTTCAAAATCATCAATACTGCTATGAAATAGCAGTGTTGATGGTTTTAAAGCTTTTTGGTCACCCGAAGAAAATGACATGAACATTTTAGACACCGAAGAAAATCAAGATTATGCCACCCTGGTCTTGCATTCCCCTAAAGGATAAGTATCTAAATTCACTCGAAGCAAATATGGAAGAGGAACTCACGAGGAATCATTGGCGACCTATAGGCACAAGCTTTGAAATAGTCCTAATGTATTCCCTGCGTGTCTTAAGAGGCGACTAAACGGAAACAAGGAAGTGGTAGATGGTTTCATCATCGCACCATCGCCCACCACACTTTACCATGGCAGTTCAGTCCCATTGGGAATGTTTTCTGCTTAGAATGCAGTTGCTGGTACTCTCTTCTAGGAGCTCTTTGCAATTACGGTAAGTGGCCTTGTTTGAGCGAAAATGAAAAAAAACCTATGACGACCAACGACCACAACTACTAGAAAGTGAAACATCCAAAATAAAATTGAAAGACAAAAATTGTTCATTGAGTGATATCTGCACTGGGCGATGGTTAAGCCTGTCCAAAATATTCGATTCGGAATATTCTAATCCTAAATTATTCGATTCGATTTCTGCATCAATCCGAAATCAATAAAATAATAAATTCAAATTTTTTTCAAAAAATAAGTGGGAATTTTCTCGTAAGGTATAAGCTGATAAAAAGATGCCTTTGTTTGTTTATTAATATGACTTTGATTCAAATATTCGATTCTGGGAAATTATTCGATCAGATTCTGAAACCGTAAGATATTCAATTTTGGCCAGCACTAGCGATGGTTGAAAGAACATCTGCAACTTAAAATATAAAACAAACACCTCCACCTTAATCAGGAAATATCTTACGAAGGTCTGAGGCAATTTTGTATGCATTGAATAAATTGAAAAGTTTGAGAGTCGTTGATAGATCATACGGTCAAAGCTTGACAAGACAGTGTGGATCGGAAGTAGGGGTGGCCAAAATCCAAAATCTTTTAGTTTCAGAATCGAATCGATACTCGAATCAGAAGTCATATATTAAACAAACAAAAACATCGTTTCATCAGCTTATAGGTCAAGTAAAACTTCAAACTTACGTTTAAAAATATTTAAAATCAATATCTTGTTGATTTCAAATTGTTGCAGAAATCGAATCGAATAATTTATTCGAATATATTATATATATTCGAATATATATATTATTATATATATTATATATTCGAATATATTCCGAATAAAATATTTTGGACAGGCCTAATCGGGAGATGCCATAAGTTGCTGAAAACCTTGAAAACTAACTTCCAGCAAAATTATTAAAAAGAACACATACCTCTACCAAGGGAGGATCACAGCATGCCAAATGGTACACAGCGGGACATGTCTCACAGCACAACAAATCTCCGAGTTTATGGCAGACTCGGCAGTTGTCGTCATAATGTATAACTCCATCGGTCATCAACTGATCTCGGATCTTGTTCGATGTTAGGTAGATGTCAGTGAGAGTCTTCAGGACCTGTGAATAGATGTATGTATATGTATGTATTTTATTTTAAGTTCAGTATTTCTCAACAGATATAGGAAACACATTTGAAAACAACCAGTAATCACAATGAGAAACCTCATGCACAATTAAATTAAATAAATATAGATAATGGAGCAATATTACAAAACACTTCTTATATCACTTTACATATATAGCGCCTACTTACAGTGTTTTTAAACGATATATGCAAATGCCATACATGGAAATAACATAGGGTTCGATGATTCAATAATATTTTTCTAACTAAGGTGCACTGAATATCATTACCGGAGTATTTGAGTAATGGTGATTAGATATTTTATTTTTTATATTATATTTGTCTCAAGCGATGAAGATAGGCAGGAAAAACATGATCAAAAAGGTGTATAGCCATAACTTCTGTTTTATTTTTTTAGTGTGATTAAAAAGCTTCAATGAAAGCCACCAATCTACCCAGTTAGCCCAATCATTAAACCTGGGATTATGCCTCATGCTAAACATCTCTGATCGTCCTGACGTAGGTTCGAATCCGGTTGGGGAAGATAATATGCAAGAGGTCTGTTGGAGGGCTGTGGTTCACATAACTACTGCTTACAGCTTCCTTCAATGACCAGGTCCATGCACAGGAGAAATAGGAAATATGATGAGCCAAAACAAAAACCTTCACTCCTATTAGGAGAGGTCATGGTTCGCCATATGGTTACACCATATTCTCGGCTTCCCTCTCAAAGAGGAAAAAAATAAAATCCTATCCTATCCCAATTGCAATGAGATGAGATAACTTTTAGATCGTCGGTGACCAATGTATTTCCTTCTTGACGACGTTTTCTTTGCAAGCCCGAAGGTAAGGAAGTAGACAGTTTGGCTTTTGGTCAAACTAGTTATTTGGCGTCAGTGACGATGAGTTGGCTCTTTTTGGTGCTGCTGGAGGCTGGTTCTACAAGGAACAGACTGGCAGACGCTTAATCGGCAAAAATCTTCTGCAAAATGTAGCATGCAAAACTGAACATCCATAGTAGAGTTCAAAAAGAGATCTGCCCTGGGCGATCGTTAAATCTTTTTGCCGATAGAAAACTCACCAAAATCTTATCTTCCACTTTGACTCTCGGAAACTTCGGATCTGTAACAACTTTCAATGCTTCAGGATGCTCCCCGATGCTTTCGAAGAATCCTCTGACAATCTCAGTCCATGTTAGATGATCTATAAATCCAACTGCTGCCCAGATCGAGTCTTTTTGATCCTAGAGATTTAAAAATATATATAAGGCTTATTTCGACATAAATGCATCTTGCTCAAATGAACATATTTCATAGATTGCACTTTCTCAATCGCATGATAAAAGAAGGTGTTAGGACTGTCCAAATTATTTGATCCGATTTGTATAAGTCTAAATCAAAAAAATGATAATTTTGAATTTTTTTTAAATTAAGTGAATTTTTACATAAATTCTAAACTGATTAAAGAATGTCTTTGTTTCTTTATTATACTGATAAAAATGTAGGAATTTTTCTTCTCAACCACTTGGAGTAGATTGTCTGCTCAACGCCACTTACAGATGGACATGGTTAGAATTGCTGGAAAGATATGATCTTTTCTTATTCAGCTTAGCCTATCCAAGTTATTACACCCTGGGTTGAGTGACAGGCATGGATTAACGAGCCGGATACACCGGGACTTGAACCGGAGATCTTCAACCTGCGATTGCCAACATGTTTAACCGCTAGGTCATCGCGCCCGACAAAAATAGGAATACGCTACAAGCCACATAGTTTCGTGCGGGGTTATCACACCCTGGGTTGAGTGGCAAGCAATGGATTAACCATAGATAATAATTTCAGCATAAGAGCTGCTATGCCAATGTCTCAACCGCCAGACTATTGTGCTCGATGTGAGGTTGGAGCTCCCTGCTCAATTTATATTTAATTATTTAAAGACTCATACTCACATGAGGGCCAAACAACACTCCAGCTGCATCTTCTTCTCTCAGGATGGATTTTAGCACAGAAATATAACACTGGAAAAGGAAAGATAAATTCAGTGGGGAAATGGATGCAGCAAGAAGCATCAATAATCTATTTTTCATGCTCTTCGAAACAACAGAAAATGGTAAATGACTTTTTGAATATTAAAATTTCAAAATTTAGACAAGTCTGCAGCTCATATGTATTTTTTAGCTACGTGGGAATAGAAAATTATCCTTGAAATAAGTGAAATATAATATTACATAGTATGTATTTTTATGGTCCTGGTGAATTTTGCCCAAAAAAAGATAAAAAAAAAAAATCTCAGGCTTCTGGCATGTGAATTTCCGCTGACAAATATTTCATATTTTCCACTGCCAAATCTTGTTAAATGTGTCATTTAGCATTATTCTACGAAAGATTTAAGTAAAAATTTCAACACAAAATTTACAGTTTTATAAGCTTTTAAAGCTTTTCATCACAATTAGTCACTCAACAGATTCAAGGCTGGCGCTTAAATCTTCGATTTGAGAACCGCATGGATGTATCTGGAAATGTCAATATGAGAAGCCAGTAACACGTAGCTACTTCGGCAGCTGAAATGGCATGAAGCAAACATTTTACCTCGGTTAATAATATGTTGGTCTCTTCATCCATCAAAGCAGCACAAAAATCTTCAAATAACATCGGAGATAAACGAAGGCAGGAACGAAAATGACGAAGAGTCTGAAAAGAGTACAAGAGGACTGTGAAATTGGAATATTTCTATTTTTCCTTTTAATGAATTTAACTCTAAGTAAATACCAAAGAGTAACCACGCAGTATAACAGTAAATACTGGTTTCGAGTGTTCCAAACTACTATATCGTCTTAATCTTTGCAATAAAAGTTTGCAATGACAACGGGATTTCGTGTGAATATAGCATAGAACGTTGTGCAATATCTCACTAAATACGACAAAAAACTGGTTTCAGGACAACTTACATAGGCTGATATCCCTCAATTCAACATTTTCAATGCAACAACGGATCGCCCACACACATATATATATATATATGTTTTTTACAGCACAATATCATGCTTATAGCAGCAAATACCGTGACATACCGTTAATACTGACATTTTGGCTGCTATAGTGTTATAAGTGAAAATAATAATAGAGAGTACTGAACCACTTTAATAAAGTGCAGTGAGTGGTATATATCACTTCAAGACACTTATATTCACTCATGGGTGGATTGCCATACGTTAGTTAGCTGCTTTTGGGCATTGATTTGGGCCTTGGTCAAAGCAAACTTCTAAAAAAAAAAATGAAAATGCCTGTACCACCATACTACACGACAAAAAACTTGAAAATAAAAAAAATATTCTGTTCTGCAAGCTGGGATATTTATCTTCGTGTGTATAAAATATGCCATTTTTTCATATGAACGGTAAAGCTTGAAAACCATCAATGCTGCATTTTCATAGCAGTATTGGTGATTTTGAAACTATATTTACAGTTTGCTGCCAGACATTCAATAAGCAGACAGCAATAGTCATTTTCATGTTCTAAAAGATATATCGTGAATTATCGTCGATTTGCTGAATTTTCTTCTGATAAACCCATTTTCTTTGAATGTCTGAGTAGCAGAGCCATTCTGCTAGTCTGTACCATAATAATTCCCTCAGGTGAGTTTTTAAACAAGTTTTTCAAGTCCACATACCTCATAGACTCCCAACACAGGCAGCACCAATTTATTCGGAACCAATAAATCCTTACTGGACTCCGGTAATTGTAATGAGGGGAAATCTTCTTCCATCTCAACATCTGAATAATCATCCGTCATCTGGATGGATCCATTTCCTGAAAAAGTGAATAGGTCGACAAGGTCGAAAGAGTTTCCATGCTTTCAGATACATTCAGACTCGTGGAATGTCGACTAAAATTTGGCAAACTGATAATATTTTACGATATATCTCTTTCTAGAAGATTCAAATCCTTTTTGCAAGTCTCTGGTAGCAACCGTCGCATGACAAACAGTCTATCGCTACCTCATTTTTTTTAGTCTTATTGATCATCAGAAAAAAAATAGGCGGAAAGTTTCAAGTCCTCGAAGGAAAAGATAAATTTTACCAACCTAGACACATCCCTTTTTCGTTTTTACAATTTTTGTCTCCCTTTTTTATTCTTTTACGGCCACTTATAGATGGACAGAGTTAGAGCTGTTGGAAAGATATGATCTTTCCGGTTTGACTTAGCCTACCCAAGTTATTACATCCCGGGTTGAGTGGTGGGCTTGGATTAACAAGCAAGACACGCCGTGACTTAAACCTGAGATCTTCAACCTGCGATGCCAACATGTTATCCACGAGGCCATCGCACCCACTGAAATTTCTTCTTCATAAGAGACATTTCAACATGTCTCACACACCCCTGACACACCCTATTATCTTATTCAATAAGTACACGTCATTCACCCATACATACATGCCTCTGACACACCCTATTTTCTTACCCAATGAGGATACATCATCCTCTTCCTCATCAAAACTAAACTCATGATCCGAATCCTCTGAATTCAATCCCTTGCTGCCAAAATCAGAATCTTCTGTTGTGGCCTGGAATGAAGATTATCATTATTTTATATTCTCAAATTTATTGAGAGAATACTGCTAAGTCGGGAGCCGAGAATATCCAAGTTCTTACACAATGGATTAACAATAGGGCTGGGCAATACCGCATCATTTGGAATTAGATTCATTTTTTTTAATTGTTTTGAGTCACTAATTCTTTGTAAATAACAAATATCCCATTTTCACTACTATAACTTGCCCATTCTGAAAATAAAGAAATTTATAGTTTGTAGTGTATTTTCAATTCACACTAAGAGCAACAATTTTCATATTTTAACGACAAAACCGAGTTCAATTAACAAATTTTTGTTCCTATGAACTCACGATTGATTCGAATTAATGCACGAACTTCGAATTATCGAAACGAATCGCCCAGACCTAATTAACAAGTTGGGCATTTATTAAAGAGCAGAAAATCGTCCATACTCAAACCAAAGATTTTGAACCTGCTATTCCCCACCCCACAATTATTACACCCTGGGTTGAATAGTTTGTAACTCAGACATGCCCCAAAATGGAAATATTACCACACCCACTTATTTTTTCGGTAATGGCACACCCCCATCATAGCCACCTTCCTTATCTCCGGTGATGACACACCTTACGACACCCATCTCTTCTTCTGGTGATGACACACCCCTATCACGCCCATCTCGCCTGGTTATAACATGCCTCTAACCACACCTACCTCTTCTTCCTCTGGCGATACATAATCAATTTCAAAATCTTCATCTTTTTCCAAGACCATTCGAAATTTCTTTTTTTCATTTCTTGATTCTTTTGATCCATTTTTCGATTCTTTTGTCTTGTCTTTCCCTTTTCTCTTCTTTTTTTTCAATTTTTTAGATTTACTGAAAATGAGAAAACAAGAGATATAAGCATATTCTAAAATTCAACACTTTGCCATGAAATAATGTTGGTCTCCAAACAATTGGTGACAGAATCTTTTTTTTCGAGTTGACATTTCGAGTTGTTATTTTCTTCGAATAGACCAAAAAGCTTCAAAACCACCAACACTGCTATTTCATAGCAGTATCGATGATTCTGAAACTTTTTCAGCGATTTGATTACTACCAGACACTCAGAAAAAGACATTTGACAAAAAATATATCGGCAGATGGCATTTTGTAAGTCTGTAGAACAGTATTACATTCTGTAGCCCACATATGCAGTTCTAAAATACAGCAGGATAGGATTTGATTTTTATCTTGTTGGAGAGGAAAGATGAGAGTACGGCGACCCACAGCATCTCTTGCAGGTACCAAATTGGGGCGGGGGCGTTTTTTTCGAACCTATGTCAGGATATTCAGAGCATATTTCCAATTCCTTATCAATTCGAATCGAATTATATATTTCTGGTATAGGTTCGAATTTCATCGTATTTGCAAATTTGCTTGAAAATTGGTATCCAGGGTTGCAAATAACACTTGCAATAACAAGAGCATAGGAGTCTTCACACTTGTAAATCGTAAATTTCCCATAAATGTGAGTATCTGCATGTTCATAAAATTATGTCATAATCACAAGATTATGGCATACTTACGACTGTATTCTAAACATAAAACATCCCAAACAGAAGTAAGTAAACCGCCATGGTAAAGTGCAATGTTTTATGTCTGCTCTGGGCGATAGTAAAACCATCGACCACTTCTTTGCTACCTTTTAATCGCATCTCACGACACGAAGAAAATGCGCTGGGACATTTTTAAAGCCGGTACCTACAGGAAAGATAAACTATATGCTAGTAATAAAAACTACCAGTGGCAAAAGGTCAAATTCCTGCCAGAGGTCAAATTCCCAATGTTGAGACTTACTTCGTACATTTCAACCCCGGAATTTGAGCCCTGCCATTAGCATAATTTTAAATGTCATACTTTCTCTGCGAAACCACAATAAAATGAAGCCACTGTTCAAAACCATGACGTGAGAATCATAAAAGCATATTTATCTGACCCAACAAAAAGATTATCACAAACGCCAAATTTTCAGAAACCAAATCTGGCAAAAATATCATGATTTTTTCCAATGTCTGTTTTGTAAGCGAATTGTTTGGGCTGTCGTACAGCAGAATCATGATATATACCACATTTTGCAATGTTTTTAACTTCGCAATTAAAGAATAAAGAAACAGGGAGGAGGGATAGGTAGTTCATTGCAAGATATCAACGAATCGCGCATATTTCAAGATGAATGTCAAATTTTACATTGTAAAATATATATCATGATTTTCTTACATTATAAAGATAAGCATGACTCAGGAAGCTCCAATAAATGTGCAGTGATGATTAGAAAGACAGATTTTTATGAAATAGGCAGAAATGTAAATCTTGGTAATTTTAAAACAGAGAAATTTACCATCGCCCAGGGCAGATACCTTTCACCGCACTTTACCATAGCGGTTTAGTTCTATTTGGGAATCTTTCTGCTAAAGAGTGCAGTTGCTGGTACTACATTTCTAGCCACAGTAATATTATGGAATGCTGCCCATTTACTAAATTTTCTTCTTATGAAATCCATTCTGATATGGACAGTCACGGGGGGATTAGCAATCGTCCTAAATTTTATGTTTGATACCACTGGTACTACATCCTATAGTGACTCTTTGCTATTAGCTGGCCGTTGGTTGGTTCCTTTTAGTCACTGCTTCCAGCCTTGATCAGAGTGTAATTTCAAGTAAAAAAAAATCTTATCAAGCATTTAAATTTACCTGTTTGTTGATATATTTGATGGTGTTGAAGCTCTGCTGCTACTGGGGCTTTTATTGCTGTAAAATACAGAAAAAGATCATTTGAAAATTTGAATAGAAAACGGGTCTAGTGAAGTTTAGTACCATATTCCCGAATGTCATTATAAAAAAAAACTGGCAGAATATTCTCATCCTAACTAGAGGGAGCCAATGCTGCAAGCATCTGGCATTGTCTTCGGGTTAGGATGAGTCGCTTGCAACATGGGAAATTTTTATGATAATCGGATATATGGTATTAAACTTCACGAGACCCTAAAAAACTACAAAAAAGGAGAAGGAATTGCTACTTGAATAAAATTCAACTTCTTTCGACTTCGCGGTCAAAAATATTGGGTTCGATTTGGATTTACGAATCATAAATTATTAGAATCAATTTTCCATATTTAGAAAGGTATACAGGAAATATGCGTATATATATATTTTTTCCTTTAACAATTTTATGAAAAAAAATCTTCCATTTATTATAATATTGCTGATTGGAAGATTCGATTCATGAAAATTATTCGATTCGATTCCAAAATCAACAGATATTCTACTTTGGCCACCCCTATTCAATAGTATACACATTGTGTAACTTTGCATGTCTGAAGGGTTTTGTGCGAGACAATAATTTGAGAAAATGTTGACAATATTACTTTGTGAGTTGAGATCACGTTTCCGTAACTCAGTCACAAAAAAATTGAAAACACTTTTGAAACTTCGTACAGAATATTTATTAACATACCATCAATAATCAACAGATCAAACAGACAAATGAAATAAAAAACAATATTTGTTAATTCCTTCTTCTAAAACTTTTTACACATCACTGAACATCTTTTCATTATAGATCGAAATTTGCCATGACTTGTAACAATCAGACTATTTCAAAAATTTGTCCTGCTTTGAGCATGTTTTTGGAAAACAAATTGTGGAGCAAATCTGCCAATCCATATATTTTTTCATGTGTTGGCCTCAACAAAATTAGAAAATCACCATGTAAATTGGAGATAAGAAAATGATAAGGACAGAATAAACTCAAATACTAATAGGAAGTTGATTCAAAAACCCACAAACTAAAATATTTTGCTGGAAATTTCAATGCAAAAAAAACAGATTTTTGCAAGCTCAGATTAAAACGATGATATTATCCAGTTCCTCACACATAAGTCCCAAAAAACTCTTTGTTGCACTTTTTAGTTTTTATAAACAAAATACCGAAATTATGGGCAAAAAATTCCAACCAAACAGAACACAATCAAATTCCAAAACCCTAAATACAGATGTATTCCGAAGCAAAAAAATCAGAAAAAGCCCCAAGTTTTCGCCATGCACAAATTTTGCTCAAAATGGCTTCCCACAGAAATGTCGGGGAAAATCACGCCCCACGGAATAATTTTTTCATATTTTCGACAAAAAAACCGACCAAGGTAGATCAAAAACACAAGACACGCATGACCAAGCACACTGACATCACACAAGAACAAATTCCTAATGACCTCATGATGACGTCATCATTTACCTTGGCAACACTTTCCGGGAGGCCGCGAGCCAACCAGCCGAATTCGTCAATTTCTTCAATTCTGCGTTGACTTTGGGGTCGCCAGCAAAACAGCTTGTCCATTCACCGTCTCCATTTCGTTGCTTTTTCTTAAACATTTTCAATTTTTCCATTTTCGCCCAAAATTGGCGAATAAAACACAGTAACTAAGGGCAAAATCACGTACTTTTCACCGTCATTGCGTCACTAGTACGCCGCCATTACAAGAAACGGCAGAGCTCCTCGCCGTTGAAAGTCACGTGACCAATGAGTCGATGAGCTTTTTTGTCGATATTTCAGAATATGGTAGATCGCCCTCTATGAACGAATTCCTTAAATTATGAAACTTTGAAATCTGGCAAAGTTTGTTAAAAAGAGTGATTTTTTGATGAAGAAATGCAGGATTTACTGCATTTTTGTTAGAGCTTTATTTGTAGATTTGAATGATGGTTATTTTCCACTAGAGGCATATTTTTGAACATTGAAAGGTCAAAATCGTCCGCCTTAAGGAAAGACAAAACACGTAGAATGTCAAAGGAGTTTTCGCAACGACATATCTATAAACCAAAAAAAAATTAAGTAGCGGCGGCGGGAGATCTTCAACATAAGCGGAAGGGGAGGGGGTTCCGATTCACCGACGAGAAAAAATACACAAAAATATCATGTTCTCATTTCACAGAAATATAAGTTTATTGTAGGTAGTTCATTGCAAGATATCAACGAATCGAGAAAAAAATAATTGACAAAACGAAAACGCACGCTGAAGGCGCGAGAGAAATTCTAGCGGCATTTGGCATAAAAAGACAAAACTTCAGTCGAAACATTTTCTGATGATATAATTTTGTCGTAAAACGCAGAAAAAAAAGAAATTCGGGACGAAGGCTCTCGAAAATTTATTTTAATTTTTGCTGACTGAAGGGCGTCGGACTCCCCACTATCTAACATTGGGACTTGGGAGTCCGGGGTTCAATGACTGAGAGCCTCTAGGCCAAAAGTCCTGAAAAATAGTACTATGTACTATACTTCCCAATAGAATTTGAACGTGCGCGTTGTACTGTAATTTTTTGAAAAATATACATTTTCTGTGTATGCCTACTTAGGAACTAACCTACTTACTACTCAGAGACAGTCAGCACACAGCCGATTGTTCTCTCAGCCAAGTCACGCCGTGAGAGCAACTTCTACTGTCTGTTTCTATTTCTTCTATTCTACTATGTTTCTCTTTATCCTACATCTTATCTATAACATACTCGATTTTATATAAAGATTGTTTGTGACTCAATGGTTAGGATCCCAATCGTCTCTGCACCTTGAAAAGGTGAAGATCCGGTTTCCCGTGAAGATGAGCTCTGAACACGCACCATGCGTTACGTTGCCCATGGAAGAGTCAATTTCAATTAATCTTCATTGCATCAAGAATCTAGAAACGCCAGAAGAATTCAAAAGGCATCTTAGTATCAAATCAACAAATCGTCACAAAGATAGTCAAGAAAAAGAGCTGAAGACGATTAAAAGATTGGGTGCGAGATCAAGGATAGATAGTAACTTCGCTTGATGAAGGCTGCTGACCAAGCAGTTGAAACTTTGTACTCCTCACCAAAATCAACCAGCATATATTCGGTGAAGATAAAGAAAACTTTAGAAGGGAGTTCAAAAATAAACACTCAACGAAAGATGATGAAGAATATAATATGAGACCAGTTTAAAGTCGCAAGAGTTGAAAGAAGCCGTAATCGCAGGGTTACGTATACCCGGTTCGTGGAATTCCTACCAAAAACGTTGGAGATGCGTATTCCCAACGCTTTACCAATTGAGCTGACCAGGCACTCTCGACGTTGAAGACAGCGGTTATATATATACATATTTATTTCGAATTCAACGCACCAAAAAATGCTAATAAAAATGAAAAAACCGAGAAGGCGATTAAAATTCTTAATTTTGATTCCATTGAAACGTTATTTTAGCTGGATAA
Organism: Styela plicata; assembly: GCA_963675895.2. Classification (NCBI taxonomy): domain Eukaryota; kingdom Metazoa; phylum Chordata; class Ascidiacea; order Stolidobranchia; family Styelidae; genus Styela; species Styela plicata. Next base: position 18,770,540 of record OZ023152.1, read on the forward strand.
AGCACCGCTAATAGTGGACAATATACTGCAAGGGGGGAGGTGATTACAACGACTAAATTTCAAAAAAAAAATGAGTGTGTTTGTAGGCAGGTTTAGGTTTTTGTCGACAGAGTACTTCGTATCAGTGTGTATTTTTTCTCATTTTTGTACATCATATCGAAAGAAATTGAATGAACAATACTGATCAATTATGAAGGCGGCGATTACTTTGTGAGATTGACAACATCAACCTCTTGTTTCTTCTTTAAAAAAAATTTTCAGTCTTGGCCAGAGCTTATTTGATTATAAAAGTTATGATTCCCCATTTTTTGTTGTCTTAAGATGAATTTCTTATGCCGTGGGGAGAAAAACTGAGAATACAGCTTAAACATATGGTGATCCACGACATATCCTGCAGACACCCGTTTTGAGGGGGGATTGAAGGTTTTTTTGCTTAACAATTTTCATGCGGATTTTTACCAAGCATGACAAACAGATGGATCATGCCAACAAGGCATGGTCTATCCGTGGCTCATACTTGGCAAAAGGATAAATCTAAGAGACAGACCCGATCTCCCCAAAATTAGTTAACGGACACAACACTGAGCAGTAAAATTAACAGTAAAACGCAAAATTATGTTTTGGTGTGTCGCCGGCCATCACATATACTCAACCGACTTCCTGAGAGATAAACAACACAGGCAACCACACGAGATTGGACAACCAAGTAATCAAAGGTTAAACAACCAAAGCAATTGGTAAACTATCACATTGGTCGTATTTTTTTTTTAATAAAATTCGGAGCAAGATCACAGGAGACAAATCATACTTGAAAATTCCCCTGAAGCCAACAAAGAGCTACACATAACACAGAAATAGAAACCAAGGAACCCCCATCCCTGATTAACGAGAGTTTTAAAGCCTTGTAGAACAACACGATCAGTAAAGCAGTGAGAATGCAAGGAATTCCAAAGTTTAGAGATTCTTGTAAAAAAAGCTTCAACGCACTGCATTACAGGTCTCCCGATCTTCACAAATCTCACAATCATACAACGCAAAATTTATTACAGGACAAAATACACAAATGGCGTCGAAGCAGGCAGCAATCAAACTTAATACTGTTTCTCGTTAATCTCTATTTTTTCGACCACTGTTGTGAATGCTACGTATAGTACGTAAAAATGAATCCGGAATAACATATTCCCAGCCAAAATCTTCAAAAAGAATAAATCCAAATTTGGGGTTTACAATCAACTAGGGCAATAAAATATTTTGAAGATATTATGGATTGAAATTAAAAAATCTTGGAGACGACAGTCGCCCCTCTGTGCTAGACGAAGGATATTCGAAATTTTGCAGGTTTCACTCACTGTTAATTTTAGATTATTTTAAGTAAGAGAGGATTTCATTTTTATCCCGAGGGGGAAGCTGAAATACAGCTCAAATCGTACGGCGAAAGACGGCCTCTCGTGCAGATACCAGTTCCGAATCGGTGTGCATTATTTTGGCTTATCATATTTCGCATTTTTCATGTGTGCGTACTTGGTTGGGGAGGCAGCTGTGAACAGTGGTTACGTGAACTACTGTAAATCGGCGAGAGCAATCCAGCACACCTCTCGCATATAATCATCATTCTCCACTGGATTTGAACCTACGTAAGGGCAATCAGAGATGCGTAAAGCGTATTTCCAATGCTTTACCAATTGAGCTACCCTGCATCTTTGGAGTGCCCTTTTTTTTGAGGCTGCACCTGCCTCTAGCACTTTTGGGCAAACCAAGTGGCCATATTGAACTTTACATAAGAAACAAAACTGTTCAGCTTCACCTTGATAACAATGAATTAAAAGTAGGGATAGGATAAGGGGAAAGTTTTCTTTCACTTCGGCTTTCCAAAACTGCCGTTTCTTCAATTAGTTAAAGTTTGATATATGAAGAACAAAACTGTTCTGAATTCGAGAATATTAGTGATTTCGAAGTCCCAGGTAGAGTCTTGTTTTTCTTCGGGTGTTCGAAATATTTATGTCAATTTTTTCAGACAGACAAATAAAGATTCAAAACCATAAACATTGGATTCATAGCAGTGTTGATGATTTTAAACCTTTTATACAGTTTGGTTACAACCAGATACTCAATGAGAGTGATTTTAATCCTCCAGTCTTAACAAGAAATATTACTCACCTGCTAAATTTTCTTCATATTGAACCCATTTTTTTGGGTGTCAGGATACCTGGCGTTCTACCAGGCTGTTCCAAACTATAATATTTCATACCCAATGCTATTACAAAATTATAAAAACAATTCAACAAATAATAGGTATTAGAAATGTCTGGGCAAGAACTTTTGAAATTGCAAAATACAATACAATTTAGCTCGAAATTTTCGTCAAATCCCAAAGATCAGTATTTTAATAATATACACGTATCACAATTGGATCTTATATAGGTGCGGATTTTAGAATAGTCCTGACATATTTCTTGCGTTTTGTAAGAAGTAACTAAAAGGAAAACGTACCCATGGTAGATACCAGTCACTGCACTTCACCGCAGCGGTTCAATTCCGTTTGGAATGTCTTCCGCTTAAAATGCAGTTACTGGTACAACATGAACTGTGAATTTTGACAAAAAATCTAAAAGTAACATTTCTATTCTTGACAGCATTCCTATCCAATTCAACAGGATATAAATTATAAATCAAACGCAATGTAATAATCTTATCCCATCCCTAAATTTAAAAACGATGAAAATATTCTAACTCGAATTTATAAATTTTAAATATTAATTTAACGAAGGTATAATTTCATTTTTCCAAGATATTTGTATTCCCGGCCATCGCATTTGCAAACAACTTTCTATAACAGAGTCCGAGGTCCTACCACCGCTCTCCTGCCAATCAACGATAACCGCCGCCCCTTCATGGAATAAAACCTGAAATGATTGGTTAGAATTATTAGAGGAGTGGCTTGGAATAAGAGATTTGATTGGATAAAAATAAGGGTAAGGGGAGTGGCTCGAACTGTCAATCAACGATATTCAACTCATCTTCGAGGAATAAAAGCTGAAATGATTGGTTAGAATTAGAGGGGTGGCTTGGAAATAGGTTTGATTGAATGAAAAAATAGTAAGGGGAGTGGCTGAAATTGTCAATCAACAATAACCGCCTCCCCTTCACGAAAAAAACTTGAAATGATTAGTTGGGATTAGAGGTCTGGTTGGATAAAATGTAAAAAGGGAAGTTACTGAAAATGTAAAAAGGGAAGTTACTGAAAATGTCGATCGAAGATAACCGCCACCCTTACATGAAAGAAAACCTGAAATGATTGGTTCAAAGACTTTAGGATAGGAATTTATTTTTATCCTTACTGCATTATCTTACTGCAGATTCGTTACCATTTGCAAGATTCCAAATTTTTTTATATTCCTATAAGGAGGGAGGGGAAATGCTGTATAACACAGGAAATAAGCAAATGGAACTTTGAAGAAGCAATCGCTAATCCTTGGAATGAATATTTTTTAATTTCATCATGGCTTCGTGAGAGTTTTACAAGAGTCCGTGCGAGATCCTAGGAACCCGTAATCCGACGAATTTGCAAGCCTGTTACTATATTGAATATGTTAATTTTCGAATATATTCCAAATTTCGACCCGGTTTAGACATCCTTGGTTGGAACTTACCTTACTATCTTGTGAAGATTGAGTCAAACCATTATAATGAAGAACTAGAAAAGAATCTGGAACTGATTTCTTATTCTGAACAGAAAAAAGAAAAAAAATGATTGGATTGGAAAATGTAGTTGGAGTCAATATTTTATTTGGAACCAATGGTCACTCAATAGCAAAGAGCTACTAAAAGATGTAGTACCAGTAACTGCATTCTAAACGGAAAACCTCCCAAACAGAACTACTGAACCATCATAGTAAAGTGCAGTGAGTGGTATCTACCCTGGACGATGGTAACACCATCTACCACTTCCTTGCTTACTTATAGTCGTCTCTTACAACACGCAGGAAATACGTTAAGACTATTCTACAGGGCTTTACTGTTTTCCGGTTTGAGTGCAGTTGCTGGCTCCAGGGTGACAAAATCTTGTTTTTCTTCTGGTGTTCCAATATTGATGTCATCATCTTCGGGGGCCAAAAAGCTTCAAAAATTATCAATACTGCTATTTCATAGCAGTATTGACAATTTTGATCCTTTTTCTGTAGTTTTGTTGCTACCAGACACTCAAGAGGCATATTCATCTTTTAGTATAAGATATATTTTGAATAATTGCTTATTCGCTAAATTTTCTTCTGATTAAACCTGGTTTCTCCGGGTGTCTGAGTAGCAGAGTAGCTGACATTCTGCCGGTCGCCTGGCACTTCCTTTTGTAGAAGCTCTTTGCCAAAAAAAACGCTGTTAGTTGGTTTTTGTTGAGCACTGCTTCCGGCCTCGCTTGAGGAAGCTTTGACAGAATGCCAGCTACTCAGACACCTGAAGAAAATTCTCCAACGGGAGAAAAATCTGACAAAAATAATATATTTGTGATCAAGTAGAAACGAAACTAAAAATAATCTACTGCTACCCCTGACTGGCAAAATGTCAGCTACGTTATTACTTGACACCTGAAGTAAATGGTTACATCAGAAGAAAGTTAAGCAAATGGTAAATACTATGGTATATCTGTTGCTTAAAATGTCTCTTTTCTGAGTGTGCGGTGGCAAACCAACTATAGCCCTGAAGAAACGAGCTTCTGAATAGTTTTATTTCCTGTGTGTCATGGGAGGGGACTAAAAGGAAACAAAGAAGTGGTGGATGGTTTTACTGTCACCCAGGGCAGATGTCACCCATTGCACTTTACGATAGCTGTTCAGTTACGTTTGGATTGTTTTCAGTTTAGAGTGCAGTTGCTGGTACTACATCTTTTAGTTGCTCTTTACTATTAAGTGGCCGTTTGTTGGTTCCTTTTAGTCACTGCTTCAGGCCTTGCTAAGAGGGAATTTCGATAAAGATTCAAAATCTTGAATATTGCTATAAAAGAAATTTCCCATTTTTTTCCATAAAATTATAAATGCGAGTAAAAAATGAACTCACATCATCGGCAAAAAATTCATTCAAAAACTTTGATTGCAATATTACACCAAGCTCCTCCGGATCAAGCTTCTCTTGCATTATTTTAACGCTGAAAATATAAGAATAAAAGTAAAAAAATTTCATATATTATCGTAAAACTTCAGTATTATTTAAGTAACACCAATATCAATCCGTTAGTATCATTGCATTTTTGCAGCCTTTGCTATTGGATGTGTTTTGTAATTATATTATTATTTAATCTTAGCATGTTAATGTATTCCTTGTTTGTTTATGATTCTTGATAACGGCACTGGTGTCACCAACTATTAGGTAACAAGTCGCTAAGTTCATTTGTGGTCATGGGGTACTCACTATTCTGGTTCTGCAACCAAATCTAGCCTGGTCATCACATCTGGTAATAGCACTGCTGCTATGAAACCATTATCTACAAAAGAAAATTTAAAGAATTAGACATGATAAGATGTTCCCTAAAGAAGTTAGCGAGGGATGAGGGATTTAGGTCAAATTTTTTTTTTATTATTTAAATTCGCTCAGAGCAAGGCCACAGGGGATGAATCAAACTTGAAACTTCTCCTGAAGCCACTGAAGTGCAAAATGCTATATGAAATACAGGAATAGGAACTAAGGAATCCCCATCCCTGATAAATGTCTATTAACGAGAGTTCATAGGACTTGCTAGAGTTCGGACGAGAGTTCATAGGACTTGCTTGCAAAACTTGCTAAATAGACTAGAATTTCCATTTTTAACGACAAAATGCTATCGATGTTGGTCAAATTTGACCGAAATCGATCATTTTGCCTCTAAAATATGGAAATTCTTGCTTTTAGACAATATAGTGTGAATTGTAAAATACACTATAAACCATCAATTTTTTGATCATTATGATGGAGACAACTTGTAATAGTAATAATGGGATGTTGGGTATATACATAGAATTAGGGATTCGATCCGATTCAAAATAATTATTCGAATCAGATTCAAATTCCAAGTGATTCGGATTTGCCCAGCCCTGGGGACTGCACTATCATAGCAGTCCAGTCGTTAGTTGGTTCCTTTTCGACACTGCTCCCGGCCTTGCTGAAGAGAGAATTTCAATAAAAAAGAGACCAAAAGGAAAAAAATGCAAAGCAGATACTACTCACTGCACACCATTATAGTGCATTCAGGCATTGCTCGGAGTGAGATCGGAAAATTTGAGAAATGGAAAAAATTAAAGTCACGCCTGTTATAACTAATATATTAAAAAAAACTTTAATAGTAAATACAAAACACCCACCTTCAGGGTCATATTCTTGAAAAACCTTCATTGCAACTTCGTAAGGAGACTCCTGTGCAACCAAAGCAGTTTCCAGTGTGAACAGTAGCGTTAAATGCGTCTCACTTCCGATTATCCAAATCGGGTATCTAGGAAAAAGCGGTGAGGTTCAGAGTTTTGTTTAACACATACACAAAATTTTATTATTTTTTTTTTGTTTTTTATAGCGACTTCTTAGAGTGGATCATCCTGTCAAAGGCCCTGTAAGAGCGGCCATTCATAGACAAACAGGGTTACAATTGTTGGAAAGATACGATCCTTTCCTGTTCGGCTTAGCCTACCCAAGTTATTACACCCTGGGTTGAGTGGTGGGCATGGATAAGCGAGCCGGACTCGAACCCTAGATTTCGACCTGTGATGCCAACATGTTTAACCACTAGGCCATCGCGGCCACGTTTTATCGGACAAGTCAGATTTCTCCGGACAAGCTTTTCAGAATGGGCCTCAGAATAGTCCGAACATGTATCCTGCTAGTCGAAGAGGCGAATAAGAGGAAACATAGATGGTAGTGGTCGATGGTTTTATCATTGCCCAGGGCAAATAGCACTCACTGGACATTACCATAGCAGTTTAGTTCCATTTGGAATGTTTTCCACTTAGAGTGCAGTTGCTGGTAGTACATTTTGCAGTAGCTCTTTGCTATTGAGTGGCCGTTTGTTGGCTCCTTTTAGGCACTGCTTCCGGCCTTGCTCCGAGCAAACTTTTAGAAAAAAAAAATCCTATATCTCTATGTGTGGTTCTAGAATCATTTTTATGGTCGTAAGTTTAATTCATTTTTCATAGTCACTAATTTCAGTGGAGCACTTCTTTGGGAACGGTTCCAATTAAAGCCATTTCTGGTGGTACATTTTGAATGAAACAATCCCTTCGAGGTCTTACTTTGAAGAATATGAACATGCATTGCTGGTTTATTTCCCCTCAATTAATATATTATTTCAACAATTTTTACCACCATAAACTTGTTGGTGGGCTTATTCTGGATGCAGCTTCCTACCCTGCTCAGAGTGAAAATCAAATTAAAAGATCAAAACACATCATCTTTTGACAAAAAAATCACCATAGGAGACTAACTTAAATAAACGAAGCAGCATACATGCTTCATTTCTGATTAAATTAATATGCTAGAATTTTGCTAGAATTCTCCGTCCCACTTACTTGGGTCTTTTTAACGAGTCTCCCACTGAACAATATCTGAATTTCTCAAGCAATGTTAAAAATCCTATGTCACATTGGCAAGGTATACCTCGTAATTCTGAAATATAAAGAAATTTCAAATCACTTTTTTACAGTCATTCATCCTCTGAATCGGTCAACCCGAACATGGCCCTATAAAAGAGATCACTTATAGTTCGGGCTGTCCAAAATATTTGAACAATAACATATTTGATTCGATCTCCGCAACAATTTGAATCCGAAAAATGAAAATTTCGATTTTTTCTCCCAAAATAATTTCGAAATTTCATGTATATTATAGAATATTTTTGATTGTTTATTATATAATTCCTGATTAGAATATTAGATTCGAATCAGCAAAATTATTCGATCGAATTCTAAAACCAAAAAATATTAGATTTTAGCCAGCCCTACTCACCGGTGAGAACTGTTGGTATTTTCGGAAATATGCAATATCTCAGGTATGGCTTAGTCTACCCTACTCAATTATTACACCCTGGGTTGAGTGGTGGGCGTAGATAAACAACTCTTAACTTGCAGTGGACAAACAGAAGATCTTAAACCTTCGATGCCAAGATGACAGCAACTAGGCCATCGCGGCCACAAATGAATCTCCAATAAAATATACAAGAGCAAACAGACCATCACACTTTGATACACAACAAAATACCCCAGTGTTCCAAGCTCTTGAGGCCATATTACACCTGAAGTTGTCTCACCGATGCATTGCGTTTGGGGTAACAAAATAAAAACGGCAATACACGCCTGCATTGCTTTTCGTTAATCATATTCACAAGCTTACAAAGCACAGACGCACACAACGAGCACTCAACGTTAGCTTGCATGGCAAACCGTTTCGGTTGCGTTGAAAACATAAAAAACTGCATGCAAACCAATGTGCTAGCGTGAAACGCAAGGTTAAAATAAAAACCTAGAAACAACCCAATCTATGCAAATGTGAATATATGCAATGTGGCCTTTATGAATCAGATAATTAAGTCGATTCAAACCAAAAATATTTTTCAAATAGGGACGTTGAAAGAGTGAAGCTGAATTATCGTCTATACAATATTGTTTCCAAACTTCAGATAATTGAGAATACTGCTTGTCGAGCATACCTATCTAGGATTAATCATTATTTATGTCAATATTAGTAATAGCGGTATTTTGACAGCGATATGTTGGTGCGATACAAAAAAACAATTGATGTCGCCCAGTTCTAAATAGAGATATTTTCGAAATTCAAAAAAAAAATGGTATTGGAGCATTCAGATTAAAATTAAACGATTTGCCATGACGCCGAAATTTGGTGCCATACCACCTGAAAAACAGCCACAGATTAATGCAATATCGCAGTAAGTAATGACAAAAAGCAGATCTTTGATCCATTCACACTGGCTTTTATGCCGGATTTGAACTCTTTTGCAAGGGCATGAAATAACAACCTTCGCATATTTAGAAAGCCACTTAATATGTGCCTTTTTTTTATTAGGGAATGCCTCACACAGCACTTCGAAACGACAAAATAGAACGCTTTTTGGTAGCAAGAAATGGTGTGACATAAGGGTAATATCTGCACATGGTAGCGGTTAGCCGATTCAAAAAAAAAATAATCTCGCTCAGCTCCAGGTGCACCTCTTGCAAGTTTTGAAACGCCGCAATAGCGTGCTTTTCTTATAGCAAAACAGTGTGCAAAATAACGGGAATGCCAGCACTTTGGCGGCTACACGCTAATACAGAAAAAAATTAATGCCGCCTAGGTCTAGGCTCGAATGAACCACATGCAATAAAATCAACAGAGGGTGTTGAACAGAAATCAAACTTACGTAGACCAGATATATATTTGATCCCGTCCCAAACATTCGAAACAGCTTCACCGCAAATCATGAGATTTATGAGGTTTTGGCTGAAATGAAAATTGTGATAAATTATAATCTGTTCAAGATAAAAAGAGAAGTTTAGGCACAATTTTTTTTGCCTGCGGCGCCCAATATGGGTTGCCAATATTTTTGCTCTCACAACGTTTGTGTTATTTTGTTGCATAAATAGTTTAAGAATATTTCTCACTCGCAACCTTATCATTTTACCAGTTTCTTAAAGCAAAGTTACCGTCGGTCATTTTCTGCATGTATTTTCATGCATTTTTTGTATTATAACTAAAAAAAACTTCAATTGCCCATACCTTCCATGGCCGTGTATTGAATCTATTAAACAAACATCTTGACTGTCCATTTCGTTACGTATATTTTCAATGCCCTGTAAGATAAAATTGTGATTTAATGATCAAGGGAGGTGTCGTTCTAAAAATATGGGGTCACTTATAGTAGGGTAGGATTCCATTTTTATCCCGTGGGAGAAGAAAGCCAAGAACACGGCAGAATAGCAGAATGCCTGTTGCTCAGACACCCAGAGGAAATGGTTGACATCAGCAGAAATTTCAGATAATGGGCAATATTTCATGATAGATATGTTGTTAGTAATTTTGTGGGCGCGATGGCCTAGTGGTTAAACATGTTTGCATTGCTGGTTGAGGACCTCGGGTTCGAGTCCTGGCGAGTCCGACTCGCTTATCCATGCCCATCGCTCAACCCAGGGTGTAATAACTTGGGTAGGCTAAGCCGAACAGGAAAAGATCATATCTTCCCAGCAATTGTAACGACCACTTAATAGCAGAGAGCTACTAAAAGTTGTAGTACCAGCAATTGCACTCTTAGTGAAAAACATTCCAAACGGAACTGAACCACCAGAGAATGGCAGTGAGTGGTAGCTACCCTGGGCGATGATAGAACTATCTACCACTCCTTTGCATCCTTCTAGTCGCCTCCTAAGACACGCAGGTAATACGTTAGGACTATTCTAACGCCCGTACCTACAGGGTAAATAGCGGCATTTTGGCAGTGAAATATCGGTGCGGTACAAAAAGCAATCGATGCCACCCAGCTCTGAAATTCTCAGGATTCGAAAAGATTGGTATTGAAGCTTTCAGATTGAAATCATGTTCGTTATGGTTTATTTTAAACTGACTCGATCCGTGGTGGCACCATGACTTATGTAAAATTTTAAACTGCAATTCTCGAAGATTTCAATTTGGGCAGAAAGGCTGAAAATAATGAACTCCACATACCCTTGTTAAAATAGCAGAATATAAAAATGATAAAACTCCATATTTCTGCGTTAATTTTTCATAATTTGAAGATAACTTTGAAATGAGGTCTTCTGTTGAAGAACAAGAGTGAAACCTGGAAAATTAAAAAACAAATGTTGAATTGGGAATTGAGTTTATGGCAGTGACGTCCAAAACGAAGCTAATATTCAAAAACATTCGAAAATGAAGATATTCGATATAGAAAATTCTTGATTTAAGATATATTTAAAATATATTGTTTTTATCGCATAAATCCATCAGTATTAGCTGAGAACTTCATTTACGGTATGCTCTTCAATTAGATAGACCAGCTCAAAACAAGGGAAATTGTTGACTCCATTCATAGTTTTCTGTATTTTTTTAATGAGTATTTTTAGGCTAAAATAGTCGTAATGCTCTTTTTCAAATTTCAATGCAAAAACCTGGCAATATTAGAATGTATTTGATATTTCATATTCGAAATAATTATTTCAGAAATTATTCAAAATAGTGAAATATTCAGTCTTGGCCATTCCTGGTTCGTGGTTGCCTTTATGGTTTGTTTAAACGGTATTCAAAATTCAATGTATAAATAGAATAGAGGGTCGCTCTGTCCCTGCCCTTATTACACCCCGGGTTGAGTAGTGGGCATGGATAAGCAAGCTGGACGCGCCGGGGCCCGAACCCTAGATCTTCAATCTGCGATGCCAACATGTTTAACCACTAGACCATCGCGCCCACGAAGTGGGCAATATTCAATATTCCAGATACACTCGTGCTGGCTAGAGGATTCAAATGTTCCTTTTTGAGTGTCTGTACGTAGGCAAACTACATAAAATAGTTTGAAAAAGCAGTATTGATGGTTGTGAAGCTATTTTGTTCATCCAAGGAAATTACATGACATCCACAAACCCAATGAATCTAATCACTGATCTCCAATAAGTCAGGTCCCCCACTCCCCCCCTTCATGCTTTTCTAGCAGCACCAGCACTGTTAGACTTTACCATGGTTGGAATATTGGGATGTTTAGAGGGCAGTTGTTGGAACTTCATCCATTAGTTAGCTCTATTTAGGCACTACTTAGGGCAAACTCCTGAACAAACCAACTATAATGATCGCCTAGCATGAAACAGTGCTCAGAGCAATCAATTCAAATATAAATTGAAATGGTCGTGGTGTCATAACCAAAGTACCTTAATCTTGAATGTGTAGAAAAGTGTTCAATTTCTTCATCTGTTGTTTGGTCACAGTGATCTGGAGAATTGAAATGTTTTGTGTAAATTTTAACATAAACATAACTTTCCAGACGTTCTCGCCAAATATAAAAAGAATCGATATATCTGCCTTGTTCCCCTTCTCACATATATTTTATTTTTTATTGAAATTCACTCTAAGCAAGGCTGGGAGCAGTTCCTAAAGTTCAAGACTCCAAAGGGAACCAACCAATAGCCACTCAACGGCAAAGAGCTACTAAAAGATGTAGTGCCAGCAACTGCAATCTAAACGGAAAAGATCTAAAACAGAACTGAATCACTGTAAAGTGCAGTGAGTGGTATCTGTCCTGGGCGATGGTAAAACTGTCTACCACTTCTTCGCCACAGGAAATACGTTAGGACTATTCTAAAGCCTGTGCCTAAAGGGCTTATATCTGGATGACGCACAGATGGCTAATAATACCAAACATTCTAAACAATGGCACATTCCTGCACACATTGTGCTGCTACTCGTTTAAAGGTGAATTTCAACAAAATTTATGTAAAAAAAACTCTTACCATGATCATCAGGCGTTGTCCTATCTTTAACAAAAGTAACAAAAGTTATCGATTTGTCTTCATCCGTTGAGCAACATCGTTCCTAACATCTCACGCAGCGTTTGTAAAAATACTTCTTTTCTTTCAACATCTTAAAGCAAAATGGAAAGTATCAGCTGCGAGTTCACTAAATTTTTTAGAGCAGAGTTGAAATTTCGAAATTTCAGTAACATATTTTTTTCAGCGATATAAAAAATGACAGAATCACAAAAACAACCAAGGACATCATTAATCTGAAAATAAAATGCAGATTTCTGCACAAACTATACATTTTTCCTCCAAGTAGGTACCATTAAACTTCTTATTACATTTTGTTTTTGCCTATTTTTAAGAAATTTTGCTCTGCAGTCTCTGTGCAGATTTTATCAGTTATCTTTACATTACATTTTTTTGCCTATTAAAAGAAATTTTGCTTTGCGGTCTCTGTGCAGATTCTATCAGTTGGCAATTTTTTAAAAAATGTCAAAATATCGGAATTAGTCGTAGTTGAAAAATTGATATCATTGGGCTACGTTTATAAATGTTTCTTTATTGAAATTCACACCAAGTGAAGACTGAAAGCAGCACCTAAAAGGAACCAACTAATGACCACTCAAATACCAAAGTGCTACTACAAAACCACCATGTTCAATTTCAGTGAATGGTATCTGCTCTGGACGACGATACTGAATAATGCACAAAACACCATATGAACAACTTGCTTTCCCAATAAATTACAGGATTTTATTAGAACGGTTAATTAATATGCAGCGAAGTGGAGTATGATTAATAAATTTTCAATGCACTTTACCCTGTCGGTTCAGTTCCGTTTCGGATATTTTCCGTTTGGAGTGCAGATGCTGGTACTACATCTTTTCTTTTTCAGTAGCTCTTTGCTACTGAGTGGCTGTTGGTTGGTTACCTTTGGGAGCTGCTTCCGGCCTTGCTTAGAGTGAATTTCAATACAAAACAAGAAAAAAATATATTTTGTCGAGTTACCTTGTAGATTTCTCCAGTCACAATCATTAACTTCTGGCAATCCTTCAGTGGTCGCAGGTGCGTTGAAGGCCAAATTTTTGACAAAATATGCTTGCACTGGTACAATGACTGCACAGGGACCTCCATGCCTTTGTGTTAATGCACATCGCTCGTCAGGACTCCATTCAAAGCCTGAAAAAAATATATTTATTAAAGTATGATAAAGGTAGTTCAGAACCATAGAAATATCATTTTCATCCTGCAAAAAATTAAAAAAAAAATAAATCATGCATTTTATTTAAGCCTTTTTGGCCTATTTTCTCATTAAAATGAATAAAAGAAACAACTGAAAAATATGACGATACTGCTAAAAATTAGGTTACTATAATTAACGAAACAACCGAAAAAGGGGCGAAAAATATACCGAAATATGTTGGCCAACTAAATACCATGCTGAAACCAAAGTTTTTAAACGACTCCGACTAGCCTATTGACCTCCCTCTCCCCTTCTGCTTAATAAAAAAAAAAAATTTTTCTCAAATTGACGGTAGTACAGAAATAGTGCTGAAGGATGGAAAATGAGACTTTTTCAGTACGGTAGCTTTTTAGTAGATATTAAGTAATCTCCTAAAATTGATCTGCAAAATTTCTAAAAATTTTTACCTTGAGACCAGCGTTCCAAAATTGCTTCTGAAATACTTTCTCCCCAAACCAACGACAATAAATCTTTCCTTACATCATCAGCCGACTGCATTGCTTCATTTCCCGAAAATGTTGCAGTATTTCAGCCCAAAAATACGACGAAATTGCTATCTTCCTGAGAAAAAAAAAAATTTTAATTTGCTACGGTGCTCATTCAACCGTGAATAAAGTTGTGTTTCGCGTTCTTTTTGGATCAGTTTTAGCGACTCATGGAATCGGCGAAGTTTTTCATGACTAGAATAAAAAACTAACAGGCATAAAACTAAATTAAACACCATCAAATGATTTTAATATTTTAATATATTAATTTTTTACAATAATAAATCCAAATCTGATTCATCTGTAACTTTCCATCAGACCGATATGAAGAACTCTTCACACCACTTTTCAGAGAGAATGCCACAAAAATATTTATAAATGTCACGAAAATGTGTTTTCGCCGCCACAGCTACACTGGACATTGAACCTATTCTGAATTTCAGGTTCGGAATTTAACGTTTTGCGTATTTTGGGGGAGATATAGCAAGAATTTATAAATACCGAGATAATAATTTTATGTTCACTTTTATAAAAGATGTTTAAAAATGCAAATATTACAGAACCTGTGTAGCACAAGGTGGACAAAAACCGAACTAAACAGTAAAACTTGGGCTAAATTCAATTTGCCAGTTCAGAGTTGGGGTACCGTACCGCTAACTACAGTTTTCGGGTCTCATAAAGTTTAGTAGGTACCATCGATTATCATAAAAATTTCCTAAGTTCAGTGTTGGAAGCGTCTCATCCCAACTGGGAGTCAATGCCAGATGACTGCAGCATTGTTGCGCCCGGGTCTCATGAAGTTTAGTACCGGTACCATAAAAGTTATCCGATTATCATAAAAATTTCCCATGTTGGAATGGACTCATCCTAACCTGGGAGATAGTGCCTGATGCTTGCAGCATTGGCGCCCCTTAGTTAGGATGAGAATATTCTGCCAGTCTTTATTTTGATGATATTCGGGAATATGGTACTAAACTTCACTAGACCCGTTGCGCCCTACTGCCTATACTGTATACTGTATAGTTAGGATGAGAATATTCAGTATTCTGTCAGATTTTATTTTCATGACATTCGAAAATATGGTACCGTACTAAACTTCACTAGACCCTACGTTTCATAGTTTTAATCATGTTACAACTACTGACTATGAATATTACCCAAATTTTCAGGAGCATATTCCCAACTTGCAACTTTATATTTACCAGATTACCCTGAAATCTGAAAATATCGGTATTGATTAATAGAACCAGGAAGTTAGTGTAACTTAGTTCAATTCAAACAGACACAGGACAGACAGAGAACGGCTCAGAAGCCCATGCAACGCAGAACATGAGTTATCAACTTTATCGGAACACAACATTGGGGAATAGTTTACAGGAATCTCTTGATGAATTGATTCAGGTGAGATCTTGTGTAAATAATTATTTTTGTCTTGTGCATGAATATTTATTCTTGTAGGCTATTTCTCAAAAAAATCAAACAAGCATCTCCATTTTCTCCCCCAGTTAGAATGAAATTTTTATGGATTCATGGGAAATTTTATGATAATCGGATACCGGTATACAGTATGTAGTACTATCAGTTTATGCGAGGGGTACTGGACGCCCTGCTGGTGCAGGGTGGTTCACGTAAGCACTGCTTACAGCTTCCTCCACCAACTATAGGGCACATAAAAAATGAAAAATATGATGAGCCAAAAACCTTTACACGATTCGAGACTGGTGTGTGTAGGTGAGGTTGTGGTTCGCCTCATTAACATTAATTAAGCCGTATTCTCGGCTTTCCTCTCTCGCAAAATAGAAATGAGATAATATCCCTATCCCAGGCAAATTAGGGTTTTTCCTGTGAAATTATTTTTCTGAATGAATGCGAAAATCTAATAACTTAGCTGTGATTTTGCTAATCTTGAATATAATTTCCTCCCTTTTATCCAGAGTCAACAAATCACACCACAGCTTGCCTTAAGAGTGTTACTTGAGTTTGATAAAGCGATCAATAATGCATTGGCAGCAAGAGTAAAAACAAGAGTGCA
The DNA here is from genome assembly GCA_963675895.2 of Styela plicata. NCBI lineage: Eukaryota > Metazoa > Chordata > Ascidiacea > Stolidobranchia > Styelidae > Styela > Styela plicata. Next base: position 18,786,743 of record OZ023152.1, read on the forward strand.
GTTCAAAGTGAGGGTTTTGGATTTTCAAAATTATACGTTATCTGATTGCATCATTTTTTCAATGAATTTATATTTTCATATTGATATATATGTATATATAGGTCTATCAAAATTCACTCTTATTAAGACTGAAAGCAACTTCAACGAACGCATAGAATGTAAATACAGAAACTGTGCCAAATTGAAAATTACAAAAAAATTTTTTTGAAAAAGTTCGCTTCCTAGAACATTAAAATGTCTTCCTCTGAATATATGCAGTATCGTGTCGTAAAATTTTTATAAAAGTCCTAAAACCATTGCGGATGTATTCTATATGTATATATATCTATGGAATAACAAATTGACATTGCACCGCTCATAAATCACATCTCATGCCAATATTTTAGCAGCAGTATACCAGTACAAAATTCACACATGTCTCTGGCCATTCACTATGGTGCAAATGAGAACTCTTTAGGGGGCACAATACATATTTATGTTGGTTGTGTTTTTCAAGGTTCGGTGTATTTAACCTTTAGCGGTTTACGCTACTGTAACACTGCTCTTGCATTTTCTTACATTTTTTCAATGCAATCAAAAAATTTGCTGCACAAGATAGCAGAGTGTGCTGATTTGTGTTCATAGGCATGTGAATACAATTAATGCAAAGCAATACAGACTTGTATTGCTATTTTTGTTACGTGAAATGCAATGAATCGGTTGAGGTCGCACTACACGTTTGCGTAGATTGCGTTTTTTCTTAGTTTGTTTTGTTTTATTCTTGCATTTTACGCAAGCTCAATGCTCTACATGCATTTCCTTACGTTTTCCAATGAAACAGAATGGTTTGCTATGAAAGCTAACATAGATTGATTGTTCCTTTTTTGCATTTGTGCTTTGTACGCATGTGAACACGATTAACGCAAAGCAATCCAGGCTTGTTTCGCCATTTAAATTTTATTATCCGAAACGCAGTGCAACGCATCGATAAGACAACTGCACATGTATTGTGGCCTTAAGACAACTTCACACGTGTATAGGGACCTTTAGAGATATTTGCTTTAGATCTTTGTATTTTTTGTATTTTAACTAAAATTATTTTGTTATACACAGGGTGATTTGAACACCTACAGATTCTGTGACAATGTGTGGACGTTCGTGGTCAAGAATGTTGAATTTAGAAACTCAATTTATACGATAAAATGTGATAAAGTTAAGATTGTGGCTTGTGATGGACGAAGTAAGTAGATTTATTTTTATAACCTCTTTTATCCTTATCTTCTCTTTATCTTTTTTTAGAATAACCTAAACTGTCTTGGTGTGAAAATTTGACAGTTTATTTGAAGCTCTAGAAAATAGGTCAGTGGCCCTAATTACCCTTCATGGCCTTGCTATGACCCACCCATTGATAAAATTGATAATATGAGTGTTGTTTATATATATATTATTATTTCAACCAATTATCGACATTATGTATTGTTTGTTAGTTGTGGTATTGATGTGAAAATAAAAGGCGTTCTGCTGCTCTGTGACAGCCAAAACCGAATATTAGACTATTTAAAATACTGAAAAAAAGATTCTAAAACAAATAATTCCGAATATAAAATATTGAACACATTTTGAATTCACATTTTGAATTTAACTAACAACAAGCAGTCTAACATTAAGTAACAACATTAAAAAATATAGAAAACTTTCGGTATAGTACACAATCTTTATTATTTCGTGGTACTATATTAATTTGGAGGACAAAAAAACGGTTGTCTGTCTATTTTGTCTGGATTTATGCAATATATATTTCATCATCTACTATTTCAAAATATATCTAAAATCATAAATTTTACTATATTTAATATGTTCATTTGGAAATGTATTCGAATCTTCGATTCGTTGTAGACATCGCTGCTGCTACTATTTTTTGAATCTGTTTTTATTTTAAAAAATAATTAGAAAATATACCATTGAATGTTTAATTTTGTTCATAATATCAACAGAATTATGGGACCTGAACTCTTGAAAAATATATAAAAAAACGGCAAATTTTTATGTACCTTAGGCGTGATCTCATATACCTATTATGCATATGTTTTATTTTCAGCTGAAACTTGGTGTGTTTTTGTGCAAAATGACGAAAGAATTTTTATCACAGTTTCAGCCTTCATTTCTATTGACTGTTGATTTTTCTTTTATGGGTCCTACCACAACAGGGTGACAGGATTTTGGTTTTCTTCCAGGTGTCTGAAATGTTTTTTCGTAGCAGTATTGATGATTTTGAACCTTTTTTTATACTTTATTGCTACCAGTCATAAAAATTGGACATTTTGACCAACTAATAATCAATACACCATGAAATATTGCAATTTGCTTAATTCTCCACCTCTTTTTCCAGAGGTCCCTAAGACCTTACTCCAGTAAATAGAAATGTCTTTTTGTATTTTCAGACGTGTCTACGAAGCCTGATGACTGAAGACCATAACGTTTCGCATTGTATTGATAAAGACTATTATTGTGATGTTTATAATGAAATTTCAGTTGGCGTGCTGGAAATATCATCCTGGCGGCCTCAGACCGAGTCTAAAAATTTATATCATTACTTCTTATTTGTCCCAGTATTAGTAATAGATGAAAATTGCTCTAACAAGTCCATATCTGAATGGTGAAAAAATCTTGCTATATTCTTTGGGTGTTCAAAGCTTCATTTTCTTCATTTATTTTCATTGAAAATTCACTCTGAGCAAGGGCGGAAGCAGTGCCTAAGAGGAACAAACTATGGAAAACTTTCCTACAGAACTGAAAAGCCATGGTGAAGTTACAGGGAGTGGTATCTGCCCTTGGTGATGGTAAAATCACGCACCACTTCTTTGTTTCCTTTCAGTCGACTCTTCAACACCCAAGAAGTCTGTTCGAACTATTCTAGTAGCCCCTATAATAGCAGTGTTGATGGTTTTGAATGATTTTATTTCATAAAAAACACTTTTATTTTTCCCACAAGTAATTTATAAAATATTGCTTTTTAGTAAATTTGTTTGGTTGACAGCTATTTCCTTTGAATGTCTTAAGTAGCTGACATTGTGAACTATTACAACAAAGCAAGTCTATCTTAATATTTTTCATTAGGTTTAGGTGTCACAACTTTTCATAATATTGTTGTTCTTCTTGATCAATCCAGTTCCTATTAAACTTAAAAACTGCTGTGACCAAGCAATATGAGTTTTCTGAACTTTCTTAAATTACTTAGAATCAAAAAAAAAGTATTTGGGTGATGTTTTTTGTTTTATTGAAATTCTCTCAAACGAGGCCGGAAGCAGTGCCGCAAAGGAATAAACTAACAGCCGTCTAATGGCCTAGTCTACCACAAGATATAGTATAGTACCAGAAACTGTACTTTATCATAGCTCGTCAGTTCTGTTTGGGAAAGTCTTTTTTTTACCAATATTCGCATATACTTGTTTCTTGAAATCGCTCAAAAGTGCAAAGAGTTTTAAGCTCTTGCAGTGCAGTTGCTAGTACTATATCTTGTAGTAGCTGTTCTTAGGCTCTGCTCCCGCCTTGCTTAAGAGTGAATTTCAATGAATATAAAAAACTGCAGTCTATTCGGTAAACATTCCGAAATGGCAATGTTTGGGCACGATGGTCTAGTGGTTAAACATGTTGGCATCGCAAGTTGAAGATCTCGGCTTCAAGTCCTGGCAAATCCGGCTTGCTTATCCATGCACCCAGGGTGTAATAACTTGGGTAGGCTGAGCCAAACAGGAAAAGATCATATCTTTCCAGCGATTGTAATCCTGTCCGTCTATAAGTGGCTGCTGATACAGGGCCTTGGACAGGGTGATCCACTCTAAGTGGCTGTACAAAAAATTCTGGAGTCTGCAGTTGCAGGGAGGAAAATATAACTTGATGCAACCGTATGGACACTTGTGTCGTTCCCGGTTGCACTCGAAATACTTTCATGTACAAATTCAAGCATTTATCAATATATCGTGATAAGTGGTCAAAAAGTTGCCTTAGTTATAGACTCATTTGACAATTCTTAGCAATCTTGTTTTATGTAAATAAACTTTTTTATTTTTTCCTGGTGTGGTTGACTTTTTGAATAAAATCATTCTATCACTATGGCTCCATCTTTGTGTTTTGTGTGGTTTTCTCTTGAAGTGCAGTTGTTTGCTTTCTATTTAGTTTTGAGATGTACCTCGCATATTGCAATAGTTCTAATGCATTTCTTGGTGTTGTAAGAGGGACTAAAAAGGAATCCAAAGAAGTGGTAGATGGTTTTACCATTGCCCAGGGCAGATACCCTCACTGCACTTCACCATAGCAGTCCAATTCTATTTGAGATGTTTTTCGCTCAGAGTGCAGTTGCTTATACTACATTTCTTAATAACTCCTTGCATTTTAGTGAATAGGAAAGGAAAGAAAAAAATTATGATATTTTTCCTTGCATTAGGTTTCAATTTAAGGTGTAGATGGCTCTACTGTTGCCCAGAGCAGATACCACTAACTGCACTTTGCTATAGGACTGATTGATCTATTGACTGTAGAACAGAATGGAGACGCATGTATTCCTACCCCTAGTTGCAGAAGACGTGGTATTGAATTTAAAGTTCAAGACCATTGCTCATACACTCGAAAAAAAAAAGAATTTTATCAAAAAAAAATTTAGCAAATGAGCAGTATTTCATGTTATAGCTGTGGCTGCAAGATTTAAATGTCTTTTTTTTTTGAGTGTCTGTTTGTAGCCAAACTATGAGAATAGTCCAAACCCTAAATACTGCTATGATATATCTGTGTTGATGGTTGTGAACCTATTTTTATTCATGTTACAAATACATTTTGAACACCCGAGAAAAAAACAAGATTTTGTCACCCCCCCATGTGACCCTAGGATGCAGTCAATCATGTTTATGAACCATATATATTGGTTATAGATTTTGAACAAAATCTTGAACATTGACACTGATTTCTATCTAGCATCGAGGAGACTCAATGATTTGACTTTTATTAGCTAAATAGCACTACTTGACTCGGGACTTTGTAAAAATTTTAGAGTCCGCAATCACTTTCTCAAAAACCATATCGTCTGTGGTTGGGCAACTCATCAGAGAAGAAAACGCACCTCCCACAAGGACATAAAACATTCAATGTACTCTGCTTTGAAATCCTTGTTTGAATGCCCAATAATGATCAGATGATGGTTCTAATAGGACACTTACAAAGTGAGAAGTGGACTTTGTAAAAATTTGGCCAGAGTCCGCAATCACTTTCTCAAAAATCACATTGTTGCCATTGGGCGACTCATTGGAGAAGAAAACACACTTCCCACAAAGATATAAAACACCCAGTGCTTCGAAATCCGTGTTTGTCTGATAGAACACTTACAAAGTGAGAAGTGGCAAATCAATTTGCCATTGTCATCGAATGGATTTAGAAATCGACTTGTGACTCGACTTGGAACTCCTAAATGCTTGACTTGATTTGACTAAGACTTGAAAGCAGATAGACTCGATACTCTAAACTTAAATCTTCGAGAGACTTAAGTACTCAACTCGCAACTTGTGTGTCTCTTCGACTAGACTTGACACTCGAAGTGCACCGACTCATTCCCAACACCACTGATTTTTCTGAAAATGTCGGGTGTTATAGAAAGAACACTTTGGATATGATCTGAATAAATATTTTTAACTTTGAAACCGTCCCCCCCATGAAATGAGAAGTCTCTATTCACCAGTTTTTAAAAAAATTTATTGAAAATTTAAAAATACATTTGCTACTAAGTTACAATTGCATAATATGGAATACTAATTGCACCACACCACAAAAAATTATTGCTCGACAAAAAAACCCTTTCTAAAAATTCAAAAATTTCGCAAAAAAAATCACTTTCTAAAAAATCAACGTTTCGCATGAAATAAAGTGTAGACACACATTGAGATGAAGAAATATGGGAGTCAGTGGAACTGTCTAAAATATATTATTTTAACTTTGCAGATTCATAAATTATTTCATTCAATTTTTTCAGTAAAAACTACTCAGACACCTGAGAAAAATGAATCCCATCGGAAGAAAATTTGGGCAAACGGACAATATTTTATGATATATCTATGGTTAGAAGATGTAAATATCTCTTTTTGAGTGTCTTGTGGCAGTCACACTGCATAAAAAAAGAATTAAATTAACAATACTGCTATTGAATAGCAGCATTGATGGTTTTGAACCTTTATCACGAAGATTTCGGAAACCTGGAGAAAACCATGATTCTGTCAGCTACCCACTGGCAGCATTGATATATTATTAAAATAAACTTGCCTTATTCCTTTGTCGGGTTGGGGAGGGGTAAAAAAATTGAAAATTATTTTATTTTTTATATTATAATAAAAGGTTAAAATGAACTTGTTTAAAACGATCGCTCCGTTGAAATACGATTGTTAAAATTTAAAAATTAAAAGTAGAAATTATTTAAAGCACGAATACTAAAATGTTTTGAAATGGTCATTCCTATGCACAACACAAATATTGCCTGGTAAAAACTAAATAATGTTTGATAGGAGTGTTGAAAAATTCATGGATGAGTGCACATTTCGGGTTCCGATAATTCCTACACATATAAACCCAGGGTGTAAAAAATTGGGTAGGCTAAGCCAAACTAAAATCTACTCCCCAATAAAAGTTGCGGTCAGCGGAAGGTCACCTCAGACCTCAACTGGATAGGATAGGATTTCATTTTTATCCTGCGGGAGAGGAAAGCCGAAAATACAGCTTAACCATATGGCAAACCACGACCTCTCCTGCAGAAGCCAATTCCAAATCGGGGTGAGGGTTTTTTTGATTGTCATTTTCTCATTTTTGCTATGCATATCGATTGATATCTCATAAATGTCTGAAATTTAATGTAATTGTGATTTACTCAGCCTAAACTATCGCAGTATTTTTTGTTAGTACAAGCGCACACCCCTTGCCCAAGTCTGCTCTACATTAGTGTCTAACAACCTTTCAGGATATTTCGAAATATCAACAATCTCATCATTCTCGACCGGTACATGTAGGACAACAAAATTCGCGAAATATCCTGGCTCTAGTCGGCCTATCTTATTCTCAGCAAAATCTAAATACGCCGCGTCAAAAGTATACATATCGACAGCTTGGGTGAATGTTACACCTTCATCTTTTTGAAATGAACTTTGACCCCTTGTTTGCTCATTGGCGTGGAATGACGACCCTTGACCCTCCACGTACTCTGGTTGGAAGATTGCATCGTATATTCCTAATATGGAGTTTGGAAATAAGCAAGGGCTATCGCTACTACCAGCACAAATCACTCCGTTTTTGATCAAAGAACGACATGGGTACATACATTTATGAAGGGCCAGAGGAAGTTTGTCTCGAGCGTATCTTGAATCTGCTGGGACGTTAGTTGGTTGAAGGCTTGCAATTACGCCCAGTTTTGCCATTCTGTGAGATGAAATGGAATATGGATATGATTAAAATAGTAACTAATGAGATGGCCTAGTGGTTAAACATGTTGGCATCACAGGTTGAAGATCTCGGGTTCGAATCCCGGCGAGTTCGGCTCACTCATCCATGCCCAGGGTGTAATAACTTGGGTAGGCTAAGCCGAACAGGAAAAGATCATATCTTTCCAGCATTTGTAACCCTGTCCGTCTCTAAGTGGCCGCTGTTTCAGAGCCTTGGACAGGGTGATCCACCACCGAAGTGGCAATAGAAAAAAAAAAAATTATTAGAATTTCGGGTGGAATATTTTGAAGTCCGATTTTTTTTCTTGAAGGTTAAAAATATTAGAATTGCTCTAGCGTTGTTTCTGCATGAAGTGAGAGGCAACTAAAAGAACATGATAAAGTAGTAGATGTTCCCACCATCCAATGTCGGTTGGGAAATAGGATAGGGATAGGATATCATTTTTATCTTGTGGGAGAGCAAAGCCGAGAATACAGCTTAACCATATGGCAAAACCACGACCTCTCGTGCAGATACCAGTTCCGAATCGAGGTGAAGGTTTTTTTTTTGGATTGTCGCATTTCTCATTTTTCCTGTGCATGGACCTGATTGGTGGAGGAAGCCGTAAGCGGCGCCTATGGGAACCACCGTGCACCGGGAGAGGCGTCCAGCAGACCTCTCGCATGTAATCATCAACCCTCACGGGATTCGAACTTGCGTCATGACGATCAGAGATGCGTAGCTCCAAAGGGTATTCCCAACGCTTTACTGATCGAGCTAACCAGGCACCCTACATAATACAAAGATCCAGCTACGCCTCCCTGATGGCCCAGACGAATGCTGAGAGGCAAGATTATATGTGAACCTCTGGTGAATTAATCCTGCATCTTGATCTCAGTGAACAAATTATAAAAATCTGCAAAAATTTACCTTTTTATCAAATCATCATTTAAAATCTGAGCGTGGACAATAATCGGCCGCTTATCAGGTGTTATACCGGCTCTTTCCATTGCAATAATTGCTGACTCAGCAGCTCTATCTCCAATAGCATGGATCTCTAGTTGGTAACCGAGACCGTCAATTTCTTCCACCTGTGTGAAATATATCGAAAATATAATTTCTGGAAATCTTTTTCTTATTTTTTATTAAAATTTATTCAAGGCCGGACGAAAGCAGTGCTTAAAGGGAATCTACCAGCGGCCACTCAATCGCAAAGAGCTACTACAAGATATAGAACCAGCAACTGCACTCTCAGGTGTTAAACATGTAAATGAACTGCTATGGTTAAGTGCAGTGAGAGGTACCTGCCCTGGGAAATGTTAAGACTATCTACCACTTCTGTTAAAAATTTAACTCCGGGCTGTCTACAAATGACTATGTCAGTCAGAGAGGGAAGTACCGAAATGATGCTTTTGATGTTGGTGTAGGGGGGGGGGGGGGGGGGTGGAATAATATGCTGTTATCATTAAGCAAATATACAAAAACATCATGTTCTCATTCCACAGAAATATAAGTTTATTGTAAGCTTTCGTTAGAACATGGTCTAACAGACATGGGGGGTGGGGGGTTGTAGGGAATATGCTGATGTATTTGCTATACAAAAAATCATGTTCTCATTCCACAGGAATATATTTATTGTAAGCTTTCGTTAGAACATAGCCTAACTTCTTCTGACAAGAAGAAGTCTGAAGAATTAGATTATGTTCTAACGAAAGCTTACAATAAACTTATATTTCTGTAGAAGAAGTTAGACTATGTTCTAATGAAAGCTTACAATAAACTAATATTTCTGTGGAATGAGAACATGATATTTTTGTATATATATGCTTGATATTATCTCATTCGTGTATCCTTGTGAATTCGCTCACACACGGATCCAGGATTGTAAGAAACGAAGGAGGAGGGATATGTAGTTCATTACTAGATATCAACAGATCGTGTAAATCATAGAGCATTTTTACTTATGATTTTACATACATTTTTACTTAAGGACCCAATACACGTGAAGTTGTCTTACCGATGCGTTGCATTACGTTCCGGGTAATAAAATAAAAACGGCAATACACTCCTGCATTGCTTTGCGTTAATCGTGTTCACATGTGTACAAACACAAAAAAGAAACAAGCCCTCTGCGTTAGCTTTCAAAGCAAACCGTTCTGTTTCATTGGAAAACGTAAGGAACTGCATACAGAGCATTGCGCTTGCGTAAAACACAAGGGTAAAATAAAACAAACCAAGAAAAAAAGCAACCTATGCGGACTTTAATGATAGGCTTAGTTAAAATTTTATTTGTCATTATGACACCCACTTTATGATGCTAATATTGATAGATAGCCTCTCTATGGTAGGCTTGGAAGCAATGCCTGAAAGTGGAACCAACTGATATGGATTTTTCTCAGCAGATACATTATGCTCATTCTTCTTTTGTTCTGACCGATATATTTGACTGATAGTGTTTGTATTGGCTTTGTCATATTAATGATGCCCGACTGGCAAAATGCCAGGCACTCTGCTACTCAGACACCTGAAAAAAAATGAGTTACATCGGTCAATAATTTAGTCTCTTGGGCGGATCGATAAATCTCTTTAGCTGGAAGATGAAAAAATGTTCCGAATGTCTGGTAGCAAGCGAATTGTTGAAAAAGATTCAAAATCATCAATACTGCTATTGCAATGTTGATGGTTTTGAAGCTTTTTTGTCCATCCAAAAAGAATGACATTATCATTTCAGACACAAAGAAAAAAACACAGATTCTGTTAACGTATGGAACCTCTCTCTGCATTATTCTTTTAATTAAGAAATTTAAAGAACCTCTAATATGACGAAAATTTTTTGATCTAAAAATCTACAACACAAAAATTGCGCTCTCACCATTTTATCCATTTCATCCTGGTTATGATACAATATGCCATAGTTTTCCTTCCCATCTTTAGTTTTCTGCTGATACGGCAAACTCAATGCCGCAGTGTCACTGCCGAGAGCTCCATCCGCAAATATTTTCACACATCTACGATGCAAAAATGTTTGTCAGAGTTTGTGTTCTCATAATCTCGTCTCACACCTGGATTATACTTCTATGCTTCTTCCTTTTTTTTCTCAGCCCACTTCTTAGAGTGGATCACCCTGTCCAAGGCCCTGTAACAGCAGCCACTTATAGACGGACAGGGTTACAATTGCCATGAAAAGATATGATCTTTTCCTGTTCGGCTTAGCCTGCGCCTACCCAAGGTATTACACTCTGGGTTGAATGGTGGACATGGATAAGCGAGCCGGACTCGACTGGCCTTTTTCGTTTTTTCAATCGCCTCTTACAATACATTCAGGCAATTTTAAGGCCCACATCGAATAGTACTGACATATTTCCTACATTCCTGTCGGAAAAGGTGACAAAAAGGAGCAAAGAAGTGGTAGACATTTATATCACCCAGGGCAGATACCACACACTGCAATCTACCATGGCGGTTCAGTTCCATTTGGGATGTTTTCCCACTTAAGAGGGCAGTTGCTGGTACTGCATTGTGTAGTAGCTCTTTGCGTTGAAGTGGCCGTTAGTTGGTTCCTTTTAGGCACAGACTTCAGCCTTGCTTACGGTGAATTTCAAAAGGGAAAAGTATTATTGTTAACTTACTTAGGGTATCATTTTTTATCCTGTGGGAGAGGAAAGCTGAGAATACAGCCTAACCATATGGCAAACTACAACCTCTTGTGCAGATACCAGTTCCGAATTAGGGGTGAATTAGTTTTTTTGGATTTCGTCATCCTCATTTTTCCTGTGTTGTGGACCTGGTTGGTGGAGGAAGCCGTAGGCAGTGCTTGCATGAACGACCGTGCATCGGCGAGGCGTCCAGCAGACCTCTCGCATATAATCATCATCCCTGACGGGATTCGAACCTGCGTCATGACGATCAGAGATGCGTAGTTCGAAAACGCATTCCTAACGCTTTTACCGAATGAGTTAAACCGGGCACCCACCTACAACTCAGCATACATCCATGACTCTCTCCAGCTTTACCAGGTTTATTATCCGTATCAAATCCATGTGAAAATGTTGCAAAGAAACACTGAATCGGTAATTTATCTTCTTTTGCGAGTTCGACGTACTCATTCCACACGTCTTTATCAAGGCAATGCACGCTCGTTATACCAAGTTTAACGCAATCATTCAAAGCTGAGACGATGTCCCGTTTGATTTGTGAACCAGACCTGCGAGAAGAAAAAATTATTTCCAGGTAAAAAAAATAGTTTTTCGACAATTTTTAGACTAAAAATTTACATTCACTTAGCATGATGGAAAATTGAACATCATATAGTAAAATTCTTGATTATGTACATGTTTCAGAACAATGGGATATTAAAATAAGATTTTAATTTCAGACTATTCTGAAATTCTTGATATCTTAATGAACACCTATCCCTCCTCCTTTTCCTTAAAATCCTGGATCCGTGTGTGAGAATAGACTATGGGAAAGCTTACAATAAACTTAAGATTTGGAATGAAACATGATTCCCACTATATTCTGAAATTATCACTATTTATATTATGTCATTTTCATTGCATAGATCCAGACAGAATCAGCATATGAATTAGCATTTGTTCTCCATATAGACATAGAATAAAAAGAACTTGTGTTACATAACCTAATTTTCTGAATTTTACAAATTACATTTCTTGAGAAATGTTAAAATACCACTTTTCATCAAAATCACGGCTGAATTTAGAATTTATTCAATGCTTCATACTCAAAATTATTTTTTAGAATGTATTAAAAACAGTAAAGTATTTGGTTTAGTCCGTATGGTCGGGCATTTTTTTAATTTTTTCTTTCTTCTCTCGCAGGACAGAAAATGGAATCATTTTCTGTCCATATCCATTAAAAATCTCAATCTTTAAAACAACAATAGTTCAGTAACACAGCGTGATAAGATAGTTACCTTGGAATTTTTTTAATGGCCAAACCTATAGCAGTTTCTCGAAGAATCCCGTTAGGTTTTCCTGCTAGTGGATGATCTTCTGGAAACAAGTCGATTTCTCCACCTTTGACTTTAGTGTTTTCATCAATGTCGGCCATTTTTAGTCCAACTGTGTTCAACACAGCAATATGGAACGAAGAGTGAAACAGAACTATGGGTCGTTCTTTTTCTATTTCATCCAAGTCCAAGGCAGTGGGGTAACGCTCCATTACGACTTGTTCAAACCCAGAACCTACGAACCACGAGTTTCCTTGAATCGGGGCGTTATATGGGTCATTGAGCATGACCTTTAACCTCTCTTGCAGTTGTTTTATTGAAGTCGGGATTTTCAAGTTCACATGATCTGAAAGGTACGCTCCATGCCATCTTATGTGTATATGAGCATCGTGGAAACCAGGCATAACCCATTTTCCTTCCATATCAATTTTTTCATGCACCTTTGTTTCCAGAGTTGAAAGGTTCTTCGAACCACACGACGTCAATTTTTCCACTAGATTTATTAAATACCATCCAGTTATAAAATTTGTTTTTGTCCGAAGCATTTTTGAGGCCACTTCGCCATATTCTGGCGTTATATATTAATATATTACTCATTTTTATCTCGGACAAGATTTTACCTGATAATATTTGAAATAGAAATACATTTAATTAATAAAAAAACCAAATCGGTCAATCCGATTACGTCTCGTCAAAATTTTTTGCAAATGTTTTTTTTTTTGGTTATTGCAAATGATGCAACATGAAAATAAAAACATTTGAAACATATCGCCATTTTTTGATACTCCCCCTTTGTTGGCAAAATGGGGATTTTAAAAAATGTTTTATCGCCATCTAACCACCCATTAGAAGGCCAAAATGAAGATGCATTTAAATGATGAGACTTTTTTTAGACAGAATTATCGACCAAATTTTATTCGAGAAATCAATCAATTATCCAAATCAGATTTGAATTCTGGAAGATTCGGTTTTGCCAACCCTTACTTAAAAAAATAGAGCCAAAATATTTAATTTGTGAATTCTATACAATTTTTCCAGTACTTCAAACTCAACAGAGTAAACACGTGTTGTGTTGTGCAACATTTAACTAATTTAGTAACATTTTCCCGAATGTCATCAAAATAAAAATGACAGAATATTCCCATTCTAATTAGGGGGCGCCAATGCTGCAAGCATGTGGCATTGTCTTCGGGTTAGGATGAGTCGCTTGCAACATGGGAAATTTTTATGATAATCGGATATATGGTACTAAACTTCATGAGACCCACTAGTTCTACGTTCTACAATCATTTTCGTGACTGAAATTCACTTTTTTTGGCTACTTTCATTACGCTTATCAATTTTTCTCAGGCAAGTACTTTTCGGTATACTCACTATTTTGGGGTCCCCTCTGTTTGAGTTTCGTAAGAGAGAAATGAATGGTTGGAACTGATTCCTTTTGGCGCATGAAAAATTTTGCTTCTACTTTTGGGTCGTTTTTACTACTTTCCAGAATTTATCAAAACTCAACTGTTCAATATGAAATAATCAGACTATATAAACACTGAAATACTGAACCTGTGCAACGTAAGCAGAGAGGTGCAGTGTATGAACGACTGTTACCGAGTGCTCCGTTAGCTCAACGGGTAAAGTATTGGGAACACACCTCAAGCTGCACGGCTCTCTGATCGCCCTGACGTAGGTTCAAATTGTACGAAAGGAATTGCACCAGTCCACTCTGCACAAGCCTATACAAAAATAGACGTAGCCTAGACATAGTTTATTTTGACACCTCTGTCAACACAAAAAGCGATACAAATAAACAGTAAAGATATCACATTCTGCGTTACAGAGTTATCAGGAAAGCAAATACCTCACATCAACAGATCAATTCAATAAAAATGCCAGTTGCTTACTTCCTTCGGTTATTGAACTTTTTCAATTTTTCTCAATGCTGCTTCCGGCGCTTCGTCACTCGAGAAGTATCGAACTTCCGTCCGCAGAGCAATGTCGTGCAAAGATCAAATATGCAAAGCAGCACGGAGGAGGCATGCTTTGCAAGCGTGAATGCCTATATAGTGCAATTTTATTCATTCTAACATCCGCTAGATGTCGCCGTCGAACAACAAACCTAAATATCTACGCCTGATTAATTGAAAATCTGAATGTCGATGAAAATGACACCAGACTGCTCGAGGCGGAAGGCATGATGCCGGCTTATGCCGATGGCCAATCCAAATGTTTTTTAAAGTTAAGCAGCAACGACTTTCACGATAAAATACACAAAACTAGTCACCAAAAAGTAATTGCGCAGAAGACGCGAAAAAGTTTGTTTAGCTGTTTTTTTTAATTGCACCAAAATAATCATGATCTGTTTGACATTTTTCAATTCCTTCTTTTTACAAGCGCAATTATAGAAGCCCTCGAAGGAATATAGTATTTGTCGCTGTTATACAAAGGGGTAAATAAAGTGCACGAATGGCTGACAGAAACTGTCAAGTGCGCCACGGTTTTGCAATCAAGAAGAGCACGGTAGTTGCTATAGATTCAAACAAAGTGATGAAGAATGAACAAACTAAAGATAAGTTTGAAACGCATTTAACACGTTCAATCACCAAAGAGAAAACAAGCAAAAATGAAAAATACAATACAAATCAATAACAGGGCAGACAAAATAACAATGGGGATACATTATCTTCTGAAATCATAACATATGCGAATTTCATGTTAAGATTCCCTACTATATAGTCCTGTAGTCGACCGCTGATAATCAGTTTGTACATTTCATGAAAATTCTGATGTAAATAATGATCTTGCTGCATAGTTGGCACAATGTGCATTTTTTTATTTGAGCAGCGCCTAGAAAAAAACAACTAATGAACTAATGCAGAATGACCACCTAATAAAAGACTACAAGATCTAATACCAGCAACTGTACTCTAAGAGGAGATCACATGTTGGGGTGCCAACTCGTTAATCCATGCCCACCACTCAACCTAGAGTGTAATAACGCGAGTAGGCTTAGCCGAACCGGAAAAATCGTTATAACAACTCTAACCCTGTCCGACTACATGAGTGGCTGTTTGTAGAGAGCCTCGGTGAGGGTGAACCACTCAGAGCGGTTATAAAAAAACATTCCAAACAGAATTAAACCGCTGAGATGAAGTGCAGTGAGTGGTATCTGCCCTGAGTGATGGTAAAACCATCTCCCACTCCTTTAACATGCCCAGACACAACTTCAGTGATCAAATCTTATTAATTTCAGGAAACTTTGAATATATTCAATCATGAATCATCTAGTGAGGTCGAAATACAAACCATACTCTCTCTATCTAAACCAGGATATCTCTAATCAAATGCAATGGAACAGCTTAACATTTGGTACATGACTACGATCAATTTTATATTTATTATATTTTAAATCTAATTTCCTTATAACGAAAAAAAAATATTTTAACCTTTGGCAAACGACATATCATTGTACGACCCCACATGTATCAAAACAATTCAAACACAGGTTTTAACTTGCTCGTATCTCATCATATATTGTTCTTTTCGATAACAAAACAAACAAAAATTAACGAAAGAAATTGATGCAACAAAAAACACAATATATCTTTGAACATGAAAATGAGAACATAAATAAGACATTAAGGGATCAATCAGTATATTTTTTTATTTTGTCAAGTCAACGAAACTTTGAATTGGAGTAGTAAACTGGAAAAGAATTTGACCAGATTTTCGTTGCCCGTGCAAATCGTTCGATTCGATTTAAAGCTCCGTTTCCGGGATGATTTTTATAGTCGAAATTGGCAACTATATTTTTCAGAGAATTTTCCACTCACAGCGCCTTTTATGACGCATTATAAAAATTTTTCATTTGGTTTGAAAACTTTTTTTAAAATTCTGGCTTTTCAAGGTTATAGGTACGCTACTGGTGATGTACACAGGACCGATAGGCCGAGCAGTGACGTCACACTAGCTATAGGTGGAGCTGGGCAAAACCATGTTATTGAGAATTTGATCTTAATAAAATTTTTTGTTGCATCGTGTCACAACATGCTAGGACTTTTCTAAAGCCTGTACCTACAAGATCGATTTGAATGGATAATGTGCCAACAAATCACAGTTCATCTGTGGCTCATGCTTGACAAAGCTCAAAATTTTGTTAAAAATGCTCTAGCCTGCAAAATAAATGAAAATAAAACAAATACACTTGTTCAAATTATGTTAGCAAACTATGAAAGTTCATATAGACAATGATATCAGACTGTAGACAGTAAGTCAATACTGATAACGCACACGATGCTCCCACAAATGTTGGACATTTTGCAGAGTACAAACAGGGAACATGCATACAAGGGTAATCTTGGCCGCGAACCGAAAAAAAGCAGAATATGAAGGATTGTAATTTTTCTGCTGTCTTCATTGCTTATGACAAATAAACATACTTATCAGGGTACTAAAAAAAAACCAGAGAGTAAGATCTAGAACTTGGGCGTCATTAGTCATATTATCTTTCGCCGCCAAATTTCCGGTGTGTCACACTAATTCTGCCATCAAAAAGTATGCTTTAGCATCGTTTTTTTATTGAAATTCCCTCTAAGCAAGGTCGGAAACAGTGCCTAAAAGAAACCCGCCAACGGCCACTTAATAGCAAAGAGCTATTAAAAGATGTAGAACCAGCAACTGCACTTTAAGCAGGAAACATTCCAAACGGAACTGAACCACCATGGTAAAGCGCAGTGAGTGGTATCTGCCATGGGTGATGGTACGACCATCTACAACTTCTTTTCTTCCTTATAGTCGCCTCTTACGACACACAGAAAATACATTAGAAATATTCTAAGCCCGTACCTACGAGGTTCAAGGAGACGCGTTAAGCACGCCCTAACACAAAAAAAAAGAACAGGAGCATATTATTAAATTCTCCTAATGTAAGTGGGTTGTTGTTTCATGAATATACAAAAGGCATATAGTCACTGTAAGTGGGCCATCGAAATCTAGATTTCACGGCAAAGCGGCGTGGCAAAGATCGAAGCAATACAGTATTTTAGTAAGCACAATATCAACATGCCGCCCAGCTCTGTTTGGTAAGTATGAGTCACTGATGGATCGTGCCGGCCAGGCACGATCCATCAGTGACCCATGCTTAACAAAACGCCCGATTGGGAGTGAATAATGAAGACAGACATAGTTAAAGCAAGTCCCAAACTATGCCCAAACTCAACAAAACGACTCTGCAAATACACCACAATGAAACCTAGTCAGCATATTAATATAATACGTCATAAAGGCTTTAAATATGAACACTAAATCAAAGTTCAACCAAGCTCAAAATAATACAGTGAAGCGAAATGACAAAAACTAAGATAGAGTACTCTAGTTACTCTAAAATGTAAAAAGAAGAAAACTTGCTAAATAGCAATATTTTATTGAATACCACTTGTGAAAAAAACAAAAAATCTTTATTTTATAAAGTGTCTGACGGCAATGGGGAGGCAATATTGGGGAGGCCGTGGAACTTTTCGTTGATCACAGAAATTTTCTAATTCCAGACACTTGGTAGCATCCATTAAAAGGGAGACTAGCGAACCAATGATGAGGCAATTTGACGCCTTGAACCTTTCGTTGATTACAGAAATTTTTTTAATTTCAGACACTTGTTGGCGTCAATTGCATGGGAGGGCTACCACACCAATTTGCATATATATTAAAAGTTAATTCAACAATTCTATGCAATGTGGCACACTTGAAAATTTTTCAAATGTTACACAAAATAGAATAACACCTTTTGCCAGCTTCACTCAGCCAAAATAAGCTTTACTCAGCAAAAGCAAAACAGCCGAGTCACCATTTATAAGAAATCTGTCTTGAAGACTTCTGACGTTCACACTGAGTGCCGTGACATGTGAAAGAGGTCTTAGAGAAGCTGAGACTGACCTACTGATGAAACGTAGCAAAGAAAGGGTGGGGAGGGGTGCAAACCAATTTATGAATATATTAAATGTTGAATCAACAATTATATGTAATATGCCAAACTCAAATAATGCTTCAAACTCGTCGAAATAAACTTTTTATTCAGTAAAAGTAAAAAACCGAGTTATCATTTTTAAGTAATGTGTCATAAAGGCTTTGACATTAACACTAAATAAAGTTCCACCAGGCTAATCGAGCTACACAACCAGGAATGTCAAAAGAAAAAGTATTTTCCGTCGATCCCTAGCTCAGCCGAGTAGGTAAATATTGCTTTTCCGAGCATGAACCACAGATGTACCTACCTTCAATGAAAATATTAAGTGGGCTTTGGTTGGTTCCTTTCAGCTGCTTCTGTCCTTGCTCAGAGAGAATCTTGATAAAATATCAATAGTGGAGGGTGGTATCTGCCCTGGGCGATGGTAAAAGCATTTAATCTTCAGTGTCTTGAGTGTCGTAAGCCAGGATTCATAAACGCATGCCCACTATCAACAAAACTTACTTGACTTGAACTTGAGTAGGTTCAATCAAACAGTAAAGCTGAATTTTTACTAACATCATTTCTGTTCTAAAGATTGAGTGGTTGCCACCAGGGAAATTCATAGTGAATTTAATTGCTCAACCGGTGATGGGCAAACGATATTTTATATTTTGCCAACGTTTCGAATGTCTATACATACGTTCTTCATCAGGGCAATGGAATGGTTAAGTCATCGACAATACTATATACTGTAAAGGGGGACGTTCTAAAAGAGTATCAGAGTATTTTATTTTTTATTTACTAGCTTATTTTGAACGTCCCCCTTTACAGTATATAGTATTGTCGATGACTTAACCATTCCATTGCCCTGATGTAGAACCGTCTGTATAGACATTCGAAACATTGGCAAAATATAAAATATCGTTTGCACATCACCAGTTGAGCAATTATATTCACTATTATTTCTGTTCATTTTTATGCTTCGCTAGCATAAGGCCTTGCTCAGGATGATCTATTCAACCATAGAAAAAAGTATTGATCACAGAGGGACCATCAGTGGCCCATGCTTGACAAAGTAGAACTAATTGACTGTTCATCTGTGGGCCATGCTTGACAAAATAAAACAGATTTAAACAAGGCAGTAACGTAAAGAACAGAGAATTAATAATAACAAAGACAAACAATCAGGCTTCAGGGCTTGGCTACAAAAATAAATCTACTTTTTTAATATTACAAAATATACTGATAAGCAAAGGATGAACAAATGAATCGCAACTTTCCATTATAAAATGGCAAAAAGTTCACAACAAATTGATATAATGTCAGCTACGCTGCTACTCAGACACCCGAAGGAAATGGGTTTGATCAAAAGAAAATTTAGCCAAATGAGCCATGAATCAAAATATATATCTTTTGCTAGAAGATGAAAATGCATCTTTTTTGGTCTCTGGTATCAACCTAGAAACAAAAAGGGGCATATTCGAATCAGAAGTCATTTCATAAACAAAGGAAGTCTTTCTTTTCATCAGCTCATAATTTACCTGCAAATTCACACTTATTTTGGAGAAAAAAAAACTAAATTATCATTATGTTGATATCGAATTTTTGCAGAAATTGAATCCAATTGTTTGTCGCATAAAATTACATCAAATAATTTATGATTGAAATATTCCAAATCGGATATTTTGGACAGCCCTATAGCGGTTCGATTCGAAAGATTTAACTTCGAAATTATTTTATTAAAGATTCGTTTCGAAAAAAAATATTCGAAACTTGTACCCCTAGACCTCAGTTCATACTAAAATTTTTTTCCATTTTCTTCAGATGTGCTGATTTTCTTCAAGTGTCTGAGTAGCAGAGTAGCTGAGATTCTACCAATGAAACAACAAACATTTCTTCGAAAAAAAAAAATGTTTAAATATTAGCTTCATGCTATCATTTTGATTATAGAGCATCTCTACACTACCATTGACAATAAAAAAAATTATTTAATTTGAACTCTGTCTAAATCTGCAACACTCAATAAAATTTCACTAGTTTTAGATCTCGTTAACTTTGAAGATAAGAACACTTTTTCGTCATTTTCATTGTTATTTTTTGAGGTTTCCATAGAAACTGAAGAGTTATCATTGTCTAATTTTGAAGAATATTGCTCTTTCAGAGCTTCAATTTCAGCGCCGTTTTCTTGTAAAACTGGTTCATCTTCTGCACCCACACCAGCGCCGCGTTCGCCGAGTGATTTCCGAGCTTCATGAATTGAGTTGCTGATATTCTCAAGACTTCTGAGCGCTTGTGAGTAGTCAATCTTCGCATTTGATAGTTGTTCTTCTGCGCTTTTTACAAGCGTGACAAGTGCTTCTATACGGGCGTTCGCTTGTTCCTTAAGTTCAAAATATTTTCGTGATTTCATGATATTGAATTTCAACTTTTTCTGTAAATTATTCATGTTTGTTTCAGCTTTTTTAAATAGTTCCATTTTTTCTTGGTGTTCGTCGCCGCTTGCGATACGTTCCAGTTCTGCATCATTGACTTTCAACGTCGCATGATTGAGCATTTCTTGCCACGCGGTGTCAGTAGTGTCCCCACCATTTTCCATGCCCTGTTCTGCCACAGCAACCATTTCTCGTGCCGCAGAATGCATGCTAACAGCCCGCTCGAATCTAACAGCAGCATGTTGCGTTTCAAGTTGTGCTTCCTTGGCTACTTGTTTTGCGTCGTAAAACGGCCGAGCTTTGGCGACACAATCACCTAACTTTTTCGCCAATATATTAAGTTGACTTGTTGACTCTGACAAAGCAGTTCGATATTTGTTCCGTGTTTCGCTCAGTTTATTCTCCAATCGATTGATAACATGGCTGGCTTCGTTTAATCGTTCCAATTCGTGATGTACTCGTGGATCAAGCTGGTCACACATTTTTTTCAGTAATTATGGTTTCTTAGAAAATTACATTCACTAATAATTACAGGATTACAAATTCATCTGTAAAAAGAGAAATATTGACATGAAAAGCCTTTTTTTCTATGTTTCTTTGATAAATTTAGTCCACCACTCTTGTCCACAAAGTGAAGAAAATTGGAATGTCCAGAAAGTCCAATACAACTAAAAAAATATATAATTCTGTCACACAACACTGCAGCTTAAAACACCGAACCAAATACCATCATTAGCTAGACTCAAATTTCACTGACCAAGTTACTTACCACAATATTTAAGAACCCTAAATACCCTCAAGGCAGGAACTTATCTAGAAATGGTGATAATAACATTAATTAGAATAATCTATTGTTAGATTGTTGATTACCAATAATTATTTTATTATATGTCTGGACTTTAAATTGATAAAACTTTTTATTTACTTTCCAAATAGAGATACCTTTATCTGATTTGAACACCAGCACAAACTACATTAATAAACTAGGATTCGTCTGGTGCTGTGCAATAAACTGCATATACTCTGTTCCACTTCTATTGAGAAGATGGATCCGATCCATGTGAGACTAAGGCCGATGTTGGGGTTTAATTTGAATGTTTACGCCCCTTAATAGGACCCTGCTCAGTAGAAACTGCTGCTGAGAACACTCCAAACTGGCAGAATGATAGGTACTCAGACACCTAAGAAAAATGGGTTCCATCGGAAGAAAATTCAGCAAATAAGCGATATTTCATGATGTTTATTCGGCTAGAAAATTTCGATGACTTTTTGTCAGGACTGGGCAAAACCGAATTTTTCGGAATTCAAATCCGATTTGAATAATTTTTTTTCAAACCAGATCGAATCACCAATTCTGTATAGAAACAAATAACCCATTTTTTACCAATACAACTTGTCTCAATTATGCTACAACTTGTCTCAATTATGCTACAACTTGTCTCAATTATGCAAATTAAAAAAAATTATAATCACAAATTACTATTATCAGCATAAACAGACTGAAAGCGAAAGATTAAAGCAATGTATTTTCAATTGGCAATAAAATTTCATATTTTAACGACAAAATGCCATCGATTTTGGTCAAATTTGACCAAAATCGATTGCATTTTGTTGTTAAAAATAACAATTCCACCTTACTTAGCAAGTTTTTGTTCCTATGAATGATTCATGCTTGATTCGAATAACTTGTGCTGTGAATCGATTCGAATCAAAACTGCTCAGGCCTGCCTTTTGTTGAGTGTCTGGTAGCAACTATAGAAAAAGCTTCAAAACCATCAACATAGCAGTGTTGATTGTTTTGGAGCTTTTTTTGTGATTTCGGGCACCCGAAATAAATCAAGATTATGCCGCACTGAAATAATATATTATCAAAATCTTCTATTATCAAAATTCAAATTCCAGCGAACTTAACGATAATGTACTCTAAAGAAATACAAGTCAATATAAATAGCCTCTGATAGCCTTGTCTCAATCACCACAATATTTAATAACCCTAAATGACCTCAGGGCAGAAACCGACAGTGAAGTAAATATTGATAACAATCGCTGGAATAATCTATTGTTCGAGTGTTGATCAACAATAATTATTACTTTATTATAGGTCTGGACTTGAAAACTGAAAAGGCTTATTGTTTACTTTCCAAATACAGATCTCTTTATCTGAATGAACAATATGAATATTATTATTATTATTATCAAAGAAATTATGTTGATAGGTAGGATTGCTCTGTATTATCAAAATATGGTATCATGTCTGGAGTCAAAGCTGATAAGAACTTAGTTAAACAAATTTTGTGATATCTCAACATATTCTTAGTTTTATGTCAAGTTTCACAACTTAACAATTTAGCATATATCATGATTTACTAGAGAGGTCACAGTCTTGCTTCACACTTACAAAATTTATTTCTGTAACGTTTCATCCGAGTTACAGAAATAAGTTTGTGCAAGTGTGAAGCAAGACTTTGAACCTATCTAGTTAGTCATAGTTACTCTTGCTACTGTATCCTTGTGTGTACTGCATACGGAGGCGCAGAAGAAGAATAAGTGGTTAGTCCACGTCCCCCAGCCCAATAGCATGCCATAATTTAACTGCAAAATGAAACAGGAATTCAAAAAACTGAATTACTTTTAATCAGAATTCTAAAAATACAAAACTGACTATTCAAATAGAAATATCTCTATTAATAAACTTCAACAACAATATCTATTTCTTTTCTTTTCTTATTCTAAAAAATTCACGTCAAGTACCAAGGCATACACTATTGAATCACATAATTGAGTATCCGTTTCTTCATTCTGATCCCTGAATCTCAATCAAATTCCTACTGTAAGTGTTCATTTGAACCTTCAAACAAGGGGTGTAAATAAGAATCCCTTTACAAAAGGACGTCATAATCTAGCGTTGTTCTTTAGGCGATTATTTTGAGTAAAGAATCCCGACAGTTTTGGATAAAAATACTCCCTGTACTTGGTACTGATAACTTTAATCCCAAGTTCAATTCCTGAGAGGCCATCAAGAATGTTTCAATCGAATGTATAAGAAATTTATAAAGATATTTGGCACATATAAATACTCCCGTTTATGGAGAATTTGCTATTTACGAGTGTATTTTTAAAGACTTGTAAAGGTGTTCACCGATTACTACCGAAAGTAGGGCTCTTGGACCCTTTCGTTATTTGCACCCTTGTTCAAAACCCCATTTCAAGATTGCCCTCGTGCATTTCCTGCTTGGGTTATTAAGAGGTGACTAACTATGAGGAAACAGCAAAGACCCAGATGGAAGTGTCATCGCCCAAATCAGATAGACTCATTGCACTTCAATAAGGCGGTTCAGTTCTGCACAAACTGCACTGCTCAAATCTGCACTCACTTTTGGGGTAGCTGTCCAGCATATAAGTGTTCGTAAGTTGTTGGCTTTTATGCGCTGCCTTCTACCTTGCTTAAAGGGAATTTCACAAAAAAAAATAACACTGTATATAAGATCACCTAAAAAGAAATCACGTCTGCACTATACATAAATAATTATATCATTATATTCATAATCATACTCCATTGGGTTTATAATTAGGAACACCTGATATGTCTGGATCATTTGATTAGCACTTCAGCCATATTGAGATAAGGTGTGATATTATTGCTAGGAGGTGTTATCTGCACCACTTATCTGAATTTATTTTTTATTTTTCTGAAGTACCTTTGCCATTGTTCTATTTAAATTTAAAAAAGGTTTTTCAGAACAAAGAAACTTGGATACTCAGAACAGTATTTGTCATCAAACATGAACAAAGCATTTAGAGTATTGTATAATCATTAATCTGATTAAATACTCAGAAATTATTTCAAATATTTAAATGATCGATGATGACCCCCCTCAGTGGATGCAACACACCCTGGGTGGGCGTAGTAGCGTAATGAAAGCAAAGGTAGCTGCTAAACGTCACACCTAATGAATAACTCTGGTTCATACCCCGGAGAGTGATCAAATAAGCAATAGATACGGGGGAGTCTCTGAGCGAGGTACTGTAACCTAAAGCCATGGGACGATACCCGATAACTTTATCGATTCCTCATTGGTTCCACACTGAATGGAATGACAAGACTCAAGATAAATCTCGTAACCTGATATAATTTTAAACATTGTTAATTGCCCTGGATGAATAGTTTTAACTATTATACACTGTAATAACCGATATAATAAATCATGATTTTGCTCTCAGAGTCATTTCAACTATCTTCAATATTGACATACATCTATATATATATATATATATATATATACAATTCTATGCTATATCTAGTGGTGGCCAAATTCCGTTGAATTCAGAATCGATTCAAATAATTTTTACGAATTAAATAAAATATTCGAATCAGCATTAGTATTAATAAATAAACAAAATTTTTTTAGAAAATATTAAAACAACAAAATATATGTCTATTTTCTGAAAATTCACACTTTTTTTTTGAATCACTGGAAAAATCGAATCGAATAATTTATGATTCGCAAACCGAATATTTTGGACAGCCCTAACTGTCACTAAAGGCGAGTTCAAGTAAAATCCGCACTAAAATCTCTGTCAACAAGATTGAAAGTTTTAAAACAGATTTAACTTTAATCCACTTCAATTTCACACAATGCTCTTGTCATAAGGCTTGTTAATGAACTCGATTAACGAGATTAAGTTGGTAATCTGATTATCATATAAAATCTTTTACCCAGAGCACTCCAGACCTTCCGGCACGCTTGTGGGAGTGATGACGTAGTGGTTATGGTGATGGTGAGTTGAAGATCTTGGGTTTGAGTCCCAGCGAATCCGGCTCGCTAATCCATGCCCACTACTCAAAGTTGGTGTGATAACTTTAGTAAGGTAGGCTGAACCAGAAAAACAACATCTTCCAAAAAACTTCAATTAGTGCTGTCCGAAATGCTCAATTTGAACCATGATATTCGAATCATAAATTTTTCGATTCAATTTCTGCAACAATTTAGAATCAACAAAATGATGTTTTTAAATTTTTTTCAGAAAAATAAAGATGAGTGAATTTCTACGTAAATGATATGATAAAAAGATGTCTTTGTTTGTTTATTATGTCTGATTTCAATATTCAACTAGACTCAGTGAAATTATCCTAAAACCGAAAGAAATTCAGTTTTGGCCACTCCTAATTCTAACCCTGTTTAACTATAAGTGGCCGTGATACAGGGCCTTGTTCAGGTTGATCCACTCGTATGAGTGGCTGAAAAAGGTCCAAATCCATAAAATACAGAAATGGTTTATACACTCAATATACGCTATTTTGAACACGGACTAATAAATACCTCAGCCATAATTGTGATAAACATTTTGTACAATGATCTTTTGTTACATATGAATCGTGTAGATGAGACACGGTCCATCCGTGGCTCATGCTTCACAAAATAAAATTTTTGATTGGAAAAAGCAACAGACTTTTCTGACTTGAAAAAATAATCAATTAATCTGAAAACCCAATGAAACTAAAGCATCGCTGGTATTTCTTTCAAAGTTCTACCGTATTTTACATTACAGTACATCTAAAATCGAAAGTTACTATATTTCAAAAGTACACTATATTCAAACATTCGATCCATTTTAGATTTTCAAAATACTCTACTCTATATTTGCGATCTTCTGAATCACAAATTATTCGATTTCTGCACCGATTCGAAATGTACAAAATGATAATTGTTTTTAATAATGAACAAGTGTGAATTTCCTATTACATTTTAAGTTGATGTGAGGATTTCTAGTCTCTTATACGACTTCTAATCCGATACAGGATAATTATTCCATCGATTCTGGAACCGAAAGATATTCAATTTCGGCCACCCTCATCCTTATCACAGCTTACAGCTTCACATAAAACAAGATTATATTATCACTTTGTGTTTTTAACACTCTTTAATAATCCCATTCACAAAAAAACTTGACACTTTGCCTAGTACAATTACGAGTCGCCTTAATACTATGAATCATTCGCAAAATTTCTAAATTAAAAGTAACTGTGCCCTTTTTAGAAAATTACTTAGACCAAGCAACCGAAACGTCTATTCTTAATGTCGAGTCATGTCACGTTTGGCTACTGATCAATAATTATCTTAATATCTGATTCATAGAAGCATTGATTACCAATAATGCAAAACGTCCACTTGATCACAGAAAATTATAATGAGTCATTGGTTCAAAAGCTCCCCCGACAGCAGAGACAGAATTATGGTTTTTTCTTCAGTGTTAGAATATTCATGGCTAAAAGATTCAAAATCATCAACACTGCTATTTCATAGCAGTATCGATGATTTTGAATCTTTTTCTACAGTTTTGTTGCTACCAGACAATCAAAAAGGACATTTTTATCTTTTGGCAAATAGTATATTTTGCCTGGCTATCTGGATGATAAAGTACAATACAGCCCTGGAAAATTTGACATATAAAACAAAACAACACAAATCATGCTGAAGTAGCATCAAATATATCTTAAACTTGATTTACAAATATTATTTCAGAGGGTTTAAATTAGGGGATTGAACGTTAGGAATTTAAACCATGCATACAATACTTTACTAATATTAATGCATAAATGCCTATACCCATTTTGCCTTTTAGACTAAAATACCACTAAAATAAAATATACATTCTAATGTAAAAGGTCAGCGAATATGCACAAGACCATAAAAGTCTAAAACACAAAAAACTAAAATGAACAGAAGAAACTTATATGTACAGTGACAGCGAAAGATGTGATGTGTTATATTATGTTATATATATAAATAAAATAATAATATATTTACACTATAATTGGGATTTGGGATAAATAAATACGCAAAATTTTCTCTTTCACAACTCATTTCGGTTTAATGAAAAAAAAAAAACGTGACAGCGAAAGAATATAACAAGGACAGATAACAAATATTTATACAGGGATTACAGAAATACGATGATGGACATAAATGGCATACTGACAAACTATTTAAAACGTGATCTAAATATAGAAATACAGCAAAATAAAAACTTTGATCCTGACTATATCATTGGAACCCTGGTCTAATAAATTCTGTTAACCTTTTCTACTTCCACGCTATATATCTTTGTTCTTCTAGAAGTAAACTTGAAAACGAAATATCGATTTTTGAAGAAAGAGCATGATAAAAATGTGATATATTTAGCCAAATAAATTTTGGTTTAAATAATTTATGAGGAGAATGCTGCGTGGGATGCTATTTTCAGATGCAAGATCCGAATCAATTTGGATGTTCACATAATATATATATGCCTTTTAGGTACAGATTTTAGAATAGTCTTAACATAGTTGCTAACATTTTATAATACCCAATTGCCATTCGGGTGGTCGTTTGTTGGCCCTTTTAGGTGCTGCTTTCGGACTACGTTTTTGCGATGAAAAAAATGCCAAATATAACAACATAAAATTTGGCATATACAACGATTGTTATCGCCAATTTGAACAAGTTTCATTTAAAAGAATCAATGGAGACCCTGTCCAAATATATCCCAGACTGCACATAGAAATAAAAAACACAAGTCTAATATTAATATAAATAAATCATAAGATTTATAAAACGTTTAAAACTTTATGAATCCATTCGTCGATTTGGGGAGGCTAAGCCGAACAAGAAAAGGATATAGCTTTCCAGCAATTTTAACCCTGTCCATCTAAAAGTGGCCGCCGATACAAGGCCTTGGTCAGGGTGATCCACTCCAAGAAGTGGCTATATATCAGTATAACAACTAATGGTGACTGAACTTGAGAATCCTTCATAACAGATAATCTTTACTTCAGGATTGAGTATCAAATCCAAACATTTTGCCCAATCAAATCAATCAAATCTTATATAAATTACTCAGTAATGGTAATAATAAGTTGTTAGTACTATTTATCAAGTCAAGATGAACAAAGCAGAATATTACAAAGTAACATAACAGTTTGCAGACATAGATGACGCGACTTTAGATCATACAAAAAGCCCCAGATAAAGAGTACAACTCATTTATATTTGTCCAAGACGACGCTGTGTGATTGGTTGTTATGTTAAAGTACGTCAGAGACACGCAGCTACAAAGCCAATAGAAATACAGAATTCGCTGACGCGTAAACTAAAATCACAAACCATGACAATAATGAACTTCTTTAATATTTGTATCAGCATATTATACAATCATATGTTTACTCCGATAGGCAACAAAACTTGCAGCATAGCAAAATTTAATTTCATTTGAAAAATTTATGAGACCATAAATGTTCTGTAATAAAAAAAACACAATATCTCATAAACTCAAACAACTCTGCTTGACCTACTAACACTGATCTGTTTTTAACAATATGACAATAAAATAATACAACAATAAAACTTTTACCAAACCCATAACAAATCTGTAAAACTCATGAAAATTGAAGTTCTTCATGAACATCCTTAGCAGAATGAGAGCTAACTTAGTACCGTATGCTATTCAGACGCCCGAAGCAAATTACTGCCATCAGAAGAAAATTTGTTAAATATGCAAAATTTCATATTAAATCTTTTGCTATGATATTTGAATATTAATATTATCAACACTGCTATGAAATAGCATCCTGACCCTGAGTATGAACTTTTCCATCATCTTCCGACTCTTTTCCAACAAGTGGTAGCCAACTAGCTCAATAAATATCTTCACTTGTAAACGAAAACCCACCATCGGTAGCGACAATAGGCTATAAGTCGGATAATAATAAAAATTAAATAATAATAAAAATTCACAGTAAAGGGCAACTCTGAACTTACGCGACAATAATTTATTTTCAATCCTCTTTATGTGCTATTTGGCCCGCAATATTTCCGTACACGTACATGTATCTTTATCACAACCTGCACTCCACTGTTCAAGCGCATCAGAATTACTGAATAAACTGATGAAATACAAAATAATTTCGCTTATCACGCAATTCATCAGCCGTCGATGACTAATCCCTCGACATTATTTTGTTTACTTCGCACTTGAACTCGCTATGGCTACGAACGCACTAAAAAACTCTCGAAAATGTCAAGAACGCGAGGAAAAACGCCTCCGCGCATTCCAAAAAAAATCATTTTCGAAATGATATTTTGTCAAACATGAGCCACAGATGGATCGCGCCGATGAGGCGCGGTCTATCCGTGGCGCATGTTTGATAAAGGAAAGCAATCCAAGTACAAAAAATCTCTCGAATATGTCAAAAACGTAATTAAACACGCCCCGGGGAGCAAAATCACCGTTTTTGCGATCAACTTGACAACAAAAACAGAAAAACGTCTGCGCTTTGTTTAATCTTTGGTTTCGCAAATGTCGTCGATGACGTCATTAGTTGCGTGGTGTTCCCCTTGAAAAGGCGAAAACAACTAAAATAAAGACATTATTAGGCGATTTTCCTGCTTTTTATCTAATTTAAGTTTTTCATAACTAAATATATCCGCTTTTTCTTATCTTAGTAAAAACATTAAAGTAAAAATATAGGTGAATTTAGGCAAATTTTTCCCACAGATGATACCAAAACTAGTGATTAATCATGCATACTTAACGAAAGTTTCCTATTACCACCCCGAGATAGTAGTTGCCAGAAATAACTGACTTAGTAATCAAGTTCCGTGGCTATTTTCTGCATTGATCATTCATAAGATGCGTTAATGTGGCAGCCGTTGATGACCGTATGATTACACGGGTAAAATATTTGAAAACAATATTTCATCTTTATGTTGCTCGAAAAAAATAATAAATTTAACACTAAAATATTCTCAATTAATGGGGTATACCTTTCGTAATATATTATGATCTATTGCAATGAATCCTGCAGGTATTTTTGCCAGTATTTTCGAGTACCGGCAGTAAATCGGCTGGAAAATGGGGAATCGAGGCAGAAAGGTACGGTTATTTTTGCAGTTTGAGTGGGCCTATTATCATCTCTACCGGTACTTATTTAATGTACTCGTCTGTTCAGAGCTTGTCCATTACAGCTGATAGTGTCATCTGGTGAATTTTCTATTTGGGGAATTTAACATTAGATTGAATACGACAGATTTTATTCCAGTGTACCGGTACGGTACCGTACTGTGTGTAAATTTATGGTTACGGTACGGTACTTTGTTTTGGCTGAAGCGAGTGGGGCAGGGTGAAATATTAGGGAAATTTTACTCAAATAGGTATACAATACTGAATATGGGGACTTTTTGACAATCATTTAATTTTATTTTCACAAAAGTTTCTCTTATCATCAATCCAAGCAGTAAGTTACCTATTCATGTTGTAAATTATTTTATGGTCATGCAATGAATAAATAAAAAAAATAAAGCTAATGCATTTGCAACCCCTTTTGTGTCAACAAAGAATTTTAAAATAAACTAAGGTTATGTAATGGTTGTGTATGCAGTTTCAAAAGCAAGAATATTTTTTTTCACTTTGTCTTTGTGTTAGTACTTTTTCTGTTTTGGTTGGCACCGGTAAATATTAAAGCTTTTTTTCTCGTTCAGGGTTTGGATCCTGTTGGAGGATTATGGTTATACGCAATAGAATTGCTGGACACCTCGTCTACGCACAGTGGTTCATGTGGGTGGCGGTCCATTTGTACCAGTATTAAACTCAATTGAAAGAGAGATTCGGTCAATTCGTACCCTGTTTGTGGGTACTTACCTGTTTACGAATTTGGATGTAGCAACAAGAGAATCAAATAATAATTCCTGAGAATGGTCGCGCTGCTCCTGTAAATTTTGTGATCTGTCACCCAGAATAAAATTCGTGGAAATGGTCATCATAGCCGTCTTAGTTATTCCATTGTTAATAGGCACTCACGGGAAAACATACTGGCACGAATTGACTGGCAACCGGTTCACGTAACTAAAGCTGGGCAAAACCAAATCATTTGGAATTCGAATCTGATTCGAATAATTTTTCAGAATCTGATCGAATCGTTGATTTCATAAATATAACAAATATCCCATTATTACCAATATAGTCGCCATTATGATGATTAGGAAATATATAGTTACGAATTACAAATATCAGCATCAACTGACTTGAAAGCCTTGTATTTTTATTTAAACGGCAAAATGTAACTGATTTTGGTCAAATTTGCACTTCATTCAGCAAGTTTTTGTTCCTATGATCGATTCACATTTTGTTCGAATCATCGAATTGCCCAGCCCTACACGTAACCAAAGGTTACGATTTCCTGCTCCAACCATATTGATATACACAGGAAAAATCAGTAAAACGGCCAAACAAAATCCTCAACTTCCAACTTGAAACAGGTATCTTCACTAGAGTTCATGGTTTGCCATATTATAGTTGAGCTATATTTTTGGTTTTTCACTCACAAGATAAGAATGAAACCCTATCCTATATCAATATAATAAGGAATATATCAGTACTGGTAAGCTATAGAAACCATCGAACAGATCTACAAATCTTTTTACACCACTCTGAAGTTTGTTTTTTGATTTCATTTAGAGGTTCTACAGTGCTGAAGTTGAATAGGTCAATCAAATATACTGACCCTTTGATTCAATTTCACTGTGTATCTTCCTTACTACATAAATTCAAGTATCGATTGCAATATTGAATTTTTTTATTGAAATTTACTCTAAATATGCCTGGAAGCAGCCAACCAACAGCCACTAAAGGGCAAAGAGGCACTAAAAGATGTAGTACCAGCGCAACTGCACTCTAAAGGGGACACATCCAATACGAATCTGAACTGTCATGACAAAGTGCGGTGAGTGGAATCTGCCCTGAGCGATGGTAAAACCATCTACCACTTTTTTGCTTCTTTCTGGTTGCCCCTTACAACACATAGGGAATACGTTAGGACTATTCTAAACCTCGTACAGATTCTAGTATTTATACTTCTAATTCTATTTGAAATTTTGTTTTATCTGGATATATTTTGAATAGGTCATACAAGCTGGGCGGTATCGAGTATATTTTCTACCGGCATATCGCGCCAAAGGTGTTTTGTTTTTTGTTAGTTGGTGCGATATTGTATAAGCCTGTATCTGTTCTAATCGTACTGGTATGCCACTGGTTTCCATCAGAAGAAAATTTAGTGAATGGACAATATTTCATAATATACTGTTTGTCATACGATTGAAAATACGATTGAAATGCAGTGTTGATGGTTATGAAGCTTTTCGGTCAATCGAAGAAAAATGAGATGAATGTTACGGACACCCTGCATGCCACTAAGCTTGAATCCAATGGTTCTCAATCTTTTTCTTTTCGTAGCTCTTTTTCGTTGCACGGAAATTCGATTGCCCAACAAATTGTTATGAAAGCAAGAACCTATAAAACATTGTAACGGTCGCAGACTGAAGAAACGCATTCAGCGTGCATGTGCAGCACAATTTATTGCAGGAATTGCAATTGCAGGTCGCATGCATGGTGGGGAATCCCGGTCGCATTCGCAACCCTGTGTGCACCAGGATTAACACTATGTTTCATTCAAATAAAAAAATCTCAATTCTTCCCCAAGCCATTATTTCTGTAAATAGTTGTTATTTCTGTATAGTTGCACAAATGAAACTAAATTCTCCAATAAATCTGGCTTTTTTAACATGGTCTGTGGGCCACTAGCCCACTGGTTGAGAACC
This sequence comes from Styela plicata, assembly GCA_963675895.2. Taxonomy (NCBI): domain Eukaryota; kingdom Metazoa; phylum Chordata; class Ascidiacea; order Stolidobranchia; family Styelidae; genus Styela; species Styela plicata. The sequence continues at coordinate 18,820,139 of OZ023152.1, forward strand.
CCTGATCTAATCCAACCTCTCAGTTGGCTTTCATTTTGGGGCATAAATGGATTGGAGTACAAGTACCGGTGGTGTGAGCGATTTGAATCAATGATTACTGTTCTTAATTAACCTCCACACTAAACTCTGTGCTGAGTGAGAAAGAGAATTTTATAGCTTCAAGGATTCTCTTCACAATGTAATCAGGGAAAACCAATTTCAATTTTTTCAAAATTTTGGATTTTTTTAGTTTTATTGGTAAAGAGTAATGGAGTTCTTAGTTATGTAGCTCATAGCTATTCAGTGGTTTGGGAAAATCTATCTTTGCCTTGAGCAGATTTTAAAAAAATCATTATATTTGCTTTTTAGAAGAATTTGATGAATTACAACATGTAGAGAAAAGCAATATGATTTTTCTTAAATTATTTTTCGCCCTGCTGTGCAAATTGATAGAATTCCAGCCATGGTACTCATAAGGTGTAATCATAAATTTTCTTCAACAATTTTTTTTTTCAGTTTTAATATTAGTTGATTTGAATTAGGCCCGTTTATTTCCTCAGAATAATATGGGGAGCGAAGTACGCTCAGGAGTACTGCATGTCCAAAAATCGGGAGGTCTCGTCAAAAAATTCCAGAAACGATATGTTGCACTGTTCAAAAGGTCACCACATGGTGTCTCCAGGCTAGAAGTTTACGACTCTAGAGATCAATATGAAAAACGAAACAAAGGATCTAAGAAACATATAATCAGTCTTGAAACATGTGCCACGATCAACAGAAATCCGATCCATGAAGGGAAGAAAGTCGATTACCAAATAACGCTTGCGTTTGAGGACAGTAAAGAGCAGCATTTTCAAACAGACTCTGAGGAAGATATGGAACTCTGGTATGCTGCGATGAGCAGCGTCATTTTTGGCGGTGCAGGTCTTACGGATAACGTAATTTATCAGCAATACGAAGAGGGTTATGATGTAGTAATCAAGCAAAACGACGTCGTGAACAAATTGAAGTTGAGTGGAATGTACTCGCTCATGGTATCTGCAGAAGATGTAGAATTGCGTGACAAAAATACGAAGCAAATCATCACTAGGTGGCCTTTGCAATTGCTACGAAAATACGGACGAGATAAACAAGAATTCTCTCTCGAGGCAGGTCGTAGATGCCCCACTGGGCCAGGAATGTTTTATTTTATAACTGATCACTACAACGCCATATTCCAAGATGTTGATAGCAAAGTTCGAAACTTAGCAGAACGAAGCAGAGCACATAGCACATCAAGTGTCAAAGCTGGCGTTTCTCCAACATTCAAACCACCAGATAGTCCCTTGACGCAATCACCGGTTCCCCCTTCACCAGCAGCGTTCCGTGACGGCGAGGGCGAGTATGACAATCCTCTAGATATGCGTAAAAGTAACGCAAGTTTTGAAGAATCCATTTACAATGAGCCGGTCAATTCTAAACCCTCGAAAAAGGTTCAAAAAGGAAAATCAGAAAAACCCGCTGTTGCACCAAAAGGAAAAGCTGTGAAACAACTTGCTGGTCCTCCAAAACCAGATCGAGGGCCGAAAAAAGGTTTCAATGCTTTGGGAGGAAAGAAAGATAAAAAGGGGGCAAAAGCACAAAATTTGCCAACACCTCCACCCCCGCCTCCTCATATTGAAGAAGCGACCTACGCCGAAGCGCTTTCTGCTCAAAACGTCGATACAGAAGCATATGGACGCCTCGATTTCGAGGGAACAGGAGCGGCGAAAAGATTTTCCAATACAAGTGGAGATAATCAATACGATTCACTCAACACCAACTGGAACGAAGAAGACTCTGCCTACGCCACTGCAGGAAGTTTAAATCAAAGGTTTTCTGGCCTTTCGACCGAGGATGAAGGACTTTATGATAAAGTTCAAAGAAATTAAAAATCCTAATTTGATGCAAAAATTAGAAACATTAAAAAAAATTATCAAGTTTAGGTTATTCCTCTGGATGCTCATAACTAATAGATACTTATGAGATTATATTTAAGCGATTTCAAAAAGTCACCAGTCAAATGCTTCGATGGCAACTTTGTCAATGTTCCACTAAATATTAGTAATAGCTATACACTGTTAAGATTGCGAAACGGGACTGTAGAAGACCTTACAAAAAGTGTGAATCTGCCAATTAACTTGCAAGAATCACACCATGAAAACTGATGAAAATGACTTTGAATCTATAATAACCAGGGTGCGGATAACATGGGATATGAGAATTAAGAGCCTCACTCTCGTCTGTACTGGAGCAAAGATATTCACGAGAATATTGGAATACTCGACTGAAAAATAGCAAATGATGTCCAAATGGAACTACAGAACAGACTTGATTGATTAAAAAAAATCATACTGTGTTTAGTTGTGGCCAAAACCAAATAATTTGCAATCAGAATCCGATTTGAGTAATTTTCTTGAATCTGATCGATCACTGATTCCATGTAAATAACAAATATCCCAATATTACTATTACAACTTGTCTCCATTGTGAAAATCAAGAAATTTATAGTTTATATTGTATTTGTAATCACACTCCATATCTAAGACCAACAATTTTCATTTTTAACAAAAAAATACAATCGATTGCATTTTGTTCTCAAAAATTAAAATTCTAGTTTATTTAGCAAGTTTTTGCTCCTATAAACGATTTAATATTGATTCAAATAAGTTGTGCTTCGAATCGATTCAAATCACTGCACCGAATTGCCCAGCCCTAACTTTGTTCAAAAATATGAGAGCGTTGCACACTTGCGCACAGAATTTCTTATCTTCGATTTGACTACATACTTTTACCATCATTATTTTAATTTTTGTCTCTGTAAAATAGTAGATCATGATTTCCTTTCCTCTTACTTAGCTTTTTCATTCAAATATTTAACCAAGAAAATATGCATTTTTCATTGTAAAATATATTTCGCTTTATTGAAAAAAAAACGCAAATAAGATTATATTTCTTCATTGTGTAATATCGAATTTAATATCCTTGATAACAGTTTTTCTTTTATGTTATAATTTTAAATTTAACCTTTTTTTCAGATGTGCTTCATTAATAGTGAGAGCTTATTTTTAGGCGTTATCGTTTGAGTAGATTATCATGATAGGGGCATCTTTTTCTCTTGTGATGGCAGCCATTTGCTTCTGATGTCTTTTTAGCAGAGTAACTGTTTTTCTGACAGTCTGCAGTGACGCATACTTGAATAAAGATGCTTTGATCAATTTTTTCTGGCTTTGTAGTTGGCTTTGTTATTGTTCTCATTCCATGCTTGCCGCAATAATATTTAAATAATCAGTGCCTTACTACTTCCATACTAATCGTGCAAAATATAATGCTGCTTCTTATATTGTTTTTTTTTTATTCAGCATTGCAAATTAAATTTTGGTTTTGCGCCAAATAATTTCTCGATGAAGCAAACAGTGATGTACTGATAATATCGGCCATTTTTTTTTATCAACTGCAGATCACCAGGGACAGTCAATATGGTCTGTTTTTATTTTCAAATGCACAACCTGTATCATTTCCATCAAAATGTTACGTTTTCTCTGATTCTTTTTTATTGAAATTAACTATGAGCAGGGCCGGCAGCAGTGCCTAAAATCAACCGACTAACGGGATAGCAAAGAGCTATTAAAAGATGTAGTACCAGCAACTGCACTTTAAACCGAACACATCCCAAACGGAACTGAACCGTCATAGTAAAGTGCAGTGAGTGGTATCTGCCCTGGACGGTGGTGAAACCGTCTACTCTTTGCTTTAAGGCTTGTGCGCAGAAAAAGTAGTCAAAAGTAATGGTACAAGTTAAGAAAAACCATTATCGAACAATATCTTGTGATAAAGCAGTCCACTGGTCCAAAACTAATTTATTTTTGCTCTACTTGCAAAACTTTATGTGCAATTTAGGGAAAAGGGCAATTTTTAGAAGAGTTTGAAGGCTTCAATTTTATGAATGTGCAATATTCTATGATATATCTGTGACTAGAAATATTCAAATCTCTCTTTTGAGTTTGATTGTATCCGAAATGTATAAAAAGGTTCAGAATTATTAATAATGCTATGAAATACCAGTGTGGATGGTTGTGTAGCTCTCTCTAAGTTTAGGAGTTCAACAGTATATTGTCCAGGATTTTATTCAGGCATGCAATAAAAACTTGAATGATGCTATAGCTATTTCTAAAGTTAGAATTTGTGATGTTGAATTCGGCGTGTGTGTGTGATGATTGTTGATGACAATGACAAAGTCGTCAAAAGTGTGTAACTAAGCTACCGGTAGAATTCGGTTGTCCGAAATTCTATCTTTTTCGGACATAACAATAAAATTCTAAAAACATGGACATTTGTTGCTATTGTCATTTTTTTCAAATTTTCAAAAAAAAAAGTTTAAAAACCACCATCGCTAGTTCTGAATCTAGTTCTGAAGTTAAAATTTGGGATGCGGAATTAAAATTTCGAAAACATGGACGTTTGTTGCTTTTGTTATTCCTTAGTCAAAATTTTATGGCATGAAATGTAATGAGCGTGTCATGATCACTGATTCTGCTTTCAATATTACGCATATTCGTTTGAATATCAACAAAAATATCAGTATATATTCTCAAACTGTTTTGACTTTTCTACCAACTCTGAGTTTTTGTGTTTTGACTGGGATGTTCATGTCATTTTCTTCAAATTTATAAAAAAAAAAAACGGTTAAAAACCATCAACGCTGCTATTTCATAGTAGTATTGAAGATTTTTCACCTTTCACTACAGTTTGGTTGCTACCAGACATTCAAAAAGACCACATTTATTTCCAAAGTCCAAATTTTGTGACAAGGAATTCAGCGTCTGTATGGTGATTGTTGATGTCACTTTTATAAAGTATCCAACTTAGTGTGTAACTTGGGAAAAGCAGCTGCCTTGTGTAATAGTGCCTTATATGAAATTTTAAAACTATAGGACGAAATTTTTTCTTGTATCGTTGTCGATGCTTTCCACATCTCGAGCATATGCCATAGATAAACCATGCTCATAGAGCATGGTTTATCTATGGCACATGCTTGAAAAATTTCCTGACTTAAATACTCATAATGAAATAGCAATATGGGCAGTGATTCATTGGATCCTATGTCATAACATAGGTTCATTACTCACTTACGTTGTAACGTCATCTGAGACTATTTTTATCGCTTTAATGTGTTAAAACGCACATTTAATGTGGCTATTGAACACATATTTGTATACATATAATATAAAGTGTCATATGGCGTTGTTCTTCCTGAAAAAATTTAATGCTTTGTTTGCCTTTTGAATCATAAAACAAACAATTGCCAGACTGTGATTGGTAATTTACAAAGGTTCATGATTGACGTCGTCCTTGTAGATTAGTTCAAACGTTATTCAATAATCGGAATTACGGAATTACTTATTATACATAAAATTAAGTTCCAGCATTTTGAATCAACGGAATTGGCGTTATTTGCCTATATGAATGGGCAGGGACTAACATGGACTAACTACCTATCCTTCTATGCCATTGTGTGGCGGATCCGAATGTGTTTAATTTAAGGATGAAGCAGCATTTTAACAGTGACCAAATATACAAATCCAGAGTCTTGCTTCACACTTACACAAACTTTTGGAACGTTTTATCTGACCAAAGTCAGTCTTCTGGAGACTTGCTCAGTCAGATGAAACGTTACGGAATTAAAATTTCTGTGAAGCAAGACTCTGGATTTGTATATTTGATCCTATTTTGCTCATTTTGTAACCAAGTCATGATTTCACTGCAAAAATCTATTCGAAAATTATAGACAAAAGGAAATACTTTAAAATACCTATGACAACCAACCTACAGTAAAATATATCAGATAAAATGAGAGCTTTTTTTGTTATTTTCACCTTGAGTGGATTGCCAAGGAACCATGTACCATCAGCCACTCATAGATGAACAGGGTTAGAATTGCTGGAAAGATACAGTCTTTCCTGTTTTATTTTTCAATGCCACTTCTTAGAGTGGATCACCTGTTCAAGGCCCTGTAACAGCGGCCACTTATAGACGGACAGGGTTACAATTACTGGAAAGATGTCATATTTCCTGTTCGGCTTATCCCACCCAAGGTATTTACCCTTGGTTAAGTAGTTAGCATGGATCTCGACGAGTCTCTAACCAGAGTTCTTTACATTACAATGCCAACACGTTTAACCACTAGTCCATCGCGGCCACAAAATTCGAATTGACTAGGAGGTTTATGAAATTACAGTGCTAAATTTTTCATACCATAAATGAGTAAATCCGGCAAAAATGATCTGGTCTCTACTACTGCCATCAACTTTGTTACAACTTGCCGATAGCTTTAAGCTAGCACCCGACTGATTCAACTTTTTGTCCCTGCTGATGCTTATATTTTGAAATAAATTTTTGACAGAGTATCTATACATGAACCAAAGCGAAACGTAGAATAGACGATCACATAAATATACAGGATAGAAAGAGGGAATTAATTGTAATTTTAAATAATGTATATTTTTGATGGAAATTGTACGAGAAGTGTTTTATTTGGATTGACTGATATTTTTGGCCATTTTGGTGATCTGCTTATACATATGGCAAAATTAAAATCATGATACCAGTATATATCAAATTTTATCACATAAATTTTATAGACATATACATATTTCATTGTATTGTGTTCTAATCGTGTTTCTCTATTTAACAGTTACTTAAATGTTGGTAACATTTATTGATTAACTTTTAATACATCCTATAATAAATGATATTTTTTGTTCAAATTTTGGCATGTATCTTAATTTTGGTTCAAAATTGGTCCATTTAGAACATTCGAAACCCATTTCAATTGGGTACAAGATTGAAGAATTGTTAAAAACACCTCTAGGTAAATACGTTATCTAACAGTTCCATGACATTGGCCTTTAGAAAAACCAGACGATTGTTTTAGTATTATTTGTTTTGGATACGAATGTTTATACTATCAAGTGCAGTTTCGCCTAATATTTCGATTTCACTTTCCCTTTCATATTTGTTATTCTTGTTGTAATCATTGTAAAAATCTGGCTTTTTCTGCCTCGATCAAGCAAATCTTCAATATAGTTGACACCAGGGTGGAAGAATCCTTGGTTTTCTTCGAGTGTCCAATAGACCCAGTCTTTTTGCAGCCGATATCAATACCGATATTTTGACATTTTATACGAAACTCTAAAAATTAAAAATCTCCCAGGAAAAGGGCAAAAAATCAAAAAACAATTCCTATTGCATAAGAAAGGCAAATGAATGAGAAAAAAATTTTGAGCACTTCAAAAACTAACCATCCAAAAATTACAAAACATTTTAAAAGAATTGCTTCCTTGTCCATAGGTGTATTTTAGTTGGCCGATATTATCGACTGCTTTTGTGATCTGGCAATATATCGGTAAACAGCAAAATTAGAGCGATATATCAGTCAGGCTCTAGTGTCCGGGATGTTCTTGTCATTCTCTTCAAATATTTCATAGCAGTATTCATGATTTTGAACCTCTCACTACAGTTTGGTTGCTACCAGACATTCAAAAAGATACATTTATTGTTTCTGCAACAGATATATCATAAAAAGGTGCCTATTTGCAAAAATTTTTTTCCCGACGAAACCCATTTTCTTCAGGCAGCTGGCATTCTGCCAGTCTAGGATATTTTTTCAAAACTTCTTGTTGAAATCATATACGAAACGTTTAGAATGTTTATTCCAAGGTGACAGAATCTTGTTTTTCTTCACCCGCAATGTTAAGTTCTTTTTTTCTTCAGATTGACAAAAAACTTTGAAACCGTCAACACTGGTATTTCGTAACTTTTTCTACATAAAAAGACTTTTTTATCTTATGTTATAACAAACTAATTATCATTATATATTGACCATTTGCTAAATTTTCTTCTGGTAGCAGTAATTCGCTTCGGGTTACTGACGTTCATTCTTCCAACTTAGTTTAATCTAAACAGTTGTCTCAACTAAGCTCAATATCAGCTACTCCGTCACCCGAAGAAAATACCTGGCATTGGAAAGCTACATTTTCCTTGATACATCACATAAAAACAATAAGAATGTCTACCTAGCCATTTATCCTACTGTCTTTCTTTTTTTTTCTAAAAGCGTAAGTTGTTTTGCAATGTTTTTTTTTCAACAATATCACCAATTAGAAATTTATCTGCATTTTTTTTTCTTAAATAGTATACATCTGCAATAAACCGTATCAATGAAACTATATCCGGATTGCTAATAGTGCTTTAAAAATTATTCTAAGCAATGAGATATTAACTGCAATATTATCATTAAATATATCCATTCCTGATTGAATCTATAGATTTTTATTTTATAAATTGTGTTGTTTTTAATAAAATATATTATGAATTTTGACTATCGTGCATTAAAATCATGATTTATGCCAAATTTTACATTGTAAAATTTGACATAAATCATGATTTTGCTGCCTCATAGTCAAGACCTTAGGAATAGTTTTTTCTGAATAATGTTATATGTCCTTAAATAGACGTGGAAGTTGTAACTTTTTTTATACTACTTTTGTTTTAAATCAATTCGATTCGAAAAAGTTATTCGGTTAGATTCTGAAATCAATGCCATTAAATGTTGTTAATTTGCCAGACGTAGTCAAATTTCAACCTGTTAGCAAGTCAAACCAACTAATCTATTGAGAAATGAAATCTCTTACAGTAAACAAAATTTTGAAATATTGTAAATTGTCTTATTTTTAAAGAATTACGAAACTTTTATATTGTGCAAGGAAATCAAGATTTATGCCAAACTGTTATTTCAACAAACGAATCTATCTAAAAAAAATTGAAAAAAGGCTCAGGCCCTCCAAACCCCTTAATCTATTGATAAAATTGAAAAAAGGCCTCAGATCCTCCCCTTTCTTCGAGATCAGTTGTCACAAAAGGAGTGGAAACAATATGGTTCATACCTCTGTGGCTCTTGGTCTCGGGTGTCAACTTGGAACCCCAGGTTTGTATTAAATATTTAGAGTCTAAGTTTAATTTTTTTAGCTTTTGAGTTTTATTTGAAATTGGTATTAAACCATATTAAGCAAGTAAAACAAAACCAGTGATGTCAAGGGTTTGAATTGGTCATGTTTCAGTTAAATTTGAAAATTTGAATCTCTTATTCGAACTCTGCTCTGAACCCCTCACAAGTGTTGTCTTTTTGCTTCTAAAATTTACCAAAATCATGAGTGTTAAATTTGCTGCTATGAGATCAGTAAAACGTTGTTAATTATTATATAATGTTATTTTATGTATTAAACTTTATTGCTGCCTATTAAAAGTGCTTTTTCATAAATATGACTTTATTAGTTGGAAATCACTCTGAGCAAGGCCGGAAGCAGTGCCTGAAAGAAGTCAACTAACGGCCACTTAATAATAGCAGAGAGCTACTACAGGGTGCAGTCTCAGCAACTGCACTCTATGATGTATTCCCAGCAACTGCACTCCAAGCGGAAAAAGATACCTAATGGAAACGAACCGCCATGCATCGTGGCAAGATCTTGGTTCGCTTTGGGTGTCCATAATCTTCACATAATTTCAGATTGAGAAAAAGCTTCAAAACCATCAACACTGCTTCATTATAACAGGATTGATGATTTTGAACTTTTTCTGCACACAAAAAGAGAGACATTTGAATCTTCTAGCCACAATCATGTACATCATAAAATATTGCCCATTTTGCTAAGTTTTCCAAATGAATTTTCTTCTGGTGTTCAAATAGCTCTAGTCTAGTCTGCTACCATGGTAAAGTGCAATCAGTGGTATTTGCCGTGACCAATGGTTAAACCATATTCTACTTTGTGGTTTCGCTCTAGTCGCCTTGTTCGACTTTCACAAGATAGTGTTTTTGAATGGGCTGTTCTGTCAAAGTCTTCATCAAAATCTTGACTTCTGTTGATATCCACGCCAACATTTTTTTTTTATTCTATTGTGAATTTCTTCAATGTTTTTATTTCAATATATTTGAGGAAGATATTATGTATTTTATGTTATAACGCATATTTTTTGTTTTATGCTAATAATATAGGTCTATACTAGGCTGTAAATCTGAGTAAGGTTTGGTTAGATGGAGCAGTTCTTCTTATTATGATGGATGTAAAAGCTGGTTGCGTATGCTGATTATTGTGTGTTCTGCTCAGTTCCCATTTTAGCAGTTTTTATTAAATTCTGATACACATTAACTCCTGATGATTCCACTCGAGCTGATTTAAAGTAATTCGATTCAGGATATTTTGAAACCCAAAATTGAGGAGTGATACAATTTGTGTGCTATTTGTAGCCGGTAATTTAATCTCAGCCTCGTCAAGATCAACTTTGTATCTAACCAGCAAGTCGTTCCAGGGACACCCTTCTGTGCTTTCATCAATATCATTAATAAACTGGAGACATAGCAAAACCACCTTATTTCCTTTGTTAAATTCACTCACATAAAAAGCCATGGATCCTATGTTTATGGTAATGAGTTACTTTCGGCGTCGAAAGTTTGATGAATGCATCGATCTATGCACAAAAATGTTGGAAAAGAATCCATACGATCAAGCGGTCTGGTCACTGAAAACACGAGCTCTCACAGAGCAGGTCTATATTGATGAAGTTGAAGCCGAGGAAATCGGAATCGCAGAGGTTATAATGGATGATAACGCTGTAGCCCAAGTGGCAAGGCCTGGTAAGAGATTTGAAAAATGTTGTTTCACAGAAAAAACACACTATAGATGTAAAATTTTACAACGTATTATATTGCGATTTGACTGCATAATGTGTTGGATATGGTCAAAGGATGGTACTTTCTGTTGAAACCCAAAAGTCTTCGAACACTCTACAAATTAGATTTTGAATGTTGTTTCAACTAAATTCTCTTAGTTGACATAGGAGAGAATAGGATCAGTTTAATCCCATGGGAGAGTAAAGCTGAAAAAGAGAGGAAGGAAAGATTAACCATTTGTGAACCACAACCTGTTGTGCAGTTACCGGTTCCAAGTCGGGGATGGAAGTTTTGACTGATTTTTCCCATGCATGGTTGGGGGAGAAAGCCCCAACGATTCAAACCCAGGACTTAGAGATGCGTAGCTCAAAGTGTATTCCTAACGCTTATACGATGGGATTTCATTTTTATAATGAGAATTCGGCTCACCCACATGGCGAACCACGACTTTCCTGTGCACATCTCTCGGATAAGATTTTATCCTGCATGAGAGGAAAACTGAGGATATGGCAAACCACAGCCTCTCTTACAGACACTGGTTTCAAATCGGATCTGAAGGTTTTTTGGCATAACATTGTGGTTGTAGGTGGAGGTCGTAAGCAGCACTTACATGAACCACCATGCGCCTGCAAGGCATCCAGGACAACCTACGTCAGGACAATCAGGGATGCGTAGCTCAAATCATATTCCCAATACTATACTGATAGAGCGGGCATTGAATGAGATGATGTAAATAATTTTAAATGTCAGGAGAGGAGAATCTTATTTTTTTTTTTTATAGCCACTTCTTAGAGTGGATCACCCTGTCCAAAGCCCCGTAATAGCGGCCACTTCTAGACGGACAGGGTTACAATTACTGGAAAGATATGATCTTTTCCTGTTCGGCTTAGCCTATACAAGTTATTACACCCGGGGTTGGGTGGTGGACATGGATATGCGAGCCGGACTCATCGGAACTCGAACACGAGATCTTCAACCTGCGATGCCACATGTTTAATCACTAGGCCATCGCGCCCGCAAATTCTGTATATTTATAAGATTCATTACATTTCATAGAGTCTACTTTTTTCAACAGGCACCAGCTTGAAGCCCAGCAGCGCAGGTCAATCTACTGGTACAAGCCCTGGAATCAGACCAACTACACAGTCTGGAAGACCAGTCAGTGGGTTTGTGAGACCAGGTATTCTATTAAATTTTATTAGGACAAACTGGCAAATAGGCGACATCCATGTACATATCATATTGGTAATAGGATAAAATGAATTTTTTAGAGTTTCTGGTAGTAACCAAACTGTAGAAAAAGGTTCAAAATCATCAATACTGCTATGCAATAGCAGTATTGATGGTTTTGAAGCTTTTTTCTTCTATCAGAAAAATAGGACATGAGATTTTTTGATACTCAAATAAAAACCAGGATCCAACCCAACCCATTATAAGTTAAGTTTTACTTAGACTTCATATATCCGAGCCATAACATTTGTATTGTTCTTAATGTCAGTTGCGTTTTTGTTAGTAATACATTCATCATATGTGACATTTTGAATGATTTCCTTTTTACGTGGGACGTTGGAAAAACTTCAATCATTAGGCCTACTTGTTATCAAACGGATTGAATGTCAGCCACTCTGCTACTAAGACACCCGAAAAAAATGGTTTCATCAGAAGAAAATTTAGCACATTTGTGATATTTCATGATAAATCACTAAAATATAAAAAATCAATTTTTCATTTAATTTCTTCAAATTATTTGGTGTAACCTTTCCAAGATTCTACCAACAACCGTTCGGCATCGTTTTTTGTTGTTACTGTGTATCTGTTATATGTTTCAGCCACCCCTGAAGTGCCTTGCTGAAGGGCATGATTGGTGTCTGATTGAGTGTCTGATAGCGACCAAGCTGTAGAAAAAAGTTCAAAATCACCAATACTGCAATGAGATAGCAGTGTTGGTGATTTTGAAACTTTTTTGTGCATCAAAGTCAATAAAGTTTTTGTCACCCTGCCTACCTACAAATTTCCTCCGGGTCTCTGGGATTTCGATACCATTTTTACCTTGCCAATTCGCGGGTTTCTAGAATCTCGCAAAGACTCTCATACAACTCTTAAGGTATCATGTAGGGCTGTCTAAAATATTCGATTTGGAATATCGGAATCATTAATTATAAGATTCGATTTCTTCAACTATTTGAAATCAACAAAAATGATAATTTTGGTGTCAAATACTTAGGGACAAATCAACATCACTCTTGCTTGAATACCGTAAATATTGCTAATATGTCACAATAATTAGGTATTAGTTTTTGTTTAGTGATACCCTTGTTTGTTAAAGACTTATGTGGCTAACTCGATTCTTTAACTCTCCTTTTCTCATGCATATGGCATATTTTAATGCAATGTTTCACTATATTATCAGGAATTCAGAAACGGGATTCGCTATTTTATAATATATGCCAGAAATCTTCTAGAATAATATCGATAATTCTTGAATTGTGAAGTATTCTGAATTCCCCATCCCTGGTAGGAAACCAGTTTCACTTTGAAATAAAATAGTGAAGCCCCTTGTAGATGGGCATGTGTAATTATTATTCATCAGGTATGCAAGTATAAATTGGAAGTCATATCCGTCCAGTATTGAATTTATTGCCAGTACTGTTTAAATAAGTTTTTGCTTAAATATGAAGAAGCATTTGTACCATTTCTGGCAACTATATTTTATGTTATGTCATACTTGGGCTTTTTCAGTTTCGTGGCTCTGCTTAATTTATCAATGTTGATTCTGCTCTACCTGCCTACTTGATGGTTTGGGTGCAGACGAAAACTTTTGATTTATTCACCAATTATACAAGTAAAAATCGAAAGTAATATCAGTATGTCATATTGAAACTCATAGACAAATACTTTGCTGATTGCTATCCTGAATTGGCTGGAATCTCATATCAAACAATAATTCATAAGAGAGTGTAAAGATTAAATGTTAAAAGGGAACGCCAAGCCGCTGTCGTTTTGCAGTATTCATGTCCCTTCAACATTTATTTACAAACTGATTGGAATATATGCCTAATTCTGTGATTCGATGATGGCTTTGAGAAAATTACAACAGGAATGTTGAAATTCTGCTCATATTTCGATTATTTTGCCAATGTTTCAACCATATTATATTCAATTATTTCCATGACGTTCTCAAAATAGAATCACTTTTTTATATTTTTTTATATTGAAATTCACTCTGAGCAAGGCCGGAAGCATGGCCTGAAAAGAACCAACTAACAGTCACTTAAAGCAGAGAGCTACTAAATGATGTAGTACCAGCAACTGCACCCGAAACGAAAAACATCCCAAACGGAAGTGAACCGCCATGATAAAGTGCAGTGAGTGGTATCTGCCCTGGGCAATGGTAAAGCCTTTTGCCACTTCTAAAAAATTTAATTTCAAATGATATGATTTGAGACTTAAATTGAAAACAGTTGTATCTGTGGCAAACCTGGCAAAAAACTTGACAACTATATACCCATTAAGTCAAAAAGGTTGGAATCTTTAAAGCAGATCATGTATAAAATGCACACCATTTTTCAAAATCTAAAAGATCGAAAGACAAATTACCGTAAATGTTATAAAGCCCGCAGTACATGTGAAGTTGTCTTACCGATGCATTGTGTTGCGTTTCGGGTAACAAAATAAAAACGTCAATACACGCCTGCATTGTGTTATTCATATGCCTACAAGGCACATGGGCCACTCGTTTGCGGTGGAAAATGTAAGAAGCGCATGCAGAGCATTGCGCTAGCGTAAAACACAAGGGTATAATAAAACAAATCAAGAAATAGCGCAACCTACGCAAATGTGTATAGCGGCCTTAACTCCCGTCAATGTTGCAGGATTTACCCACCTAGATGGACTTATGATTGATTCAAAAATAAAATCTAGAGCTGTTTAAATATCAATACTACACTCAATGTTTACGGTAAACTAAATGCATACTCATTTGCCTGGCTGAGCGCAACCATCGCCTATTTTTTCAGGTTAGAGAAACTAGTTCAGGAAAAATTATTTATAATACATGGAACCCACCTGGAGAAAAACTAATAAAAACTTTTGTGTTGAATTTGCAACAGAATTTGTCAGTCATTACCATATGAGACAGACAGCTATGAAATGTGACTGTAACGTACAATATGTAAATTTCCTAGGTAAAATATCGAAACAGAAAGTTACACTAGGTAGATCAGATATCTGTGAAACCAGGTAAAAGAACTTTGAAAATAAACTCTGCAATCTAAGTATACTAGGTAAACTCTGTACTTTTACTTAGCATTGCCAACACTACTCTGAGGATTTACTCGATTAATTGTTAGATTGTAATATGTTTCTACGGCCAAGATATTTTTTATCTGTAGATTCTTTGCAACTGATAATCAACAAATTATAATTTTAATTTGTTGATTCAGATATTGCCACAATCGCAATACCAAAATACAACCAAAAAGATATCGAATGTTTGTAATGGAAATTTATAAATTCAGTTGTGTGAAATCATCGCCATTACTTTAAAGTGCAGCAATCAGACGGGAATAAAAGTTGGATAAATTTTTTGTACCCAAGATGTCTAACTGGAAGTAAAAATAAAATGTTGTGACCTGATAACTAAAAGCATTAAAATGTCAATTTTATTTCGTATTTGTAGTACTAACCAGATTTCTTGCTATTACAACGTTCTCTTTTTTGTTCCAGGCACCCAATCAGGCAGACCCGGCACCATGGAGCAGGCGTTACGTACACCTCGTTCAGCACAGACGGCTCGACCAGTTACGAGCGCGAGTGGCCGATTCGTGCGACTCGGAACTGCTTCAATGCTTTCAAACAAAGATGGGCCTTTTATCAACATGTCTCGATTGAATTTAAATAAGTACGCAGAGAAGGATAATTTATCTAAGGTACGACCATGCCGACTAGCTGATAGATTCCTAACTTGGTGACAGAATCTTGTTTTTCTCTTGAATGGTTCATGTTTGAAAGGACCAAAAGTTTGAAAATCATCAATACTGCTATTTCATAGCAGTATTGATGATTTTGAACCTTTTTCTTCAGCTTGGTTGTTATCAGACACCCGAAAAAAGACATTCCAATTCTGTTGCCACCAAGGGTGGTAGTACGGTATGAAATTTTCAACGTACTTCGAACCAGCAAAATAATTTCGTACCGAACTTCATACCGTGCCTTTCGAAAATTTTTTGTACCATGCTGTACAATATTTTTTTTTTGGGAACATCTGACCGAACTTCGTACCAGTACGGAAATAAGTTCGATCAATATTTTTCATTTATCGTACTAAATTTCGTACCAGTACGAAGACAGGTACGATCCGCTAGGCAGCAATTCCGAACCGTACCAACAACCCATCTCCAAAACACCTTTATTTATAAAATCAGGCCCCCGCGAGAAACATCACTAGCATTTTATTTAGATCAAAGTGATACAGTTTCATGCTATCTGGTTTAAAATTCAGGACAGTAGAAGCGATATACGACACAGCTCTATAATCAGCTCAAATAAATCAGTTGCATATTTTATTGCCATACGTCTACGGCGCTTTGAATCAATTTAAAATTGCACTTTAGTTTAAAAAATTCCTTGATGAGCACAATCTATATTATCTGCGCCTCTTTATGAAACGGCATAGATGTTAAATGAAATTTTTTTAATTCATTTG
Source organism: Styela plicata (assembly GCA_963675895.2). Lineage (NCBI taxonomy): Eukaryota > Metazoa > Chordata > Ascidiacea > Stolidobranchia > Styelidae > Styela > Styela plicata. The sequence continues at coordinate 18,836,566 of OZ023152.1, forward strand.
AGAAGAATATGGTGTAATACGTAGGTACAAAAAAGAGTATGGTATGCACTTCGTACTGTACTATCAGCCTTGGTTGCCACAGATATAATTATCGTGAAATAATTATCAATTTTCTTCTGATGGAACCCATTTCCTTGAATATGCTGACAATTTGCAATGAAGAGGCATTTTAATCATTTGATTTATCTAGAAACGATGCTTTCTTTTTTTTGATTTTCTTTGATCACTGAGCTTATTTTTCTTATTTTCAGGCCTTGTTTGAGTATATTTTCCACCATGAGAACGATGTTCGAAATGCACTGGAACTTGCAGCTCAGGCAACACAGAAATCACAATACAAAGATTGGTGGTGGAAGGTAGGTCATAGTTTTTTTTATCGCTTTTCGATTCTTTCAATTCTGCGGAATTCTCAGACATATAATTCTGTGCAAAATGTTTCTGACAGTCAGGGGTGGCCAGAATCCAATATTTCTTGAATTCATTGAAATTATTGCGAATTAAATATTCGAAATTGAAATAATAATAAACAAACAAAACGTTTTCTCAGGAAATCGCTAAAATCTGGAAGAAAATCGAATCGAATAATTTATGATTCACAAATCATAAACAAATCATATGGGATCGAATTTTTTTGACAGCCCTACTGACAATCAGGGATGGCCAAAACCAACATTTTACCATCTTGAAAAAACAATTTTGAATTTGAAATGTGGCCGTTAGTTGGTTGCTTTTGATCTCTGCTTCCAGCCTTGCTCAGAGTGAATTTCAATAAAAAAAAAAATATTGAATATGTCCATTTTCGGATGCATCCGAATATTTGATTCGTTTTAGAGACCCCTCCCAACCGCTATTTTCACAAAATATTTCCCCAAAGTAAAATGGTGAAGACTCTCAATAAAGATGTCAGGAACCACTGTTAAAACTTCTTACCTATTTCAAATGAATGAACGACCAAAATTTATATTCGAAGCTAACAGTTATCATTAGGGCTGTCAAAAATTTCTATTCAATTCGTAATATTCGAGTAATAGATTATTCGATTCGATTTCTGTAACAATTTGAAATCAACAAAATGAAAATTTTTATTTTTTTTCATAATTAAGTGGGAATTTTCACGTAAATTATAATCCGATAAAAAGATGTCTTTGTTTGTTTATTATATGACTTCTTGATTCGATTCAGGGAAATTATTTGATTCGATTCCGAAACCGAAAGATATTCAATTTTGGCCACCTCTAGTTATCAGCTTTAAAGAGATGGATGGACCTGACCAGAAATTAAATTTTGAAATCTTGCTCGCCCAACGTCATCGTGTCATGAAGATGTGTTTGCATTTAACATCTTGGTTTTTATGTCAAATAGTCTACCCGGTATTTTATTTTTGGGAATAAGTCGCAAGTATCTTTTTTTATTGAACTTCACTCTAAGCAAGGCCGGAAGCAGCTCCCAAAGGAAACCAACCAACGGCCACTCAATAGCAAAGAGCAACTGATAGATGTAGTACCAGCAACTGCACTCTAAACTGAAAACATACCAAATGGAACTAAACCGTCATGGTAAAGTGCAGCAAGTGGTATCTGCCCTGGGCGATGGTAAAGTCGTCTACCACGTATTTGTTTCCTTCTAGTCGCCTCTTACGACACGCAGGAAATATGTTAGAACTGTTCCAAAGCCCGTACCCACCTTTGCAAATTACTTCAGGTTCAGCTCGGAAAATGTTACTATCGTCTTGGCATGTATCGAGACGCAGAACGTCAGTTCAAATCTGCTTTGAAGCAAGAAACTATGGTCGACACGATGCTATATCTTGGCAAAGTTTATCAAAGATTAGATCAACCGTTAGCGGCAATCGATATCTATAATCAAGGGTTGGAGAAATTTAAAGGGGAGGCTAGTTTGCTAACAGGTAAGAAAGTAAAGAATTGTGCTGATCATATGTAAGGCAATAGAATGTTTTCTTTGGGTGTCTGACATGTTCATGTCATTTTCTCTTCCGATGGATGAAAAAAGTTCAAACCATCAACACTGCTATTTTATAGCAGTATTGATGATTTTGAACCTTTTCTAAAGTTAGTTGTCTACTAGGCTCATTTTAATATCTTTTTATTGAAATTCACCTTAAGCAAGGTCGTAAGCAGCTTCCAAAGGAAACCAACGGCAACTCAATAACAAAGAGCTACTAAAAGATGTAGTACGTGCAACTGCCCCCTAGACGGAAAACATCCCAAACAGAACTGAACTGTCATGGTAAAGTGCAGTGAGTGGTGTCTGCCCTGGGCGATAGTAAAGCGATCTACCACTTATTTTAGCAAGAGCTGTATCTTAGAATATTGCCTTCTCGCTGAAATTTCTTCTGAATGAACCCATTTTCTTCGGGTGTCTGATGATCGAAGTAGCTGACATTCTGCCAGTCTGGGTAACAGATAGTAATTTTTTTTTTGTTGAAATTCACTCTGTCTGTCAGAAAGTCTTGGAAGCAGTGCCTGAAAGGAACCAACCAACGGCCACTCTATAGCAAATAGCTGATACAAAAAGGTATCAGTAACTGCATTCGAAGGGGAGAACAGAACTGAACCTCTATGTTCAAATGAAGTGAGCGATATCTGCCCTGGGTATGGTATCATAAAGCCTATGTCTTTTTGATAACACCAACCTGGTTCGTCTATAAGTGGTATCTGTTGCAAGACCTCGTGGTAATTCGCTTTTAATAAAAAAAATAGTATAAATGCATTTCTTTTTCTTCCCAGGCATAGCTAGAATCTATGAGGGGATGGGCATGCAAGAAGACATGACGAAATGTTATCACCATGTCCTAGAGCACGATCGAATCAATATCGAAGCACTTGCGTCCATCGCCGCTGATTACTTTTATAACGATCACCCGGAAATAGCACTCAGCTTATACCGGCGATTACTACAAATGGGTGTCTATAACGTACAGATCTTCAACAACTTGGGATTATGCTGTTACTACGCCCAACAATATGACATGACTTTAAAATGTTTTGAGCGGGCTTTAGCTGTCGCGGACGACACAGAAGCGGCGGATGTGTGGTATAATATTAGCCATGTGGCTCTCGGCGTCGGTGATTTGAATTTAGCGTACCAATGTCTAAGACTGGCTGTCGCGTTAGATAACAGTCACGCCGAAGCATACAATAACCTCGGCGTTTTAGAGTTGCGTCAAGGTGACTTTGACAAAGCTCGCGTGTTTTTTACTTCGTCGCAAGAGCTTTCCCCAGGGTCGTACGAGCCTCATTACAACCAAGCGACGCTTTCTAAATCGCTCGGTGACCTTCAAACGACCTTTATATCTACAATCCGTTCAACTGACGCTTTTCCTGAGCACGTCGACTCACAAAATTTATTAAAAGAATTGAAGGAACATTTTACTAGCTTGTGAGAGGAGTTCCTGTAACAAAAGTTTTTTTGTTTGCCAAGTATGAGCCAGCGATGGAACGCACCATTGAGGTGAGGTTCATCTGTGGCCCATGCTCGACAAATCAAATTTTCAATAGAAATTATAGTAGATGATATGTTATATATTGCTGAAGATTCTACAAATTTTTATCAAAGTTTAATTAAACTAGGTTTGATATCCGGTTCACTTAAAATATATACATGATTGTTTTATTGAAATTCACCCTAAGCAAGGCCGAAACCAACTCAAAGAGCTACTAAAAGATGTAGTACCAGCAATCACACTCTAAACGGAAAACAAAACTGAACTGAACCGGTATGGTAAAGTGCAGTGAGTGGTATCTGCCCTGTGCGATGGTTTAACGACCTACCACTTCTTAAAATGTAGTACCGGTAACTGCACTCTAAGCGGAAAACTATATAAACAGAAATGAAGCGCTCACAGGAAATACATCCAAGTCCTTTGTGGCTTCATCAATTACGCTGGAAATATTCTATTTTCTTCTTCTCGTGCACATTCTGCAAACTGTGCAGCAAAATCTTGATTAATGTCAAATTTTACGTGTGACTGCAAACGATAGAGTGGTTCAGTTTTGTTTGGAGTGTTTTTCTCTTAAAGTGCAGTTGCTGGTATCGCGTTTGTAGTAGCTTTTGTCATTTACATGGCCGTTAATCGGTACCGTTTAAGCGTCCCTACAGGGCTAGCTTAGAGTGAACACAAATAAAAGAAATGGTCTTTTTCCTTCTGAGCAATCTTGTGTGCAAAAGATGATTTCGTAATTTTGAATTTATTTGTTATGTATTAGTTGTTGTTCCACTGTTACTTGTTTAGTACAAATACTTTACTCCTAATAGTATTTTTGTAAAAATAAAATGTTCTTTTTTGTACATATGTGTTTTCCTTACCTAGTGGCATCGGAATGTTTATGGGGGGGGGGGTGTTTTCAGTTATATTACTCTCCTTACTGTGTATTTTAAGGTTTATATTGTGAAACAGACAAGCATTTTTTTTATATAGATATTTAGCATATTTGCCTCCTGATTACTTGCATTGGGCCCATCAAACCATTCGTCATGGCCCAGTGAACAGTTCAGTTACCTACATTCGTTCAGGAGCTCTCTCCCACTACCTGACAATCTATACATCGAAAATTTCTGGAGTTTTCTGGTGCTCAAGTTATAGTCTGTACCACCGGCACAGCAATTTCGAGGGTGGTGGTGCGCCTTACGCAAATCTCACAGATTTTAACTTTTTGGCTGGTTATACACGGAAATCGTGATTTCGATGGGTGATGTGTTTAGGAACTTGGGAACAGTGCCAGGTATCGCGGTTGTGACATTAAGACTCAAATAGGGAGATGAAACAAAAATAAAATTTCTAAGATAAGATTGGATTAGATTTCATTTTTATCCTAGGGGAGAGGAAAGCCGAAGGCCAGCAAGAGAAAATTGTCTGCAATCAGCAGCAGCGTATAGCTAGGTATTGTGTCTGTGCATCGCCACGCCATAGAAAAGATAGGGGTGCCAGGTTGGCTCAAACGGGTAAGGGATACCCAGTTAGTGCAATGGGTAAAAGCGTTAAGGCCGCACAACACGTTTGCGTAGGTTGCGTTTTTTTATGTTTGTTTTATTTTACCCTCGCGTTATACGCAAGCGCAATGCTCTGCATGCACTAGGATGAGATGTTATTTTTATCCTGCGAGAGAGGAAAGCCGAGAATACTGCTTAACCATATGGCGAACTCGTGTAGATACCATTCCCAAATCGGGGTGAAGGTATAGGGTATATCTTAACCCCGAAGGGTAAGATAAAGGACGAGATAGAGACCAAAGTTAATATTCTTTATTATACTTCAGCAAAAAGAATAATTTCAGAATCACGATACAATCTAGTCTTAGCCTCTTTTTTCATTTTTTTAATAGATAAAATGCACTCGCATTTATGCACTTTATGTGACCATTCAAGCTAGCCTTAGGTGGGATATTTTAATTTCTTTTCGTCGGACGTGATCACAACATAAACATTAAAACTTGTTTTGGAACTATCATGGCCGGTTTTGATCGCTTATAAGAATTTTGTTGATCATGCGTTGGACGCATGATGCTCGAACTCAATTAACCTGATATATTGAATGCCAAATTCCCCTAGTGGTCCTGATTTTTAACAATGTTTGCTACATATATTTTTTTTTTTATTATCGTATTTCTCATTTTCGATTCGAACCTGCGTCATGACGATCAGAGGTTTGCAATGAAAGCTATCGAATAGTGCTCGTTGCGTGCGTTTATGCTTTGTGTGTATGTGAACACGACTAAAGGAAAGCAATGCAGACGTGTGTTGCCGTTCTTATTTTGTTACCCGAAACATATTGTCAAGTTCACGTGTATTGTGGTCTTTAGGAACATGCTTCGAGCTACACATCTTTGTTCGTCATGGCGCGCGTTCCGACCTCGAGGAGGATGGTGATCATATGCGAGAGGTCTGCTGGGCGCCTCACCGTTTGGGTTTTGCGTTTTACCCTGATCGTTTTCGCCCTATACTCATAACGTTTGTATATATATTTGTGTTTAGTAGCGGAGAATTTTAAAATAAAAATAATTTGATTTAGGAGCGATTCATCAGTGACTCATGATAGGCAGAATCAAATTTCTGATTCCCGATCGGAAAAGGTTTGTCAACGCATATTTTGTTGGGTGAAGTCATCGATGGATCGCGTTCCATCTGTGCGGCAAGCGTGACAAAATAAAACTCTGATTGGATTGAGAATTCAGGACTGGGCAAAACCGAATCTTTTGAATTTCGAATTTGATTCGGATATTTTTTCGAATCGGATCGAACGAACGGAAAAGACTTCAATGAGCAATACATGCGGGGTGCCCCTGAGCGAGGCATTGTAACCCCCCATCTTGGGACTATGCTCGATAACCTCGCCGTTTCCTCATACGTTCCACACGCGATGGAATGGCAAGACGCAAGGAAAATCTCGTAACCAGATATAATTGTAAACATTATTAATTGCATGCTGTGAAATAAAGTTCAGTACATTCATTAAATCACTAATTCCATGTAAATTACAAAATCTCATTTTTAGTATTACAACTCGGTTCCATCGTGAAAATCGAGAAATTTATAGTTTATAGTGTATATTTTCAATTCCATGTCCAAGAGCAACAATTTTCATATTTTAACGACATAATATAATCGATTTTGGTCAAATATGACCAAAATCGATTTCATTTTGTCGTTAAAAACAAAAATTTTAGTTCAATCAGTAAGATTTTGTTCCAATGAACGACTCATGATAGGTTCGATTAAATTGTGCTTTGAATCGATTTGAATTACGAATCGAATTGCCCTAGTTCGAATATGCTCAATCTTAATCAGTGATTTTATGTCATCATAGATTGACGCGCGTACACGGTGGGGTCCATCCGTTCCGAATATATTGAAATGCGTTTTATTGATTATGTTTCACTGATGGATCGCGGGGCGCGTGCGGTACAACTGTGACCTTTACTCAACGAAATATAGTTTCTGAAAGGGTTGACTTAGAATTCATCGCGACTAGGTGGCGCTCACGGAATTTCTTTACAATTTTGTACCCACGCTCAGTCGATGAAGCGCGACCAGATGCCCGAGGGTTTGATGCCTCACCGTTTCACTACCGAGCGTGCCCTTCAGCAATGCACTTCGCGGTGAGCTGTAACATAGAACAGATACACAGTCACTACCAAAGTCCGTGCTTAACGGTTGTTGGGTATAAGTAGGGTAAAAGCCCCCAAGTAGGGTAAAAGCCCTCCTCCCACCTCGCGGTGGGTTCGCGGACAGGCTATACCAAATAATCCGAGAGCCAAGCTTGGTGATGCAGTCGATTAAAGTTCGACATAATTGTTAGGAAGGACCATATTATGGAGCTTGGTGGCTCCCCCACTGAGTGTGCCCACCAGTCAAGCACTTTGAGCCAAGCACCAGAATAGAGTGATATTGGGAATATTAGCAATTACTTCGGCCCTCCAAGGCTTCTTGAGGAAATACACCATTTGAGGATAAAAACGACGAAACTATGCATAACGTGACCTCGCTTGTTTTCAATTGAATTTTTTTTTCTCCAAACTCCAAAATCTTGGGAAGGCAATTGGGTTCGTTATGCCGCCAGTGGGTATTAGGTATATATTGCAAATAATTCGACCTCTCTTTCTTGACTATTGCTGAAGAAATACATTCACATTCTTATCATACGCATTTATACGGAAATACATTTAAAATAGTTCAAATATACACATTTTTATTGTTTTTACTCCTAAATTAGTAATTTGTCAACCAAAGACCAAGCGGGTTCGCTCGCTCTAGGCGCGGAAGTTGAAGTAGCCTGTGTACGATCCATATGTGGATCATGCTTGGCAAAATAAAATTTTTAATAAGGATTGAGAAAAATCTTTTGTTATGCAACAAAGTACTTTATCTGTGACGTAATGTTATTTAATCCCGCGTTATTGAGTTACATAAGTAGAATATTTGCTGAGTCATTCCTAACAATTCGACAACAGGTCTGATAAAAGTTTGTCTGCTTTCCGGCTTTTCCTAATCAGCCACTTAAAAAAAAATTTGAGTCGTAGATTTCATTACACGCACTTGCGTCAAAAGTGGGAGGAAGGAACTCCTCCCTCCAAGATTTCGGATACTATTTTTCTAGAATTTCATTAAAAAGGGCAAATGTTTCACGCGCTTTCGGCACAATATACTTTTTGTCCCAAAATGAGGAGTTTTCGCAAAATGGATCCAAATATTTTTTCACACGACTTGGGCGCGCAATACTTTTTATGGGGAAAGCTGAAAATTTGAACCTTGATTTTTTTAACGATTTGGAAATTACGAACCTCCTGCTACCACTGAATAGGTATTAGGTTCGAATTTTCATTTCTCCGACAAAAATCACAGGAATAAAAGAGTTGAAAGTGTCAAAATCAGTGACGTAATAAATTTTAATCTCGCGTTGTTGACTTACGTAAGCAAAATATTTCGTTATTCATTACTCAAATATCGACAGAAAGTTGGCAAAGGTTTGTTTACTTGCAGGCATTCTCAGATAAGCAGGGATGTCACTTTCAAAATGAAGATTTGAAACATTGATTCGGATACCTGTACCGGGCGAAATGGGGGAGAGGTCTTCCCCAAAATTTTTGGATATTGATATAAAATTTCATCTTCGGCGGTTTATCGCTTTCTGTTTAAGTTTTTTTCGTTTTGGGAGAAAAAGAAGAATTTCTATTTTGACCGATCTCAAAATGTCAGACTGGAATGCAATAAACTTCTCTTCGCACTTATGCAATTAACAATGTTTACAATTCTATATGGGATGTCGATGGAACGCACCGCGACGGTGCTGTCAATCAACAGCGCATAATTGGCATTAATTTCGTCAGCATGGCTTTTTTTAAATTTTGGAAATATGCAATTACTGCAAATGACCAGTAAATTTACAGAACTTTTGTTACAGTGAAAAATCATAAGTGAAAATATTAATAAAGTGGGTAAATAAATGAAAAAATATGAAGTTGAAAACTGCATGGACCGCGCTATGGGGAAAAAAATTTAATTAAAAAACAACCAAAAACAACGATAATGTCATAAAGATTTAGCTAATTCAGCTCGTAAGTTTAGGTCATTATCAAACCATTACTCGACAAATCTTTAGACATATTGCATAACTTATTAAGCGGAAACGTGATGGTTGAATTAACAGACAAATTTTTCACGACCAAAGTCCAATGATTGTTGTTTATAAATGCCTGTCTCTTCCGAAAAAAAATTTGGCGCTACCGTTTCCGGCTTTGATTATAAACAGGGCGGGGAAAAACCGGATCCTTTGGAATTCAAATCTGATTCGAATAATTTTTTCAAGCCGGATTGAATCACTAATTTCATGTAAATAACAAATATGTCATTTTTTCTATTGCTACTTGTCTGCACAGCGAAAACGCCAACGTTGGCCCATGCTTAAAATATATCTTTTGGCAAAACATAATTATCATTTTTGATAACCAGAGTCGGGGTTGGTGTGGAAATTTTCTGCTCGAATATGCAAAATAACATCAAAATGAGTAAAATTTTTGCGCTCCTCCAGCCCGCACAGCCGTTACGATCAGAATACAATGGACGAATAGTAATTTGCTATGTTATTTTATATTTTTTATAAGTTTGGGCGAAGCTGCGTCGGCCATGTTTGACAAAAACAGGCCTGGCAGTTCATTTACGTGATTCAGACCTATTCGAAGCACAAACGAAAAAATGATGGTAAAATTTGCAGACAAATTTCTAGCGACCAAAGTCCAATGATCGTTATTTATAAATACCTGTCTCTTCTGAAAAAAAAAAAACTTGACGCTACCGTATTTCGTCCTTGATTATAGACAGGGCTGGGTGAAACCGGATCATTTGGAATTCGAATCTGATTCGAATAATTTTTTCAAACCAAATGTAAAGGAAAAATATCGCATTTTACTATCAGATCTTGTCTACATCAAGAAATTTATGGTTTATTGTGTGTTTTTGATCCACATTTCATGCCTGAAAGCAATAATTTTCATATTTTAACGGCAAAATATTATCGATTTCGGGCAAACTTCACCAAAATCGATTACATTTTGTCGTTTAGAATTAAAATTCTAGTTCGTTTAGTGAGTTGTGTGTCCCTATGAACGATTCATGATTGATTCGAATAATTTGTGCTTCAAATCGATACGAATTACCGAACCGAATTTCTCAGCCTTGATTACAGACTGCGGAAAAATCTATGTCCATCAAATTGAAGCAACTTGATAAATTTAAACTTGTGCGGCGGAGGCGTGCGAAAATTTTTGTACTTCTCTCAGCAAAACATTCCAATAAGGAAAAAATGGATTAGAAAATATGCAAAAATAGAAAATAAAGCTTAAAAAAATTTTGGCGAAACAGAAAGACGAAAAACTTTTGCGCTCCTTCGACGACCAACTTCCGGCCACGAACGTTTAATCATTATCAAACCAGTTGTAGCAAACCAGCTCAATCAGATTATGTAACTTATTAAACGGAAACGTGATGGTTGGATTTGCAGACAAATTATTATCTTCTGGTTCCAATAAATATTATGCAACTAGCAATGTCTGTCTGATAAATTTCGAAAGCTATATTTTCTATGTTTGCATATTTTTTAATCGGTACATTGTTTCAATGCATTGCTGAGAGAAAAATAATAATTCAGAACAAAAAACAAACGCGTTACTTTATAGAACCGGCCCGTCGGTGTCTTATACAGGGTGAAAAAGCCGCTCCGTTCATCTTGAGCAAGAACCTTTACCCGCGGTCATTTACAGATGAATAGGTTGATTGATCACCCTGTCCAATGCCCTGCAACAGCGCCGCTTATAGACGGACAGGGTTACATCCATGCCCACCACTCAACCCAGGGTGTAATAACTTGGGTAGGCTAAGCCGAAGAGGAAAAGATCATATCTTTCCAGTAATTGTAACCCTGTCCGCCTATAAGTGGCCGCTGTTACAGGGCCTTGTACAGGGTGACCCACTAAAAGAAGTGGCTATAAAAAAAAATTACTGGAAAGGTGTGATCTTTTCCTGTTCGGCTTAGCCTACCCAAGTTATTACACCCTGGGTTGAGTGGTGGGCATTGATAAGCGAGCCGGGCTTGCCGGGACTCGAACCCGAGATCTTCAACCTGCGATGCCAACATTTTTAACCACTAGGCCTACCAAAGTTATTATAACCTGGGTCGAGCGGTGGGCGTGGATTAACGAGACAAACTTGTCGGGACTCGAAACCACAGTTTCCGATTTCCGCTGCCAACATGATAACCACTAAGCCACCACGTTAACATTTATAATAATGTTTATCATGTTTAAGTCATTGACAGACTATACATACATTGGCCCATGCTTGATATTATATCCTTTGAGAAAATATAGTCTTCATGGTTGACGATCAGAGCCGGGGTTGGTGTGGAAATTGTCTGCTCAAATACGCAAAATAACATGAAAATGAACAAAATTTTTGCGCTTCTTCAGCCCGCACAGTCATTACGATCAGAATCACACGAATAGAAGAAAACTTTGTTTGTTATGTTATTTTATAAAGTGTGGGCCAAGCTTCGTCTGCCATATTTGACAAACCAGGCCCGGCAATTAGGGCTGGGCATAATAATATTTTCAAATCGGATCAAATCAACAATTCCGTATAATTAATAAAATCCCATTTTTTCAATATTACAAATTGTTACAATCAAGAAATTTGCAGTTTGTAGTGTATTTTCAATTCATACTCCATGTTAGAGCAACAATTTTCATGCTTCAATGATAAAATATAATCGATTTTGGTCAAATTTGGCCAAAATCGATTGCATTTTGTCGTTTAAAATTAAAATTTTAGTTTATTTATCAAGTTATGTCGCTATGAACAATTCACAATTGATTCGAATAAATTGTGATTCGAATCACCGAATCGAATTGCCCAGCTCTAATGGCAATCCAATTACGTGATTCAAATCGATTCGAAGCACAATCGACTCGAAGGACTGTTGTGAAAAGGTCATAGGAGCATATTAACGCAAAAAAACACTGAAGCAGGAAAAATTTTCGCGCTCTTACGCCAGATCATATTTATTATTGCTATTATCGAACCATTCGGCAACTTTATGCATATTTTTGTATATTATGTAACTTACTAAACCGGAAACGTGATGGTCGGTTTGGCGGGAAGATTTTAATTCTTAACAACGTCTAATGATTGATACACGACAAGGAATTTCTGTCTGCGTGCGACAAAATGTCGCACGACATTATTCTGTCTAAATTAAATTCATCTACGGGCCATGTATGGTAAATACTTTATGATACGCACACACGTATCAGTAATGTTACTTCGTCAGGTATGTGCCAGTTGGTCAAGCACGGGCCACCCAAAAATTCATAAAAATAACAAAATATACATTTACGATTTACAAATATTAGCTTAAACAGAGTTAGTGGTGTATTTTCATTTTTGAACGTCAAAATACAGTCGATTTTGGTCAATTTTGTCGTTAAAAATAAAAATTCGGCTTTGTTTAGCAAATTTTTTTTCCAACGACCGATTCACAATTGATTCGAATAATTTGTGCTTCGAATCGATTCGAAACACCGGAACGAATTGCCCAGCCCTAGTCTTAGGTATAGTAGCCAAGTAAAGAAACGAACGGAAGATCTCTGAGACGAAGCGATTACGATATCATAAGCGATATGTACAGGAAATCGTTAGAGATGCCGTATCAGTTATTAAAGCCGGTTCGCCTCTCAAGCATTGTTTACCATCTCTAAAAGGATTGATGCGCAGTTTATCAGATTAAAATTTAACGTGAGTGAGGTGAATAGAAAATATGTCAGCTTACCACAGCGTTGAGGACGGAGAGGATGGGCAGCGGCGCACCCAATGGATATTTTCAGAGAAGGACCTTTTTGTTCGTGTTACGATACATTCCACTGTAAAACACCCCCCGAAAAGCGCGCTAATATTAATTATGCCGATTTTAAAGATATTTTTAAATAAATTCTTTGATCTTAGTGGTGGACTGTCCCCCTTCCCCGGGCTGCCTCTACCAGTGCCATTGTGCGATCCTTTCAAATTCGTTCAATTATGTTTGTTTCCACGTGCTATTTAACGTCTGTTACAGGAAACCGTTGTGGGTCAAATCTGTTATTACCGATCTCTGTTTTAACATTCGTTTTCTAGCGCTAGAACAAATGATTTTATATTATAAAGAATGAAATTTAATTGTGATTAGCCAGGTTAAAGCAGCGTAGGGAAGGCAGTGGGCGATGAAGAGAATGCCTTTAGTCAGCCAACTGTATTTTTACAGAGATGCGCTCGGAAAAGCTGCTTGTTCCGTATTTTTGGCATTGCATAATCATTTCATTAAACTACCATTCAAAATTAGTATTGAGGGGAGGGGTATGATCATGTGCCCCCCATCGATCCGCCAATGGTAGGAACGAGTTCATGAGCACAGGACAAACTTTACATGAGTCGTTCTTTATAATGTATGGTTTTTACTTAATTATGCCCTTCTTTGTGGTTAAGATATTCCATTTGGTCAACAAAATAGAGGCGATCAACTCAAATAATTTTTTTGAGTGAATCACTCTGACTAAGGCCCTGTACCTGCGGCCACTTATAGAAGGACAGCGTTAGAGTTGTTGGAAAAAAAATGATCTTTCCGGCTCGGCTTAGCCGACGTTATTACACCCCGGGGTTGAGTGGTAGACATGGATTAATCAGCCGGACCCCCGGGACTCAAACCCGAGATCATCAACCTTCGATGCCGACATGATATCTTAATGTAGGGATGTGCAAAATTCCATACAAATAACAAATATCCCGTTTTGACTGTTACAACTTCATTACAGAAATAGAGAAATTTATAGTTTTGAATTATTATTATTATTTTAACCAACAGACTTAAAAGCAATATATCTCAATGTTTGATCAAAATCCATTCAATTATAAACTTTTGTTCCTACGAAAGATTCATGATTGATTCGAATAGATTATACTTCGGAGCAATTCGAACCACCAAATTAAATTTCCCAGCTCTAACTAGGGCTGGGCAATTCAATTCGGTGAATCGAATCGATTCGAATCAATCGTGAATCGTTCATAGGAACAAATACTTGTTAAGTGAACTAGGATTTCCGCACATTACGGAATACAATTGATTTTGGTCAAGTTTGAACAAAAGCGATTATATTGTTCGCTAAAATGTAAAAATTGTTGCTCTTAGTGTGAATTAAAAATACGCTCTAAACTGTAAATTTCTTCATTTTGACAATGGAGACAAGTTATAATAGTAAAGGTAGCATACTTTTTATTTACATAGAATTAGTGATTCGATCCGATTCGATAAAAATATTGGAATCAAATTCGAATTCCATATGATTCGGTTTTGCCCAGCCCTAGCTCTAACTTTGGAATTAGATTGAACAGTAAAGCACATTTTGTAGTAGCTTTTTGCAATTGAGTCGGTTGATTCATTTTCGGTCCTGCTTCGGCTTTGCTTGGAGTGAATTTGTACATCCTTGTACATCCTGTATTAACGGCAAAATGCATTTTATTTGCAAATTTGAGCAAAATTATGCGATTTTTGGATAGTTTTCCACTTAGAGTGCGATTGCTGGTACTACCCGTAGTAGCTATTTGTCTTAAACGTCAGTCGATTTTGGTTGATTCACTGCACTTTACCATTGCGGTTCAGTTCCATTCGGGATGTTTTCCGCTTAGAGTGCAGTTGCTGGTACTACCCGTAGTAGCTATTTGTTATAACCGTCAGTCGATTTTGGTCCACATTCCATCCCTGTTTTAAAGAACGGGTAGATGGTTTTACCATCGCCCAGGGAAGCTACCACTCACTGCACTTTACCATAGCGATTCAGTTCCATTCGGGATGTTTCCTCTTAGCGTGCAGTTGCTGGTACCACATTTTGTAGTAGCTTATTTCCACACTAGTAGCCGTTGGTCGATTCGTTTTTGATTCACCTTCCGCCCTTGCTTAAATAATGTCAACATGAAAATTGTCTTTGAATGAGACAGACGCGTCCCTGGCCATAAGCAATCGAAAACGTGTCTTTTAATTAAATTATTTGTCGATATAAGCGATTTTACAGAATTTTTGCTACCGTCTAACTAGGCTTAGTTGAAATTGTATTCAAGTTTATATAGCCCGATCTATCAGCATTGCTAAGCCCATGAGGGTAGAGGGGCAAACTTTTCATGCAGTGTAAGGAAGCACTTTAGAAATGCTGGAACATATTTCTGAGGCGAAATGGGGAAGCAAAGAAGTTGTAGATTGTTTTACCGTCGCCTAGGGCAGATATTGCGTAGCGCATTGTACTATGGCGGTTGCCGTTAATTGGTTCCTTTTAGGCACTGCTTTCGACCTTGCTCAGAGTCAATTTCGATTAAAAAAAATAAAATAATGATTTTAAACGGAACTGAACCTCCGTGCTGAAGTGCATAGAGTAGTAGTCGCCCGGGGTAATGATAAAATCATCTATGACTTCTTTATTTTTTTTTTAATCGCGAGTATTTAATGAAAATACCAAAATATTTAAGCGATTTTAGAGCGCTATCACATTCTTATTTTGTCTTAAAATCGCTCTTTTCCATTCAAAAATATCCCCAAAACCATTTTGTATGCAATATCCGGAAACTTTTCACCTCTTTGTAAAAGCTTCATCCAAATTTTCATTTAAATGAAGCTCCATCACCAAACTGTTAAGATAAAAAAAAAAACTAAGATAATGATATTGTGATCGCATTCTTTCACGTCACGTTTATGCACACTGTAACAAAAGTACAGTAAATTTATTTGCAGTAATTGCATATTGCCAAAGTTAAAAAAAACGCCATGTTGATGAGATTTATGCCAATTATGGGCTGTTGATGGACCGCACCTTCGCGGTGCGTTCCATCAACATCCCATATTCGGCCAAAAAAGTCAATTTTGATTTTTTTTTTCAATACCGCCAAGTAAAATTACTGTCAAAGACCAGTGATTTTGTTGCATTTTTTTGTTACAGTGTAAGTCTTATACTATAATATTATGGATTATGTAACCTGATAACTTACACGATATAAATAGTAACGCGTGCCGTAGAAAATTTTATTATCAGTTTTATTGGGTGAAAGGTTAACAATATCTTCCGCCAAGGTATTGTCACGGATAGATCTGGTCTCAACTGGGCAAAACCGAATCATTTGGAATTCGGATCTGATTCGAATAATTGTTTTAAATCATGTTTATCTAGAACATTACTTTTTCAATTGTCTAAAGAGCGACAAATTTCATATTTTAACGGCAAAAAGATATCGATTTTGGTCAAATTTGGCCAAAATCGATTGCATTTTGTTGTTAAAAATAAAAATTCTAGTTTATTTGGGATGTTTTTTTTCTCGAACGATTCATGATTGATTCGAATAAATTGTGCCTCGAATCGATTCGCATAACCTAATTTCTCGTGTAGATTCAATTCCTGCGTCGGGTGGACATCACCCTTTAGTAGTCTCTCTACTAGAGGCCACTAAAAGTTGTTGATAAGATAAAACGCGCCCACGTTGCATTATCAAGTATGGCTCATAGATGACCAGCCGCTATTCATCAGTGATTCGCGCATGATAAATTATGTTTTAAAATTTTTACACTAAAATTTCAGTTGATTTACCACTCTAGTTTAAATTTTATTTTGTGTTTGTTAACGGCCAGTATTGTAAAGAAATATTTCTCACTATTACATAAGTTGTAATCGTAAGTTGTGGTTATGTAATTTTGCTTCGTCATAAAACCATGACGATGCATAAAAAGTTGTTTTATTCAGGATTATTTTGGTTTTTGTTGTAGAAAAAGTTAATGAGAGATTTGTAAAAAATTGTCCACTAATGTTGATTAATACTTGATTTGTAATGAAATTCCAGTTTAGTTGACGTCGTTTTTAACAGCAATTTATGGCTTTCGTTGTGAGATCGCCACGTATGGATATTACGTCATGTTAATGTAAGTTTTATTATGACCAACAGTTATGTAATCCTGCATTTTGAAATGGCAACGTTTGTTTTCCACTGGGAATGCAACGATTGCAGACTTCGTTCCTAGTGGCTCAGATCTAGGGTCGGGCAATTCGATTCGGTGATTCGAATCGATTCGAAGCACAATTTACGTGAATCAATCATGTTCATAGGAACAAAAACTTGCTGAATGAACTAAAATTTTCATTTTTAACGACAAAATGCTATCGATTTTGGTCAAATTTGACCAAAATCGATTGCATTCTGTCGTTAAAATATGAAAATTGTTGCTCTTAGACATGTAGTGTGAATTGAAAATACAATATAAACTATAAATTTCCTGATTTTCACAATGGAGACAAGTTGTAATAGTAAAATTGGCATCGTTGTTATTTACATGGAATTAGTGATTCGATCCGATTCGAGTTCCGAATGATTGGGTTTTGCTCACTCCTACTCAGATCAATTAAATGCATTCGCTTTCAAATTATAACGTCAAATTTTGCGCCGCGGGCAGAAAACTTCACAAAAAGGAATTTTAACTTCAATCCAAAAAAAGTCCAAATAATGCACGAACCATAAAAAGTAATAACATTTCTGATATGTGTCAAGTCGTTATTAAAGTAGAGCGAAAAAAGTAGTATCTGCCCTGCGTGATGATGAATGCGATTTATAATGAAATTCCAGTTAATTTTACGATCGATTTATCAACAGTTTTTGGTTTTGTTCAGTCCAGATACGAGTATTGTAACTAGTGGTTATGTAATTTTGCTTCGGCGTACAAACATGACGCACGCACGAAAAAAGTTTGTTTTATCTTTGGAATTTATGACGTCATATTTTTCGCCGTTTGTTTGCGTAAAAGAGGAAGACTTCGGTGAAAGATATAAGGCAAATATTAGATCATGTTGTTTTATTAACTTTTGTTGCATAACTTATGATTATGAAATTCAATAATAAAGTGCAATTTATCCGTAACGAAATATTAGTTCGTTTCAAGCTCCATACACCCTTTTTTTGTGCACGGTCGATTTACATACGAGCATTATGTCACGTTTACATAAGTTTTATTATAAATATTCGTTTCATGATTCGAGTCGTCATTACTAATAAGAGCGAGTCGAAGGCGCGTGAAAATTATCTGATGCATTATTATTATTATTGGTAATTACTGTATGATGATTCATTCGTGGCATATCTTCAACTCATTTACAATGGAATTCCAGTTCATTTCCTGCATGTTTTATCAGAAGATTTTTTGTGAGACTTGTTTCCATAGTAATGTTATGCCACGTTTACTTAAGATTTATTGTAACTCGCGGTTATGCAATTCTGCTTCGTTATGAAAGAATGACACAGGTAAAAACAAAATTTTTCTCTTTTGTGGGGGAAGGAAATACTTGTCCAAAACTTTTATTGTTAAGGTTATGTTACAGGTGGATCGCGCCGTCGTGGATGGATTGTCCATCTGTGACTTAAGCGTAATGTATTGTGACGTCATTTTTTGCGCCGCAGGTGAACAAAGATTTGCAAAAGAGAATGCTAAAATCAATCTAAATAATTGGTTAAAAAAGATACTGAAGGCAAAATCACCAAGCATTTGTTATATGAGCCGAAGCCGCGTAATTTTTTCTGATCCTTCATCATTAGTCATTGCTGATTTCGATATAAAGAGAAATTATATTTTCAAACGTCATATTTTGCGCCGCAGGTGGAAAAAAACTTTGCAAAAAAGAATTAGAGCGTCAATCTACAAAAATTCTAATAATGCCGAAAAAAGGGTATTAAATATTTCTAAAGTGAGCCGAAGCCTTATTTGGGAAAGGAGAAATAGATAGTTATAGTACCCTGAGCGATGATGATAGCATTTCTAATGAAATTTCAGTTCATTTTGAGATCTTTTTACGTGAAGTTTTTGTTTGTGGTGAGCTAACATTTGAGCATTATGTCATGTTTTATGTAAGTTTCTTAAAAATCAACCCAAATTCCAGTAAATTTTAAGCTCGTTTTATCAACCGTCCTTGTTTGCGGTCGATTTGCAAACAAGTACATTCTATTATCTTATGTAATACCGTCCAGGCGCGGTTCATCTGTGGCTCATGCTTGATAAAATAAAATTTCTGATTGCATTATGTCGCGTCAATGTAAGTCTTAAAGTAACTCGTGGTTACGCAATTTTGTTTAGTCATGAAAGCATGACACGTATAAAGATTATTTATTTTTTTCAATTGGAGTATTTAAAAGTAGGCCTCCTTGTCTAACACGACCTTTACTAAAGGAAATATCGTCAGAACATGTTTGATATGTAATGTCCAATCCAATGTCTCCGTCGACTGGAAACGCAGTAGAATGACCTTAAAACGCAGGGTGCCTAAAACATCCCCCTTGATAAGCCCGTTTTCAGCTTTGAAATTTCATCTTTCAAAAATTGTCGTGCTTCCGCTTTGTGAAAAAGACACACCTCATTAGCCTCAATAGCCACCAAGCTATTGGTTAGTCCGTTTTAAGCTTTAAAAATTTATGTTTTGAAAAATTGTCGTACTCCACCTCAATATAACTCCTATTTTTTGTAAAAACATTTTCATCCCTCAAAAATTTAAATTTTTTTTTTTCAAAATTTACCCCCACATTCTTTTTTTCGAGATTTGAAATACTGACTGAGGTGATGCATTAGCTGGATCATGGAAGGGGAGTCTGACCACGCCTTGTACAAAAATCCTTGAAAAAAAGAACGGAGAAAAAACACAGGGAAACACGCTGTGGCCGAATGATTCTATGGTCTAGTAACAAATATTTTGCACAGCTATGTTTTTTTATTGAAATTCACCCTCATACGATATGTAGTATCAGAAACTGTACAAATAGAACTAAACCGCTATAGTAAAGTGCAGTGAGAACTACATGCCCTAGGCGATAGTAAACCCATCCATCACTTCTTTGTTTCCTTTTAGTCGCCCCTTATGACACACAGATAATACGTCAGGACTGTAAGTCACTGGTGGATTCCGCTGCCCAGGTACGGTTTATGTATGGCCATATTTGTTGAATATTTTTGGATATCACTCGAGTATCAAGATTCGGTAGAATTCGGATGCATGTCTGATTTGGATGTTCAAATACTCATCATTGTGATTCGGTAAGATTCGACGAATCTTCTATGCAAAACTTTTTTGGATATGTTGCGAATTACATATATTCCTCGCTATTTTGGTAAAAAATGGCCATTTATTGAATATTTTTAATGAACTTTTTAAATAAAATAAAATTCGGAACAATTCGATTCGAAATACCTTATTCGAGATTCTATTCGACAATGAATACCAGGGTTCGGAAGAGACAACCCCATAGACGCGCCAATTTTGTACTTTAACCAACGTCGCACAGGATATTATCATTGTAAAAGGAAACCGTAGCCAAACATTATGTAATTTCTTATGTAAGTCGGGAATGATATGACAGTAATCGGCTATTTATAAAAGAAGTTTTAAACCGCGTGAAATCATTAGTCTTTAGTACAGGGTCTGTGCAGTTTAAGATGGCTGTGCAATAGTCTGATCGTCAATAAAATTAGTGATTAACCGAGTAGATGGGTTGTCTGATACAAGAATTTTGTGGTATTAGATGCTGAGAGATATTTCGAATATATATATATATATTTCAAGTATGAGTCACTGATGGATCGCGCTTCCAAGGTGCGATCCATCAGTGATGCATGCTCCACAAATAATTTTTTTTTGGGGGGGGGGATGAAGGTACGTACCGTACTTGAGAAGTTTTTATTGGATAAATGAAAGTACGTACTAAACTTAAACATTAATGTATAGCGCCAGAAATGCCCCCGGAGTGGCAACTAAATATTATACTGAATAGGGCTGAATGTTGCAAATATTTAGCCGAACAAAATATATGAGGAGTAAGGCTGGGCAAAACTGAATCATTTGGAATTCT
This sequence comes from Styela plicata, assembly GCA_963675895.2. Classification (NCBI taxonomy): domain Eukaryota; kingdom Metazoa; phylum Chordata; class Ascidiacea; order Stolidobranchia; family Styelidae; genus Styela; species Styela plicata. Next base: position 18,857,515 of record OZ023152.1, read on the forward strand.
AGTCTGATTCGGATATTTTTTCGAATCGGATTCGGATTATCAATTTCATGTCAACACCAAATATGCCGTTTTTACTATATAACAAATTGTCTCCATCATGAAAATCAAGAAATTTATAGACACGAATTAATAACATTACTTATAATATTACCTTATAGGCAATGTATTTTCAATTCACGCTCCATATATGAGAACAAGAATTATCCTATTTTAACGACGTAAATTTACAAGTTTTATTGTTTTATTCAACAAAGATAACGAAGTGTGAAAATTAGAGAGGTTCAAAGTTTGCTTCACACTTACACAAACGTTTCATCAGACGAAATGTTACAGAAAAAAAGTTTGTGTGTGAAGCAAGACTTTGAACCTCTCTAGTTAGTTATAATTACTCTTGCTACTGTATCCTTGCATGTACTGCATACGGATCCACAGAGGAAGGATAAGTAGTTAGTCCACACCCCCCAGACCAATAGTGTAAAAACTATCCCACGTTTTCAATTCAGTCGACCATATCCTTGATTATGTAGGCGGTTGGATTGAGATTTATGCCAAGTATGGACCGTGGATGGAACGCGCCTCAGCGTCGCGTTCCATCCACAGTCCATACTTGGCTGAAATAGTCGATTATATAGCTGTATCCTTAGTTAATACCAATCACAATTACTGTAAAATAACGGTTATTTTACCGCGTTTTTATTCCGATACATAGTTACGCAACTCGTCTATCAGCGCTTCCGTTGATTATGTAAGCGGTTTGATTGTAATTATTGTTGTATTTAAAAGAACTTAAAGAATTATTACACCCTGGGTTGAGTCTTGTCCGTGTTTATTATAACAATTTTTTTATTAAACAGAGACAGCGTGGTATAAGAAAACCATTTTGTTATGCAAATGCAGTCGGGTATTTTATTGATTATGTAAATGTAGAACAATAAAACACGTCAAATTTATGTGAATTTTAATGTAATTGAGAGGCTGTATTATTCGATTTACCGAATTACTGAACTTGCGTTACCAATATTGAAGTTCGAATCGCGCTGGAAGCGGGAGAAATTTTTTTAGTGCAAAGCGATTGGACTGTAAAACTCGTTGAATTTACAAGAATTTCAATGTAATTAGGATGGGAGAGGCTGGTAAAATACTAGCTTCTTCAACATTGACGTTCGAATCGCGCTGGAGGAGGGAGAAAAGTTTTTAACTCTGTATAAGGCGCTTGAACTGTGAAATTCGACAATTTACAAAAATTTCAATGTAATTCAATAACTATGACATCAATTTCTTGATTCACGTTTTTTTTCATTGCTTTTTAGAAAATGTGCATCCACTCATCAAGATAGTAGAATCCATTGTTGGCAATTTTGAGCAGAAAACGGTCATCCCTATTTTAACCCATTTATACTTCATATTTCTAGATTTACGATATATCAGTGTCTCATATACTTAGCAAAACAGACATTTTCAATCTTCCATAATCATCGGTAATTAGCGATTTTACTTACCGTTTGGCCTTCAATTATTTACAAATTGTAAAACAGCAGCTGGCTGGACCTATCACAGCTTATAAGCGTAATATCCGGGTCGTATCTCTGCTGTGTAATTGATCCCAGCAATTCTCAAATAAATAACACTTTTTCGAGCATGTGCCACAGATGGACCCCACTTGACAGTGCGATCCATCAGTGGCCCATGCTTGAAAAAATTCTTTAATGAAACACTATGGTAGCTTTGAAAACCCACATGTTTTATTTATCACGGGAAAATGTTTACGGGCGACAGCAGCGCACTCGGACTCAATTGCACTGTGACAAAGATGCAGTGAATAATAACCGTTCATTTGGGGTGAAATTGAAATTTTAAAAAATTCGAAACAGCCTTATTGACGAGATTTATGCCAAGTGTGGGCTGTTGATGAACCGCGCCTCGATCTTACTGTACATCTTAAACATATTATTGTTCACTAGCAATAAAATTGATTATTTTTTAAAATTTGAAACCGTTTTGTTAATGAGATTTAAGCCAAGTATAGGCTGTTGATTAACCGCGAGCTGCACTTCTTAAGCTTATTGCTCAGTGCTCCCTTTCATTAATGTTGAATAATTTTAAAAATTTAAAACCGTCTCGTTAACGAGGGTTATGCCAAATATGGGTTGTTGATTGACCGCGCCTGAGCTTACCATACTTTTTTTTTAATAAAATTCGCTCAGGGCAAGGCTGAAGGAGACAAATCACACATGAAAAGTTTTTTCAAATCACTAAAGTGCAAAGAGCTACATGAAATGCATGGATAGGAACTAAGGAATCCCCATCCCTGATAGATGTTGATGTAAGTTTCGAAGCCATGCAGATCGACTTTTAAAGCTTACTGCTTACTTGCATTGAAACTGAATAATTTTTAAAATTCAAAACAGCCTTGTTGATGAGATTTATGCCAAGTATGGACAGTTGATGGAACGCGCCTCGGCGTCGCGTTCCATCCACAGTCCATACTTGGCTGAAATAGTCGATTATATAGTTTTATTCTCAGTTAATACTAATTACAATTACTGTAAAATAACGGTTACTTTACCGCGTTTTTATTCTAATACATAGTTACGCAACGCGTCTATCAGCGCTTCCGTTTTAGACACAGCACTGAGTAGTTGGACGAATGTTGCTTTATCTGTGCGAATTGTTCGGTATTGAGAGGGTCAAAAGGATTAACGACCGTTTTTACACGCAAAAAGGTTCACCGAAGGCGCGCAAAAATTGTTGACTCTATCTGTCAGGCGATCAAAACTTTGAAATTCTTCAGCAGTTTCTTTGGCTTGGAAAATCCAGCTACGAAACACCGCACGTTTTATTCAATACGGGGAAACATTTGCGGGTGATAGCAGCGCAATCAGTCACGTAACAGCAGCAGCGCTTTATCCCGTTCCATCTCAGTGAATAGTCACGCAAAACGCCATTCAGTGTTTCCGTTATAGATGTTACAGTAGCAACAGCGATGAGAGATATTCGACAGTTAGGGTTTTGATTCAGAGGCGAAAAGCGTAAATGATTATTGTTTACAAGCCAGGAATGCTCGCCGAAAGCGCGCGCAAAAAGCTAGCTCCATCTTTCTTATCGGCACAAACGTGAATGATAATTTTCAAAGCAAACATCTGCCGCCGAAAGCGCTCGTAAATTGTTGTTTGCGAAGAGGTCGGCAAACTAACATTGGGAAAAGAGGAAAGTTGGCTTCATCTATGTTCGGATTCAACGGCAAACAACGTGAATGATAATTTTTAAAGAAAAAATCCGCTCGCCGGAGGCGCGCCAAAATTGTTAAATCAATATGCGAAGACGTCAGCCAATTATTTTGAGAAACTCTTATTTACAAAATTTTTTATAGTGTAGAAAAACCAATTGCGTCGCAGTGCGATCCATCGAAGCCACATGCTTGAAATATCCTACTTGGACAGAACCCAAGCACATGTTTTATTCAATATGTTTAAAGTTAACGGGTGACAGCAGCGCAAATAGTTACGTAATACGTTAAGGAGAGGCTCGTAATTGATCCTTTATCACAAGCAAAAATGTACACGCCGGAGGCGCTCAATTTTTGACGAGCATTTAATACTCAACTTATTTATTAAGGTTGTTTTTATAATGTAGAAAGAGCGATCGCACAGGAGGCGCGGAAAATTACTGAGTTGAAAACCACGCTGTATGGCAAGGGGTCAAATATTGTAATCACGATACATGTATGTATCATACATTATTATCCGTTATTGATACCAGTTGAATGTTACTGGCAGCGATCCATATTGAGGGGGTCCGATCCATTTCGGTCAGTTGTTTCTTTTTTGTTTAGAACGATCATTTTAGCAAGAATTGTTGGTTTTTATAGAAAGATATTGTTTTCCGGGCTCGGTCGAGTCTGCCCAAGTTATTACAACCTTTTTTTATGGAATGAACTCATCATAGTGGCAGTTGCATTACTGTTATTATAGCATAGTGAGCGACAATTGTATTCTTTAGCAAAAGACTAATGAAATAAAGACGTTCGTCTCTTCGCAATCGAAATGCAACCGTGCTAGAAAGATGGAATTGTTGATCAAGTTGAATTTAGGCTCCTCGAGGTTGATGGTTCAACTATCGTCCAGGGCAGATACCACTCACTGTACTTCACTACGGCGGTTTAGTTCTGTTTGGTATGTTTTCCGCTTAGAGTGCAGTCGCTGATACTACATCTTTTAGTCGCTAGTTGGTTCCATTTAGGCACTTCTTCCGGCCTTGATCGATGGGAACTTCAATAAAAAATATCAAGGCTCGGGTTTCTTCGCTGCAGCATTTACTTAGTGATAGGGCAAGGAATGACATTGATGGAAGTTATAAAAATGCAAATTTTAAGTTTTTGAACTTCGAAAATTTAATCACGTACTAATATATTTATGAGTTCGAAAGTCCAAGATCAGGTATTTATGCATTGCGATACACTCTAACAAAAGTATAGTAAATTTACTGGTCATTTGCAGTAATTGCATATTTCCAAAGTTAAAAAACGTCATGCTGTTTAGATTTATGCCAATTATGAGCTGTTGATAGACCGCACCTTCGCGGTGCGTTTCATCAACACCCCATATTCAGCCAAAAAATTTAATTTTATAATTTCTTTAAACACCGCCAAGTGAAATTACTGTCAAAGACCAGTGATTCTGTTGCTTTTGTGTTACAGTGAATATTTGGCATAAAAATCTCACCAACTGGACAAACTATGGAAATTTGCAACTACTACAAATTTGTAGTAATTTTGCTGCACTTTTTTCACAGCGTGGTGACTCACTAAAACATGACTAAGCATATATTTTGCACTGTGAATAACCGCAAAATCGATGATTATATAATGATAAAATTATATTAAAGGTCGATTAATTAAAGTATAAATAGTAATATACATTTGTACTGACGTCCGAAACCGCAATAGGCCAATTTATTTGTAAATACAGGACTTGGCATTTCTATTCGGTGACTTTGATTTGTCTCGATTCGGTGCATAAATTATTCGAATTGTGAACAGGTCGGAGGCAGGGCTGGGCAATTCAATGATTCGAATCGATTCGAAGCACAATATATTCGAATCAATCATGAATCGTTCATAGGAACAAATACTTATAAATGGACTAGAATTTTCATTTTAACGAAAAAATGCAATCGATTTTTGTTAAGTTCGACCAAAATCGATTATATTTGGTCGTTAAAATATGAACATTTTGGCTTTTTGACATGGAGTGTTAATTGAAAATACACTATAAAGTATAAATTTTTTGTATATAAAGTATAATATTTCGAAAGAATTATTCGAATCAAATTCGAATTCCAAATGATTCTGTTTTGCCCAGCCCTAGACTCATAGGAACAAAAACTTTAACGACCAACCACTCCAATGTTAAAGAGCTACTGCAAGATGAAGTACCAGAAATTACACTCTAAGCGGAAGACATCCCTTACATAACTGAACCGCTATGGGAAAGTGCAGTGGTGTATTGAATCTGCCCTGGGCGATGATAGAATCATCTACCACTTCTTGCTGGAGGATGTACAGTTTTTAAACTTAACCGCCAAAATGCATTAAAAATATTCTTATTTTGCTCAAATATATCTCTGCTCCAAGGAATGAAAGTGAGAATTTTGTAGCCTTTTACAGGCTGTTTACGTCATTATTAATCAAATATTACATAATATGAAAATTATGGCAAAAGTCAATTAAACAAAGTGTGATTAAACTGTAATAAATGGACTTTTGTACTGACAATCGAAACCAAAATATTTTGATTAATTTGAAAAAAGTTCAAGGACATTGCCGTCTGAGGTGAGCAAACACGTGTTTCTCTCTTCGTATGTTTCCTTTGAAACTTATTCCCTGGCACGTTTTTAAATTTTATTTTAGGTTTTTTTGCTTTCCTGATAACTCTGCACAGTGATATCTTTATTTTTATCGCCTTTTGTGTCGATAGAGTTGTCGAAATAAGCTATATTTAATGTACTGTACTTTGTACTTGTAGGAAAGATTAAATCGTTATCAATTTACATATTTCGAATTTCCTCAACCCAAAACCGTAAGCATTTTATCAAATGAACTAAAAAATTCCAAGATAAGTGAGAGCTGATCAGAGACTATTCCATACAGAACCGAACCGCAATAGTAAAGTGCAATGAGTTGTATTTGCTTTGGGCGATGGTGAAACCTTTTAGCACCTCATTATGATTAATTTAATTTAATAAATATTTTTTATTCCAGACTCCCAGATCCATATAAAAATAGAAAAAAAATGGTACGATACATATTAATTAGCATTATTTTTATTCAAGCAATTTTTTAGAACACACGGGGTGTTGAATTTTTGCGAGGGCGTTCTTCATTAAATTTCTGTCCGCGTCCCAGATACCTACTTTTATTTTAAATATAAAATTCGCGGTCGCGCTGAATACTTTAGAGTTTGAAACCTTTTTTTTTGACCCGACTTACTTAATATCAATCGATCAGCAAGGAAATGAAGAATATTAATAGAATTAATTGATTGATTGGTTATCAAATGGTTATGGAACACGTACACATGTGCTTAAAACTATGTGAGCGCTTGGAAGATGTAGTGCAGTCAGTCTTCGATACGAAGATTTCCGTTTTTTTTAATACAAAAATTGCTATTTTCGGAGCAAAAATAATTGAAAATGTAGGGTAAAGGTGATTGAGCGCCGAAGTTCCCCATTTTTTTTTTTGTTTTTTTTGAAGGGGGATTCGAACCGAATTGACGTGGATTAAAAAAAATATGAAATTTACACTAATTGGCTTTCCAAAAGGTAGTTCTTGTGGATGATGTATTGCTACTCGACCCGTATAATTTTCTTTGTTGTGTTCTTGTAGATTTGCATATTTTTCTTCATATTAATATTATTATTGTTTTTTTGTTATTGTTTTTTAATTCGAGGGTTCTCGCCGCACACCAGTGTTCTAGGTCGACAGGTGCTTGTGCAACTATCCTGTCTTTTACTCTCCTGTATCCTTAAATTTTATATTGATTATAATATATATTGAATAAACATACATGCCCTATTGCGATATTCTTCATATTTTCGTACGCTGAAAAGTCTTCCTTTCGGTGCCTGAAATCCTTAAAAACGAAGTTTTATGTTAAATTTGTGTAGTCGCGGTAGCGCTGATTATTTTGAACTCATTCAGGTGTCACAAAAGTTGAAATTACATAACTAGGACAACGTTTGAAAAACCGATTTTTTCTCAAAATAAATCTGTTGGTCGTTAACTAAACTTACGCAATGAAATATTTTTCTGACCGGCAGTATTATTCGAGATAACCTACAAGCATGAGCCACAATTGATCGCGTCACGAAGGCAATGGCCCATACTTGGCAACAATGTCCCGCCTCAGGGCGCGGTTTTGTCGTAAAATTGATCCTTACGTAAGTTGCCCGGATAGGGGCACTCAAGCGTTGCAATAACAATGAAAAGAGCAAAATGTTTTTTTCTGAGGGAGAGAGTTTCAGTGTTAGCTAAATGCCTTGTTAGTACTTCTACAGAGTTTGGATGATCATTTACAGGCTTAGAAATAGGAAAAAATAATGGTGATCAAGTTATGAGATGGGAAATTTTAGGTGGTTCATACAGAACCTTGAAATGTTGAAATGTTGAAATTTAAAAAAAATAATGGTGATCAAATCATGACGCCATATTGAGCGTCGCAGGCAGGAAATTTTGCTAGAAATTAGCAGTTTATTGAATATTCGGTAAAACAGCCTCAAATTCGCAACAAAGGCGCAAGAAATATTTCTTTATTAGAGCACTTAACGGGCCTTTTCGTATTCTTTTTCGGTTGACAGGGCAGTAGCAGTACGTGTCCCTTTAATTCACTGATGAGAAGCTGGAAATGAGTACGTTTTTTCAGTTTACAATGCAAGATAAAGTAAAAATATGCACTTTTAATATACTTGTGGGTAGGGCCGGGCAAAACAGAATCATTTAGAATTCGAATCGAATAAATTTTTCGCATCGGATCGAATCGCGAATTCGTTGAGAATAACAAATATCTCATTTTCACAATTACAACTTGTCTCCATTGTAAAAATCAGGGAATTTATTCTTTCTCTGAAAGCAACAATTTTCTTTTTGACGACAAAGTATAATCGATTTTGGTCAAATTCGACTAAAATCGATTGCATTTTCTCGTTAAAAATGAAAACTCTAGTCCATTTAGTAAGTTTTTGTTCCTATGAACAATTCGATTGATTCGAATATATTGTGCTTCGAATCGATTCGAATCACCGAATCGAATTGCCCAGCCCTACTTGCGGGAAGATGGAAGTAAGTAAGTATGTTTTTATTTCAATTTACAATGCAAGATAAAGTAAAAAATATGCATTCTTGTGCGATCATTGACGATCATACAATGCATAGCGTTATTGAAGAATTAATGTGCGGCCACGTTTAACCGTTTATAAAATGTATGTATTCAAGCGAATATGTACGGCCATGCTTAGTCTATTATAGAGTGTATCACCGCAATAAACAAGGCATGTGCGGCGATGCCAGACTGATTGTGAAATAAGATATAGTTATTGGCGGGTTACGCGCTCCGATGAACAGGAAATTGACTGTTTTGATAATGTATTTTAGATTTAGTCAAGAGTTTGCGTCGAGCACAAAACTAAATGAAGCAACGCGGCAACAAGAGTTGTCGAAAAATGATTTGTAAAGCTTGGGCTGTTGATGGATTAGATCTTGGTTAGTTTTCTTGCGTTTTAAAGCCCTTGAATAATATTCTTGAATAATATTCTACTCCTTCAGTAGTAGCTTGGGTTAGTTTACCTGCGTTTTAAACCCCTTGAAATGTCATTTTGGGTATTTTTATTATTTCAGTCGGTGACGGCGGTCATCGCAACACGCCCAATCTAAATAGGCTAGTGTTAATTGAGTTATCGTACCGCCAATACACGTTGTCTGATGGAAAGATATAAATTTTTCCCTGATAGGATTCTTCGATCAGTTTTTGTTATTGTAATGATAAAGTTGTACGCCGGTGTTCAGCTGATTTAGGAATAAAGTATGGTTAGCGAAGATTTGTACGCTTGACTGAACAGGAAACGCATTTGTTGTGATGATATATTTTAGAGATTTAGCGCTTTAGTCAAGAGTTTGCGTCGAGCGCAAAACAAAATAAAGCAACACAGTAATCAAGATTGTCGAAAAAGGATCTGCCAAACTTGGGCTACTGATGGGGCGCGCCTCCGAGGCGCGGGCCATCTGTGGCTCATGCTTGGCAAAATAAATTTCTTATATAATGTGTATTTTAACTTTGGAGCTTTGTCGTTAGAGTTTGAGATCGACGCATATCATAATTCACTATTGAGTCGAAGTATATACCGTATACGATTGTAATGAAACAAATAATCGTTTTCAGTCGCGGCGGGAGATATTCAAAATAGGGGAGGGGAGCCCGACTCGCCGTCCAAAAGGATAAATTTAAAGGAGAGATTTATACTAGCGAAAATACGCGCCGAAGGCTTCTATGATATTTCTGAGTCATGTTGCAAATTGCGGTAAAAATTTAACTTGAAAACATACGATATTGATAAATTTCAGACATTAAACGCCGCAAAAGGAAAAATCACGTCTTTTATTTTAATTTCATCGCGATTTCTGCTGGTTTAGGGTGATTTTTGCCGATTTGCGCATATTATTTCAAATATGGGTCACTGATGGATTGCGCCCTCCTCTCCCTCCATAGGCGCCGATAGCCACCAAGAGGTGTGGTGCCACAGCTTTAAAAGGGAGACAAAGTAGTAGTAGTAAATGGTTTCACCTTCGCCCGGGGCAGATACAACTCACTGCACTTTACCGGTTCAGTTCTATTTTGAATGTTTTCCGTTTAGATTACAGTTGCTGGTACCACATGTTTTAGTAGCTCTTTGCTACTAAGTGGCCGTTAGTTGATTTCTGCCGTTAGTCCTGCTTTCGGCTTTGCTCAGAGTGAATTCCAATAAAAAAAAATAATCCAGTCCACAGTGTCATTCTTAATCAATTTTAAACAAATTGGGGCTACCCAGTTGAAGTAAAATACCACGTCCAATTGGAGAATTTTATAAAATTATGATTGCATGACTGAAGGTGGCACCTCTTCTCAAAGTTTATATGAAGGTTGTCATGTATTCACCGTGACGTAACAACTCAATAATAATAATAGAATTTGAATAAAGACATTTTGTTTACTTCTCTCGCGATGTCTTTTGTGTAAACCGTGTTCATTATGTCGGCGCATTGGAAAAATCTTTCTATTCAAGACCACAAGTAATTTGGCGATGGATGCTTTCGCGTTGACGTCGTAACTTACATATTTCGGAGATCAGGTAAGTTAAATGTTATCTGAGGTCCTGTTTGGACCCCATTCGGAGAAAAAGTATTTTATATTAGTTTAGCTATACTGTATTTAACCTAAATAGTCTACCCAGTCGACCGATGGAAGCGAGTGAATGGGGCGAGCGACCGTTTTAACCAAGTCAATTCTGAATTAACAAGCTGTTGGCTACGGGTTTTGTTGGGCTGGCGTTCAGGGCAGATACCAATCACTACACCTTAGTCTACTAAGTTAAGTTTTAAGTTAGCAGTTCAGGTATGTACTGTTATAGGTTAGGCATAGAATGTTTTCTGGTTAGGTTGCAGTTGCTTGTTTTACATTTCTCTTTGATGGTAAATTGGCGCACTAGCTTCGTACATGCCTTTTCGGACTTCGTTTCAAGTTTCAAGCCATTTTTAGGATCTTTCTGTTGCATAAGTGTGCTTTGTAGTTTCTTAATTTTTACATTTGTGTGGTTGGTTTGTATTTTTTAACAGAAAGTCGAAATAAATCAGTCAGTTTTTCCTTTTTTTCATGTGAAGGGTCCGTCGGTCGGTCGTATTTGATGGTTGCTTCACACCCCGCTCAACTGCTTAACTCAGACCAAACTTTCAATAAAAAAAAAAATTACAATCTTTGAACGCAGTGAAATAGGGTTCATTTCATTTTACAGTTTCACTTGGAATGGAAATGTAGCTTGGATAGATCATGAATGCTTGAGAAGCTTTATCTATTCAGTATTAATGCCTGTTATTACTATAAATAAATGCAGTATAACAAATCATTTAAAATTTATTTTCCAGATCATTGTAAAACTTATATCTTAGCATAGCAAAATGGAGTTTGCTTCAAAACCTGCGGTTAAAATAGCTGCAACTGTCGTAGCATTTGTGTCGTTTGTAATAACTTGTGCTTTCGCAAATCTGAGCAACATCCCTGTGGGTGTGGACAACGACAATAATTCAACAAGAAATCTGATCGGAGGTTGGTCGAAGTGGTTGATAGTTCTATATTTGCCCAGAGCAGATCCAGGGTTTAGCGAAGTTTGTTACCATATATAATACCTTAAAGTGGTCATATTATCATGTGGTGCACGGTTAGCTCAATCTGTGAAGCGTTTTTTTTTTCATAGCCACTTCTTGGAGTGAATCACCCTGTCCAAGGCCCTGTAACAGCGGCCACTTATAAATGGACAGGGTTACGATTACTGGAAAGATATCATTTTTATCCTGTTCGGCTTAGCCTACCCAAGTTATTACACCCTTGGCTGAGTGGTGGGCACGGATAAGCGAGCCGGACTTGCCGGGGCTCGAACCTGAGATTTAAACACTAGGCCATTGCGGCTCAGAAAATAATGGTAATACAGTAATATTGTTGGTAATACGCTTCGTGCTACGCATTTGTGATCGTCATGGTGCAAGTTCAAATCCTGCGAGGGAGGATGATTCTGTCCAAGAGGTCTGCTGAACATGAAATGAAAAACGACTTCCCCACCAACAAAGCCCACTGGCAGTAAAATGAAAATATGAACTTTAGAATATTTCACTGAATGGGACTGGTATCTGCAAAAGCCCATGGGTTTACAATTTCATATATGGTTTCCAGGATAAAAATAAAATCCTATCCTAAATTCATATGGTGCTAAATTTTACCAGACCAGAGTTCTATCCCTGGTAGCATCGAGTTCTAAAATTGTCCGAATACATCTTGGAATCAGTATAGAGATGTTAAACGAGCATTGTCTTAAAAAAAAGCTGTAAAGTGGTAGTACGGAAATGCCTTTTATTTCACCCAGGGCCCACAATGTGGATGTATTTTTATTTTTTTTTCACAGCCACCACTTGGAGTGGATGACCCTGCCCAAGACCTGTTACAGCGGCTCACCCATAGACAAACAGGGTATAGAATTTTTTTTTTTGTTTAGCGATATTATCTTTTCCTGTTCGGCTTAGCCTACCCAAGTTATTACACCCCAGGCTAGACTAGCAAAACACCACCACACTGCAACTCAGACACCCGAAGAAAATATATGCTATCAGAAAAAAATTTGGCAAATAGGCAATATATCATGATATATTCATGGCTAGAGGATTATTAAAATCTCTCTTTTGTGTGTCTATAGAAAACTATAGAACTATAGAAAAAGGTTCAAAATCATCAATACTGCTATGAAATAGCAGTGTTGATTGTTTTGAAGCTTTTTTGTTCATCCGAAGAAAATGACATAAACGTTTTAGACACCCGAAAAACAAGATTCCACCTCTCTGCACGAGGTCATCTCTCCCAACGGTAAAATAACAATTATCTCCTAATTTTTCAGGTGTCTTCCTCAAAACAATCCCAGAGATCGGTATACGATACCCAAGCGAAGTAAGTCCTGCCGCTTGGACATTTATCATCATCTGGCCGGTAATTTTTCTGTACAATCTCGTCAGCGTCTTATACATGCTCGCATCGCTCTGTTTGCTGAAAGATGAAAGTCCAATCATGAGAGAACCTGCTTTAATGCCAGTGGTAAGTGTGTGGGTCATAGGTTAGGGCTGTGATAAGAAGTATATAGTCTGTAGGGTTGTCCAAAATATTCAGTGTGGAATAGTCGAATCATAAATTATTCAATTGGATTTCTGCAACAATTCGACATCAACGAAAAGAATAATTTTGTGAATTTTTCAAAAATTCAATGTGAAGTTTTACTCGAATTATAAGCTGACAAAAAGATGTCTTTTTTTGTTTATTATATGACTTCTGACTTCGAATATTAGATTCAGAAAAAATATTCGATTCGATTCTGAAACCAAGAGATATTTGATTTTGGCACACCTAGTGGTGCAAGAGCACCTGTGAGCCTCCATACTCATATGAAATTTGATGACTGCCGCTCCTACACCTTTGACCAAACTACCAACGACATTCTTATATTGTTTTAGATAAACCACTTGCAATTAAAGCTGCCGGAAATATTTGGTACAATTTCCGAATTAGTAACAATTCTATTCGCTTTATCTAGTGTTTTAAAATCTGACCAATTTAAAAGTGTTTTCAGGAATGAAAATGAACTTTATTTCACAGTATGCAAAGGCGATGTTTACAATTATATCTGGTTATGAGATTTATCTTGCGTCTTGCTATTCCATTCTGTGTGGAACCCTGAGGAACCGGTTGGGTTATCGAGCATCGTCCCAAGGCTGAGGGTTACAGTTCTTCGCGTAAATATATGAATACTTTGGTGTATTTGACAATTTCCAGAAAAATGGCTTTATCTGTATATTATAATACTTTTGCCTTCAATACCGTACTCGATTCTGAATTCGACAAATGCTCGTTGCTATCCGTGGCAATGTTCGATCTTAATGTATGTGGAATACATACCAATGACAATTTTTTTTACAGGGCTCTCTCATTTTCTGGTCACTTGGTTGGTTATTTTCACTTTCTTGGATTTTTGCAAATGACAGAGAAATTCTTGGATTGGCTTTGTTTTTCATCATTGCGGGATGTTGGTCGACCTACGTAGCCCTCGGACTCTCGTACAGAAATTATCATTCTGATATTGTTGATTTGGAGCAGAATTCCAGCAGTAAGTTCTGTTAATATGCTGTTTATTGACCTCAGTAATTATGATTATTAGTCATACTATTTGTTGGGTGAACACTTTCTTTACATTGTTAAATTTCTGTTCCATTCTTATTTATGGCTCCCATAATTATGACCTTTGACCTTGCTGAAAACTTGTTTTCAAAATAGGTCTTCTGAAACTGTGATCCTGGAGCATGGTGCTCTATTGTTAGTGTGTGGTTTTTATCTGTTGTAATCGATCTATATTAAATAATATTGAGAACTTGTCAAGTTCAACCAAATTTTAGAATAAACATATCGTAGCCTGAAAAAACATTGGCCTAAAATGGATTGTGAAACCAAAGCAGTTAGGGGGTTGGACTTTTTTGAGGTGATGACAAGCGTAAAAAATATGAGTGTGACAAATTAAAAGGCGCAAAAAATTGACAAAAAAAAAGATATTTCTACTGGAAGAGGAATTTTGGTCCCAAAAAGAAAAATGATTGTATAAGATACCTGTGCATTGTTCAAATTTTGTGCCTTTTCTAAATTTGTGGGTTTTAAGAATATTCCACAAATCAATTTGAATACGTGATTCGCTGATATCTTGTAATGAACTACCTATCCCTCCTCCTTGTTTCCTTAAAATCCTGGATCCATGTGTGAGAGAATTCACAAGGATACACGAATGAGATAAAATCAAGCAAATATACAAAAATATCATGTTCTCATTCCACAGAAATATGAGTTTATTGTAAGCTTTCGTTAGAACATGTTCTAACTTCTTCAGACAAGGTTAAAGACCATATTAGACCAAATTATGTATTGCACTAATTAATGACAATAATTACTCATTTTGACAATTTTATTAAATTATTTTCATCTCAATCAAATTTTTCAGAGATGTTGTGGTTAGTTCGCATCATCATACACAATGGTTACGCAGTCCTAGCAACCTGGCTGACCTGCGCATGGAAATTGATGTTGATAACGACCATTACTTATCAAGATAGCAGAGGGACTGATAACTATCCTGCCAAACTGAACAGTGAGGAAATTTTAATTGTTGTTGATGGTTTTGTTTCATCCAAGTTCGTACAATGCAGTGCCGGAAGCAGTGCATAAAGGGGCCCTATTTTATCATATTATTTATTTAAATTTGCTCTAAGAAAGGCCGGAATTATTGTCTAAAAGGTTATCGTCACTTGAATGGCAAAGTTATGCCACAAAATGTAGTACCAGCAACTGCACTTTAAGAAAGTTGAAAACATAAAGTACAGTTAGCATTGGTATCTGCCCTGGGCGATAGTGAAACAAACTATCACTTTTCTGGTGTCCTTTTAGCCGTTTCTTATGACACTCAGGAAATACGTTTGGTGATCTGAAATTGTCTAAAATGAATTTGAATAAATAAATGAATAAAAAATAATTTGGGAAACTTTTGCGGGCCCAATGGCCTAGTGGTTAAACATGTTGGCATTGCCGGCTGAAGACCTCGGGTTCGAATCCGGCTCGCTTATCCCGTCTCGCCACTCAACCCAAGTGGTTATAACCTGGGTAGGCTAAGCTGAACAGGAAAAGATCATATCTTTCCAGCAATTGTAACCCTGTCCGTCTGTTAGTGGCCTCTGTTACAGGGCCTTGGATAGGGTGAATCACTCTGACAAGTGGCCATGAATAAAAAAGAGAGAATTTTTTTGGATGCGTCGCGATTTTATGTAAATGTTGAGAGAGTTTACTGAACCAAAAACAAGTTTTCTAATCACTTTTTCAAAATCTTTTCCCAGGTTCATTGACAGCGGCAGACTCCGGAACAATTGCACTCTGCATTTTATTTGTCGAAATCATCGCTTGGTTCATCCTAGAGAACTTCGTTTTCGAACAGTATTGTCGATACACTCTTTCTATCTATCCTACGTTCATTTTTGCATTCAGCGGCCTGATTTCAGGAATATATTACGATAACCCATCTTCGAGGAATCTGATTATGGCTATAGTTGGATTAGTTTTGCTCGTTGTAGCTTTCATAGCAAGGATAGTGTTGGTCATTCGCAGACATAAAAATAGACCTAAGTTTGCTTGAATGCTGTTCCTAAATTTCCAAATGAGACAAAATGCTTTTTTTTTTTTTAAAAAAAGTGGGGGAGATAAAAATTTGTAGTCCCATAGATTAAACATATTTGAACGTGTCAACGTAATGATTAAAAATAACAGGCTGTAAGACTTGAATATATCCAATTTGACAAATATCAAACTCAATTAAAGCAAGAGAGGTTCAAAGTCTTGCTTCACACTTACACAAATTTGTGTAA